>CM071634.1:5436805-5763753 GCA_036419045.1 Scirpophaga incertulas | reverse complement strand
AACGGTGCCCAGATCACCCGGATCAGACCGAATCACTCCTATTGAGATCTGGCCCGCGCCACAGCCGCCCTTTGCGGCTATGACGCCGGCCAGCTCGGACTCCGTCACAGACTCGTCCAGCCCCGAGATGCGCACCTCCACGCACTTCGTGGGCCGGACGATCCTCGCGTCGTGGCCTACCACTTCCTCCAATTTTGAGGCCAGCCTGTCGGCCTTCTCCGCCGCCTCGGCGCCAGGGATCTCTAGTAACCTGGCGCCGGTAAGGGTCTGGCGAAGGGCCAGCTTCTCTATGCCTAGGTCCGCAAGATTTATGAACTTGCGGGCCTTCACTAACACCTCGGAGTAGGTCACCCCCTTCTCGACGGCCGCGGGGCGCAGTGATATAATCACCGCGGCCGTTTTGGGGGGGACCAGTTTTGGCGGCGCTGCGGCCGGCTTCGCCTTTGGGGCTGGGCCGGCTGGGGCGCGCTTAGCCGGGGCGCGCTTAGCCGGGGCGCACGGAGCCTTAACCGCTGCGGCGAAGCTTCGCGGTGCGGCGGGCTCGGCGGGCTGCGGCTCGGCGGGAGGGGCTTTCTGGGCCCCTTTGCGCTTATTGCGGCGCGTCTTCTTTCGTCCGCCTTCCACCTGCGTCCACTCGGCCTCGACCGGGAGATTCCTAGGCGCCGGAATCGGCGCCGGGGCCTCCCGGGAGGCGGAGGGAGCTGCTGGTGGGGCGGGCTTCCCTTCTTCGGCGGCCACCTGTGACCTTGGCGGGAATCGCCGAGGTGGCCGGACGGTCCAATGAGGCGCTCGGAGGCGCCGTCTTGTCCGCTGCGAGTGGCGGACGGATCTGCGGGGCAGGCAACAGCCTGCCCTCGATTCCTGCGAGGCGGGCGTTTACAAGCCCGCCCATCTGTATCATCGCCTCCCGGAGCCACTCCTCCTTCGCTCCGGGGGGAGGGAGCGCCGTTGTTCTCGTCGCCGGGGACGGCGCAGCAGGTGGCGCTGCCGTCTTGAGGGCCCTCAGCTCGGACGTCAGTTCGATGACGTCCTTGCGGAGCTGCTCCAGCTCCCGCCTGAGGGCCTCATTCTCCTTCTTCAGTGGGCGCGCGTCGTCGGGGATGTGCTTCTGGGCGACCTCCCTGAAGCAGTCCCCGATGGACGCCGCCGCATTTTTCAGCGCCTTTATGTAGGGGCCGCTGAGGTGGGAGGACTTTCTTGCCACGTCAAGTATGACTTGGCAATCAGCCCTCACCACTTCTTCGAGCTCCAGCGCTGGCCTCTCCGTTGGTTGCATCGTACTGGCTCCGGCGGAGACCCTGGCCTCATAGAAGCGAGACCGGGTCTCATACGCCCTCTTTTCTGCCTCGGCCACCTCCCTGTCGAGGCGGGCCTGCTCCTCCTTGCTCGGCCGCTGCCAGCTCACGTTTAGCCTGCGCCAGACCGACGTACTCTCCAGTCGTCGGTGGGCGGCCACGTCCGCGGCTGCGACCCAAGCTGCGAGTCCCGCGAGCTGTTCTTGGCGGTGGACTCGCTGCTGCACTCCTTCGAGAGTGGAGATCCTCTCTTTTTCCTCCTCCGAATTTTTCTACTCCTCTTCGTGGACGCGCCGTCAGATTCAGACGCATCCCCAGCACAAACGGACTCGGCAAACGACATCATCGACCTTACCGAGTCCGATGAGCTGGATTCCTCCATTCTTCTCTTGCTCGCAGAGGCATCTATCGCCTCCGCTGGGCTTGATGTACGCGGCATTACCGCTTCTTCCACTACACTAGAGCCGACTCCAGGCCTCGACTTCACTATCAATGAGGAGGACCTGGATCGGTTCCTGAACTCCCTGAAGAGCTCGAGCTCCTCTCGCTGAGCCTTCCGCTCCTACGTACACTCTTAATTTTTGAAAAATTTGGTTCCATATTGATCCCACGAGTATGGGGGAAGTGGAAGTCCGCCCGGGCAGTGCCCCCTGTACCCGGGTAAGCCTATATACTGTGAGGGTCGGCCGGTACTCACAGGTTTTTAGCAACTTCGCTGTTGGGTTTTAGTGGGTTTTCCTTCCCGCGGGCCAGCCAATTAAGGCAAGCCCCCCGGCCAGCAAACTGCGCGACGTACCCCCCGGAGCCGCCGGTGGGTGGTTGAGGCACAGATGCTGGTAACGGTATCACCGAGGCGGGTGGCGAGTCCGCCCCTACGCCGTGGATGTCCGACATTTCTGCCGAACAACCACCGACGTCGGCCCACAATGGCCCCTCCAAGGTAATTTTTTATAGAGGTTTTCTTCCTCGCAGCCCTCGCCCCGAAGGACGACAGCCCTCACAGCCCTGCACTACGTACAGGGCCACGAGCTTCCATGGGGCAAACGGACCCTCCTCGAGATGAGGAGGGATAGCTGCCCCACCAGGGTAATTTTTTAGAGAGGTTTTCTTCCTCGCAGCCTCCGCCCCGAAGGGCGATGACCCTCACAGCCCTGCAACTACGTACAGGGCTACGAGCTTCCCACCCCAGCCAGTTTCTGTCCGCGCCGGCCGAAGCCGATACCCCCCATATCTGGGGGGCGTTCCCCTATCCGCAACCCGGGGACGCGTCCGATGGCAGGTCTGGCAACTGCACACGGAAACCTAACCTAACCTAACCTAACCTAACCTAACCTAACCTAACCTTTTTTTTTTTTTTTTTTTTTTTTTTTTTTTTTTTTTTTTTTTTTTTTTTTTTTTTTTTTTTACGGGGGGAAAATGCACCTTAAGCACCTTGTCGCCACGCTGGCTAGGCGTGACCGTGAGTGGGGCTCTCCGGCAGAGTGCCGGCCTACCCACTAAAAACCCCCCGGTGTCCTTCCGACCCATATCGGAGCGCGTGGTGGGGTGCGCTTTCGCGATTCTACCACCACACGCCCCCGGGCCAGCTCGACCTTAATCGGCCGAGCCATCGCCAAGGGAGGATTGTCCCAGACACCAGGACAATCCTCAGGTAGAGAGACATCTTATTGCGTGCGCGGTAAGCCAGCCGCGCACGCTGCCTTCACGGCAGGGTCATTAGGCGAGCGCTTGCTCGCCTTCACCTGCCAATCTACCTACGGAAAGGAGTCTACGTCTCCATTGGGAGCGCACACTCCTGGGCCAACAAAGACAACGACGCCGCTGGGGACGACGGTGCCACCTCCATTACAGCGGCACTAGACTGTGCCGCTTTTACCGGAGCCAGGCGTCCGCGAAGGATCGGGGGGTTGCAGTTTGCTCCCCCCATCCTGTGGTCCGCGGGACGCTTAGCATCCGTGCAGACGGCACACTTATGTGCCGCACTGCACTCCGCCGCCTTGTGCCCCTCGACCCCGCAACGGAAGCACATTCCGCTGCGGTCCTTCGCTGAGGGGCACTTCAGGGTGGGGTGGCCCAACCCGTAACACCGGTAACAGCGCATGGGCTTCGTCCCCACCGGTTGGACGGAGACAGAACTCCATCCAACCGCTACACTCCCAGCGTCTACCAGGCGCTTGGCCACCTCTACTGGGACCGATGCAAAGGCTGCACCGACTCCTCGTGCCCCAGTATGCACCTTCCCCACCTTTATATGGTGGATCGCGCACCCTCCAGTTTGGGCCAGGGTCTGACCCAACTCATCGGCTGTCACCGCATCATCAATGCCCTCGACAAGAATGTCTGCCGTCTTGACTGGCCGGGTCACCCTGGCCTCATCCCCCAGTGCCTCGCTTAGTTTGGCCGCCAGGATGTCCGCCTGTTGAGCTGAGGTCTCCTTGGGCAGCTCGATGATACGAGCCCCCGTGACTCCGGTTCTAAATTTCGCCGGGCCTATTCCCAGCTCGCCCAAATTAATCTGGGATTTCGCCTTAGCGAGTGCCGCCGCATATGTGGCCCCCTTAGCCACAGCTTCGGGCTTCAGCGCCACGACCACCGCTAGTGTGCGCGGGGCCTTAGGCACTTTGGGGGCCGCCTTAGCTGGAGCCGACTTTTGGTCGGCCTTATTGTCCTTCGCTTGGGGGGGGGCTTTACGGCCTCTCTTAGCCACCACGGACCAGGGTTCGTCCTGGTCCGGTACTGCCTTATTTGTTACAGCCGCCGTCTCTTTGTTGGCCGTCGTCGGTGCAGGTGCGACAGCCGCCGTCTTCCCGGTGGCCTTCTTGGCCTTCTTGGCCCTCGCCTCTTTCGGCAAGTTTGCCGGGGGGGCGAGGGTTGCACCGGTCGTTTGGCGGGCAGCTATCGGTTGCCCTGGCAGAACAGGGTTCTTCTTTGCTGCCGCCAATGGGGGCCTTCTTACGGGGGCCGGTGCTAACCGGCCATCAATCTCTAGGCCTTCCAGCCTTGCCGCCATCATTTTTCCAACTGTTTCCAGCATGGAGCGTTGGAAATCTTCCATCCCTTTACGGAATTCCCGGGAAAGATCCTACAAGACCCAACAGCTACAGGCCCATCACCCTACTACCCACTGCTGCAAAGGTCTTTGAAAATCTGCTGCTGTCCAAGATGACACCCCATCTCACACCACGTGAAGAGCAGTACGGCTTCAGGCCGGAACATTCTACCACCCACTAGCTGGCTAGGGTTCTTCTTCTTATAGCCGCTGCAAGGAACAGGAAAGAGCACGCAGTCGCAATCTTTCTCGACATGAAAAGGCCTTCGACCGGGTGTGGCACGATTGAATACCTTGGAGTCACAATAGACCGCCTCATTCACATGACTCCACATGCGGACAACATCATAGGCCTAACCTGCGCTACCCGAGCCCCACTCAAGCCTGTACTGTCGTCCAAGCTGCCTCTACGTACGAAGACTACCATATACAACACTACAAGCAATACATCCGCCCACGACTAACGTATGAAGCGCCCGCATGGAACGCGCTGACGGGGAAGCTAGCAAGGAGAAGACTAGCGGCACAACAATCGCTAGCCTTGCGCACCTTCACGCAAGCCCTCAGGTACGTCAGAAATGACGTCATACGACGTGACCTGAAGATTGAGACACTAGACGCCTACATTCGTCAGCTAGCCACAAACTTGTTTGGAAGAGCCGCCAGTTCTGAACACCAACACCTAAAGCACCTGGCCCCGTATCTTGTGAGGCCTCCGGATAGGAAGGCACTTCCTAGAAGCCTAATACTCTCCTCATCGGAAGAGAGTGAATAAGCAAGTAGGAAGAATCCACTGAGGGGGGCAACAAGCCCCGGCCAGTTACCTCAGCGCAGAACTGCGAAGAGAAGACTACCCGAGACCCGAGGGGGCATTAACCAGTTTACCGTCGCCCGGTGCACATATTGCCCGAACGTCCGTATTTGCTACAATAATTATTTGTGAATTCTAAGTTATTTGAAAGTAGAAGTTTGATTATATTAACAATTAATTGGTATAAAAATGATTTTAAGTTTATTAAAAAAAAAAAAATTTCAATGTCGGCTCCTGATCCTATAAGTAGAATACAAATAATAAATAATAGTAAATAAGAGAAAATTTCAAAATAAAGGTAGATAGGTGCAATAGAATTTAGAAAAACCAAATGTATACTAGAACTTTATATTATAAGAAAGACAACTCAGAAGGAAATAGGAAAGAAAACCAAAACAGACAAGCACATTATCAATATCGTATAATAATTCGGTACACTCTAATATTCGCTTAACAATTTGGACATAACAATCACCACTTTACTTAAATTACGTAATTGTACTTACATTTTACAATGATGGGAGACGATATTTACTAGTGACTACTGGAGCTGTGTTCGCGACTACGTATCAGAGCCGAATGAATCGAGCTGGCACAACGTGCCAGAAGAAAACTCGGTACGACACTGCTTTACCACCAAAACTAGCATGCATGCATGGTAAAGCAGTGCTGTGCACTTCATCCGCGCTTGCAACAACTGACTGCGCAAAACACAAACTATAATAGTCACTACACAATCTTTACACAATTATTATATTCTAAGTTCTTATAAGTTACTATAATGTTAATTAGGCTTACAATATATAACAGACTACACTTCGCTTGCTTGCCGCGGTGGAGTGGTCCATCCCTGCTGCTTTTAAAAGAAATTAAAAAAAAAAGGGTAGTATGTCAAAAGTTAGTGGGAACAAGTCTTGTTATTGTCATAAATACAAACAAACTACGAAACTGTGTGCGGTTGCAAATACACTAGAAGCTCACGGCGACTGAGGTCGCGTGAGTGTCGCGAGGTGCGCGCACCTCGTGTTGATGGGATCTGACCCACATTGAAAAAATAAAATTGGCCGTCGGTCAAAATTTTGTGAAAAATCGGGTGGGGCTGTGCTTGGGCACACGGCCGTTGGCTTTAACGTGAAACGTCTATGTTAGGGAATCGCTTTTAAAGTAAAAGATTAAAATAAAAAAAAACAAGATTGACGGTGTTTTAAGTATTTTAATAAAAAACTCAATGTCACAATAGCGAGCTGACTATATAAGTGAAATATTCACACCACATTTTTGTTTCTAAGACTAATAGTTTTTTAATTATTAAGGTACGATGATATAGACCTTTTCGTTACGGTCCACTTTTTAAACCTGGTACCCGTATGTTTCGCCCCGATTTTAAAGACTTTTCACGTCAAAAAAAAAGGGGGTGTGGCTGTGTTATGGACACGGCCGTTTGCTGTACGTGAATACGTCTCGTAACGGAGATGTACTGGCACCTTCGTTGATCCGCTCGGCCGCATTCATTACTTTACGTTGCCGGCGCTGCTTGACTCGATCATATGCTGTTTTTTTGGTACCATTCGATTGCTGTTGAGATGCCTTTCCCAACTGTATACGATCTCTGTATTTCAATTTGGCTTTTCGACGCGTATAGGCCGATATTATATATTGTGAGAATATATGAAAATAAATAAAGAAGAAGATAAATAAAAAAAAAATTGATTAATTGTGAGAATTAAAATATTTGTGCGATTAAATAAAAATTAAGGAGCCTAATTAATATAATAAAAGAAAACTGATTGATAGAATAAATACTTCACTATTTCCGTTCTCAAGATACATTTGTGATTTTTGTTAAATGGATTCTCTCTTGACCTCCAAAGTTACCGACATACAGAGAACGGTACCAACGGCAAAATAAAAACTAATTGGGAGAATTAGCTAGATATTGAGATTAAAAATTACAGACTGATTAAATATAAAAAGAAAAATTATAAATAGAATTAGTAAATCACTATTTCCGTTCTTGTTTAGATTTATAAGATTTTTATTAAATGAAATCTCGCTTGATCTCTCACTTTACCGACAAGAGAACGATACCAACGGAAAAATAAAAACAAATGGAAAATACCATGCTTGACGAGGAGTGGAGTGTACTTTTTGCTGGGAACTTCAGACGATCAGGACGTTTTGGAAGAGCTCGAGTGCAGTTGGTGTCAGGCAGTGAATTGTTAATCGCATTAAGATAAGTAATTATCGTCGCTTAACGCACCACATGGTTTTGTTAGTGATTTCAATGTGCCGTTAGTTTTTAGCCTTTCTTAGATTACTGCTACGTTTCTTTTGTCGCTTTAAAGGAAATAATAACTCTATGTGATTAACTTTTTTATGTTAATGGGCAAACTGTAAATTTAGTGAATAAATAATTTGTTGATAGTTGATTTTAAAAGAATAAATGATTTTAATACTCGTTGTTCATGGTTCATTTCGAATATTATAAAAGATGTTACAATTTTCAGAAGTGGGATTACGACCAGCCAATCGCGGACCATCATGAGTTCGGAGAGTCGCAGCCGATCTCGCAGTCCGGTGCGGTGGGATCGCAAGCAGGCAGAAAGACGCCATCGTGACCACAGGAGCAGTTCGCGGGAAACGTGGCGTCCAAGGCGTACTTTGGGAGAAGACTACGAGAGAAGAGATCGCTTTTCGCCCGATATTGTGGATCCTGGTAGGTCATTTCCATATTATTCGGGAATGAATGTGATTGTTAAACCTGATATTATACCGGAATTTGATCCTGAGAAGTCTGAAATTTCTGCAGTACAGTGGATAAATAAAATAGAGCAATTAGGTGTAATACATGGCTGGAGTGATAACGTAAAAAGTTATTATATGCAAGCACGTTTAGTAGGCTTAGCAAAGCAATGGCATAATGCACTTCGCAGTTATGAGTTTACTTGGCCTGAATGGAAGAATAAAATCTTAGAAGCATTTCCGCAGAGTATCGATTATGCAGAAGTTTTAAAGGAAATGCTTAGTAGACGGAAGCTTTTCAATGAATCTATGACTCATTATTTTTACTCGAAATGCACTTTGTTAACGAAATGTGAGATCGTCGGAGAAAAGGCAGTTTCGTGTATTATTGAAGGCTTGCCTTTTCATATGAAAACCCCCGCGAGAGCTGGCAACTATAGGACACCAGGAGAGCTTTATTCCAACTTCCTTTGTATGAATGACGATAGAAAACTTGCGCAATCTAATAATTATCGTAACAATATTCGATCAAAGGATACTGTACAAAATTCTTCAAGAACTTTCTTAAATCATGAATCAAAGGAACGGAGACCCAATGTAATGTGTTTTCTTTGTCACGAACCCGGGCATGTAGTGAGATCATGTCCCAAAAACCCCAACGTAATTACATGTGAAATCTGTGGTAAAACCAACCACAAAAAAGAGCAATGTTTCCAGAAGGTCGTAAACGTGGTCCAGACTCAGGTAAATGAATGTTATTTTAAGCTGATTATCATTAATGGTGTTAAAGGTACTGCTTATTTAGACACTGGTGCTCAGGTCAATCTTATTACTCATAGTTTTGTACAACGATTGGGCATCTTATTGCAACCTTGTCATATTTTAGTTAGTGGGTTCGGTGGGGCTCCAAGTGAAATCTTGTGGTCAAGTATCATTTGAAATAGAAATAGATAAAATAAAGGTATATACACATGCAGTAGTCATTGATGGTCCTATGAATCGCGCAGATGTCTTCATAGGTCAACCTATACTAAATAACGATAATTTTAGACTTCTTATTAACGGAACAACGGTGTGCTTAGAAAAAGTTGATATTGATAATAAAACAGACATTGAAGATACAAATATTAACAAATTAACTTTTGAAGCAGAGATTAATAAAGTTAAAATCCTATGTTCTAAGGACACCGTTATTCCACCTCGCTCAGCTTTGTTCCTAGAGACTAATACTGATATCACCATGAACAATTCTGTTCATTTGTTTATTGATGGTCGTACAAATTCCTATAATAATTTAGCGTATAGTATCCCATCAACTGTAACCAATTCAGATGCCCATTTTTTGTTAGTCGTTAACCATGGCGAAGAACAGGTTTCGTTTTTAAAAGACCAGGTGATAGCTCGCGGCCTAGTTACAGACGAATTAGATAGTCCTAAATTACTACCTAGAGTTTCAGATACCTCTAAGAAGATAATGAGTGTCGACATTACAAAAATTAAATGTGGGTCTGAAGATACAGAAGTTTGTGACGAGTTGATATCTATTTTAAATCATTACTCGGATTGTTTTTCAGGAAGTACAGAAGAGTTGGGGAAAACTGACAAAATTGAATTGAATATTGAGTTGATTTCTGATAAGCCAGTTTGTTATAGGCCTTACAGACTTTCGTTTTCAGAAAAGGCGATAGTGAGAGAGAAAATTGATGATATGTTGTCAAACGGTATTATAAGGGAATCTAGATCTAATTACGCCAGTCCGATTGTGTTAGTTCGAAAGAAAAATGGTGATTACAGATTTTGTGTTGATTTTAGAAAATTAAATAGTATTACTGTTAAGGATAAATACCCGCTTCCTATAATCGAGGAACAAATTGAGAAGCTCGGAGACAAGAAAGTTTTTACTGGTTTAGACTTGTCTCAAAGTTTTTTTCAGATTCCTGTTGCGGAGAAATCAGTACCATTAACAGGGTTCGTTACTCCAGAAGGTCACTACGAATTTCTACGTATGCCCTTTGGCTTAGCGAATTCTCCAGCAATATTTCAAAGGCTTATGGATAAGATCTTTTCCTCTTTGCGTCATGATAAAGTACTTCCTTTTATTGATGATTTACTTCTACCCACAAAAACCGAAAAAGAAGGTCTCGAGTTGCTTAAGATTGTTTTAGATATAATAAAAGAGATGCTAGATTGACACTGAACTTAGAAAAATGTTATTTTCTTCAAAATCGTATTGATTACCTAGGTTACGAGATTAGTGGCGAAGGTATTAGACCAGGAAGCAAGAAAATTGAAGCCGTAACCAATTATGATGATCCAAGTAATATACATGAGCTTAGAATGTTTTTAGGCTTAACTAGTTATTTCAGGAAGTTCGTGAACAATTACGCTACTATTACACATGATCTCTACACACTTTTGAAAAAGAACGTAGTGTGGAACTGGGGTCCGTGTCAGAAGTCTGCCTTCAATAAATTAAAGGAAATTTTGACATCCCGCCCTATTCTTTCGTTATTTCGCAGACATGGTGACATAGAAGTCCACACTGACGCAAGCAGCAAAGGCGTAGCTGGAATCCTTTTTCAGAAGCAGGAAGGATATCTCAAACCGATTGCTTATTTCAGCCGCAAAGCTAGTAAGGAGGAAGCAATGTACCATTCATACGAGCTGGAGACTTTAGCAGTTGTTGAATCATTAAGACGATTTAGAATCTACTTAGTTGGAAGTCATTTCAAGGTAGTTACAGATTGTGCAGCAGTGAGAGATACCTTTTCAAAAAAGGACCTTATGCCCCGTATTGCGAGATGGTGGCTATCTATACAAGAATACGACATGGAAGTAGAACACAGACCAGGTAAGTCGCACAGCCACGTCGATGCCCTCAGTCGAACTCCAGTCGACCCAGCTCCTGTTGTAGATATTAATGTTATCGATGTATTTGACTGGTTGGTATGTTTGCAAAACCAAGATGATAAAATTCGCTTAATCAAGTTAAAATTGGAATCAGGGATTAGTGAGCCGGATATAAACCAGAACTACAAATTGAAGGAAGGTAGATTATACAGAATTATTAAAGAGGGAAAAGAACGACTAGTAGTACCTAAATATGGAAGATGGAACATTATGAGGAAATATCATGATTGTATTGGACATCCAGGACTGAAACGTTGTGAAGAAATAGTAAAGAAAGAATTTTGGTTTCCTGGAATGACTAGGTTTATACGAAAGTACGTGAACTCGTGTTTGGATTGTCTTTACAAAAGAAGCCAATATGGACGACCAGAAGGTGAGCTACATCCTATTGAAAAGGTGGCAGAACCTATGCACTCCTTACATATCGATCATCTTGGTCCATTTTGTAAAAGTCGAGCAGGAAACTGTTACTTGTTGGTGGTAGTAGACTCATTTACAAAATTTATATGGGCTGTACCAGTCAAAACTACAAAGTCAAGAGAAGCAGTTAAATCTCTTACAGATATTTTTGTTTATTTGGTTATCCAAAAAGATTAATATCTGATAGTGGCACCAGCTTCAAAAGCAAAACGTTTAAACAGTTTTGTTTGGATAATCAAATAAAACATATAATTAATGCCGTAGCATGTCCACGAGCAAATGGCCAAGTGGAGAGGTATAACCGTACCCTGCTAAATTCATTAAACACAACCGTGTCCGATGAAAAGGATTGGGATACAAAGCTAGCAAATATTACATGGGGTTTGAATAACTTACAAAATAGCTCTACAAAATTTTCACCTTATAAGCTTATGTTCAGCGCTACCTGCAGCAGATATCAAGGTATGGGAAATAACGTATTGGATGACGCAGAGACCGCAGCACGTACAAGGGCTGAAGCTTATGCTAACTTTGAACGGACAGCGACGAATATGCGGAAATACTTCAATGCAAAACACAAACCTCCGACTATATATAAGATTAATGATCTAGTATTGTGGAAAGGTGCAGCTGATACATAATATACATGTTCGCCGAAAATTAAAGGAAAAATTTAGTGGGCCTTATAAAATTACTAAAGTAATTGGTAAAGATAGATATATAATTTCTTCATTAAAAGGCGTTAAGGGATATAAACGTTTCAGCGCGATGGTGTCTTCGGACTCATTAAAACTATTTCAGGTAGAATCTGATGACAGCTCTGATGACAGCGTTTCAGTGGATAGTACTGAGGAACTTATTGATTTATTGGAAAGTTAATCTTGGCTTTTATTGTGGTTTTAAGGCAAATCTGGTTTAACAATATTAGGATAAAATAAAGTTTGGCATATTCTGGTAATAATGTTTGGTATTTGGATTTTGCAAAATGAGTCAATGGCAAAATATCTGGTGGTAAAACTGAATTTGAGATATTGGGTTAACATTTGGCATATTTTGGTATTTAATATCAGGTGGTAAAACTGAAGTTGAGGGCATATTTTGGTAATTATTGGATTTTGTTCTCAAAAGTCAATCAATCATTGCATATTGTATAGGTAAATAGGTATATAAAAAAAAATACAATTACAGTTGCATATTAATTATATTTGTTTATTTGTGATATAACGAGTTTGAAGGAATTTATGGCTTACTATTATACTTTTTATTATATAGGTCCCGTGTTTTGTATTAACAAAATTACTTCCCGTAATATTTTCTTTGCAGAGTCGCAAAGGCGTCAGGATGGACGAGTGTGAGAATATATGAAAATAAATAAAGAAGAAGATAAATAAAAAAAAAATTGATTAATTGTGAGAATTAAAATATTTGTGCGATTAAATAAAAATTAAGGAGCCTAATTAATATAATAAAAGAAAACTGATTGATAGAATAAATACTTCACTATTTCCGTTCTCAAGATACATTTGTGATTTTTGTTAAATGGATTCTCTCTTGACCTCCAAAGTTACCGACATACAAAGAACGGTACCAACGGCAAAATAAAAACTAATTGGGAGAATTAGCTAGATATTGAGATTAAAAATTACAGACTGATTAAATATAAAAGAGAAAAATTATAAATAGAATTAGTAAATCACTATTTCCGTTCTTGTTTAGATTTATAAGATTTTTATTAAATGAAATCTCGCTTGATCTCTCACTTTACCGACAAGAGAACGATACCAACGGAAAAATAAAAACAAATGGAAAATACCATGCTTGACGAGGAGTGGAGTGTACTTTTTGCTGGGAACTTCAGACGATCAGGACGTTTTGGAAGAGCTCGAGTGCAGTTGGTGTCAGGCAGTGAATTGTTAATCGCATTAAGATAAGTAATTATCGTCGCTTAACGCACCACATGGTTTTGTTAGTGATTTCAATGTGCCGTTAGTTTTTAGCCTTTCTTAGATTACTGCTACGTTTCTTTTGTCGCTTTAAAGGAAATAATAACTCTATGTGATTAACTTTTTTATGTTAATGGGCAAACTGTAAATTTAGTGAATAAATAATTTGTTAATAGTTGATTTTAAAAGAATAAATGATTTTAATACTCGTTGTTCATGATTCATTTCGAATATTATAAAAGATGTTACAATATTTTTGTTACTTTTTTTTTTGTTTTAGCACCTTATTATATTCACATTCACAATTTTACAGTAATGTTTTATATATAATCGATAGATTTTGACGAGAGCTAGCGATTAGAACTTGAACGAACGTCGTAGCGTCACCGAGTCGAAAGTTATACTAAATGGAAATCTCGATACGGCAAAATGGCATTCAAATTGGCGGGGCTCCCCCTCCACCGCGCGCGATGTGTTACAGTGTTTACTGGGCGTAATAAATTCTTTGATCCTTTAGCTATCCAGTGGTGTAATTGGAATTTGGATGGGGATGATAGATATGTAGCTACAACACTAAACTGTATCCCCCGATTTTCTTATCATTCGATTTTTTGATTTGCGTCCCTATGGAAGCAATTTTAAAGACGTATTCACGTCAAAATTGTATCCATGTATGTCATTAGAAACTAAAAAATTGCGTGCGGTTGTAAGCACACTAAAAAGCTAACGGTGTTTGTGGTCGCGTGAGTGCCGTGAGGTGAGGTTGTGTGGTCTGCCCCCGCTAAGATTAAAAATTGACAGTCACTCAAAAATTTGTGTGTACGGTTGTAAATTTACTAAGAAACTCACGGCGATTGTAGTCGCGTGAGTGCCGCGAGGTCCACGCTCCTCGTGGTCCTCGTGGTCCACGTTTTGTGCTTCTATAAATATACATTGCTCCTCCTTTACTTAACTGTGTAGATTCTATGCTTTTTATTTTTTATTTATTATCTCAACCATACCTGACCTACCAAACCTGTTAAAAAAAAACTAATTGCCATCCTGCAGCTAATAGAGTATTATAAGGGAAAATTATGTAGTTATTGATGGTTTGGCATTATGATCTACATGGACGTCAAAATAAGGGGTATATTCACGTACTACCATGCATTAAGTATTTGTTATTCGCTTATCATAATGTCGGGAGTTTTATGTGGACTCCTTATCAGCTGAGGAACTGACTCCCTGAACTACAATTATAATAATTTCATTTACACTGTTTTTACAAGATAAAGAAAAGACTGTGGGAGAAGGTGGACACAGAAGCTCCACATCAAGCAGAACAGAATATCATATACCTTCACGGAGAATTGAACCCCGGCACTTCCGATCAAGATCCCGTGGTCTCAACTATTAGACTAGATGGTCTAATAGTTGAGACCACGGGATCTTTTAAAATTAGTGACACGGCTGCAAGTTTTAAGAAATAAAAGATTATTATTTCTGTTGTTAGTATTTTAATGGAATAACCTAACAATCTGGCACTAATCAACTCTCTCTCAGTCAGCGGTTAGTAGGTGAGTATCGAAGGACGTAGATTTCAACGGTGGTGGGGTTTTGTGGGGGTTGCTGTCTAATGATTTATGGGGCGCAGGGTGGTTTATTTTTGGGGACATAGGGGCGCAGGGTAGTTGTTTATTTCGGAGGGCGCACGGTGGTGGATTGTTCTGAGGGGCGCAAGGTGACGGTGATTTTTGGGAGGAGCAGGGTGGTGGTTTATTTTGTGGGGTGCAGGGTGGTGATGCGCTCTGGTTAGCGAGATGCCGCGGCCCGCCGTTGTCCCCGCAGTGCAGCGCGGGCTCCTTTACGCGGCTCGCTAGCCGTCTGCGAAGACGGCTGAGAGACAACCAGGAGTCGTGCCTGTCTTCGGTAGTCCGGGCATTAGACTCGTCGAGTTTTTTACCCCCCGTGCTTTTAAGCTCGATTCTGACGCGAACATTCTCAGTTCCTGCTGGTACTGGAATGTCCAATGCACCTGTGGCCCGAGTCTTTCTAGTTTTGCAATTGGGCACGAACCGGCCGCGACCGGCTTTGTTGTAATTTTGTCGTTCTTCGAGAAGTTTGTCCAATTTCACCGAGTGTACATTATCGTCGGATTGATTAATTGAATTTTGGGTGTCTGGTGTGCGTGAGCGTCCGTACGTAGCAGACGTGTGAATACCACGCGTATCTGTCGGCCGGTCGCGCACTGGATTGTTG
The DNA here is from genome assembly GCA_036419045.1 of Scirpophaga incertulas. Taxonomy (NCBI): domain Eukaryota; kingdom Metazoa; phylum Arthropoda; class Insecta; order Lepidoptera; family Crambidae; genus Scirpophaga; species Scirpophaga incertulas. The sequence continues at coordinate 5,748,345 of CM071634.1, read as the reverse complement.
CATTTTGTCTTACGAGGCCGTTTCGGACAGTTTGCGTCAGAGCTTCGATTCAAATTGAGAGTTTCAATTATTCGATCCTTAAGTTTCCGTGAGGCTTCGGGACGTCCTTCGGCAGGGGCATGCGAGTCGCGAGCGGGTTGTTCATTAAGATGGGCGGCGTCGCGGGGACTACGGTCTACCTCGAGCACGCAGCGCGGCTGGTGCGCGCAGGGGTCGACGTAGTGGTGCTGCTCCCGGACGTTGCAGTCGCCGCGCGGGTACTCGTGAAGGAAGCCGCCGCCCTTCGTGCGCTGGCCGGCCGCGTGGGTGCTGTCCCGCGGCGCGGAGCCGCAGCGGTCGAGGCCGCGCGCCTCCTGCTCGTACTCGAGGCGCCGGTGCAGAGCAGCCTGCTGCAGGCGGCGTGCTACGCGGTCCATGTTTTCTCCGCAAGCATCCGATATAAAAGCTGCGGCCACCGGGGTTTTCTCTTTCTGTGGAAGATAAAATAATAGATATCACACATAATCTAATGGCTTCTTATTTTTTTCGAATAATACATGTTAAGCTTGTAAAATTTGTAAGGGTATATATTATAAGACAAAAGGACTAAAACAATAAGCAGCATTTCAGGTCGTTACGGCGTGGCGTGGTGGCAGTTCTCGACCGGGCGGCAAAGCGATCTACGCGATGTGTGGCGCAGGGTAACCGCTTGCCTGCCGCCGCGTTACTGACCGTTACCTGCGGCGTAGGTAGGTGGCAGTCCCAGGGCGGACAGTTGGGCGGCATGTGGCGCGGGGGCCTGACGGCACCGTGTTGCTGATCATTACCTGCAGTGTGGCATGGTGGCAGTCCCAGGGCGGGCGAGGAGGCGGCGCGGGGCAGGGTGGCGCTAGCGGCGCGGCTGGCGGGCGACACACGCGGCGCTCGGTACAACGCGACCGCTCGCCCGCCGCCGCGCGGCACGGCGGCGCCGCATTGCTCATCGGCGCCACCGGCTTCTTGGGCCTGGCTGTGTCTGTACTAGGTTTCGACACGTCACAGCGGCCGTGTGACGCAAGGTATCTGCTTAAAGCACCGTGAACCTGCAAATAACGACCATTGCAACTACACAAAGTTTTCTGATCTCATTTACCGTCATCGTCAACCATCATATTTAAGAGCGAGTTTCATGATCTTTGATCACATTGACCGATTAGAGGTGGATCCGTGATTCTTGATCTGGGTTGTGAATATGCAAATCCCACGTGTATAACGTAGCAGTTGCAGTGAACTTATTCTAAAGTTTAACGCCTATCATAACTTATGTCAACATCGTTTCAGTAAATAGCTTCTCGCTGCTGGATATATCTATCTTCACCGTAAAAATCTCCACACCGACCAGACTTGCGATGTTGACCTCAAGTACCTTCCTGCGTTTTTCACTTACACCATCATACGTTCCTTTACTACCGATACCTACGTATGGACAGGTTCTTTACAAACGGGTTTATTTCCGATACGGCAAATCACAACATTTGCACACAAGCACATACCACAAGTTCGTTTGTACTTTTGCCCGCAGCTGTACCACTAGCTCGAGCGAGTACTGAATTACTCTCCAAGTTGCTTCAAACTAGTTTTAATAAAGATGTCTTTACATTTAATTGGGAAACAAAATACCTGCGGTCGCGCGAGTGCCGAGAGTGGGCTGCGTAGTGCCATGACGTTGCGAGGCTGACTGACGTGACGCCGCGCTCGATGGCCGCGACCGCCCTACTAGATCTACACCATGAAACTTAAGTAAACCATGAGGCTTCAAATACAACTCTATTGTGTGCCATAAATATCTTCACCTCATTCTGGTATTTGACAACGTCTAATCGAATTTATAGTAAATATTTTAACAAAAGTAAGCAAATTTATCTTGCAAATAAAAATGGAATCGGAAAATAAAGGAAAGTTAATTCCTGGCGACCGAAACAATGACCCGCGAAGCGCATGGGCGTGATTTATTTGAGGCGAGGGGTTAGCAAGCGTACGGCTTGGCAGCCGCAGCATACATCGCGGCGTCGGTATTGTGGTTTGCGGGCAAGGCTAGTGTCGAAAGAGCGATGGAAGCCGATCGAGCGAAGAGAGCGCTGTGAAGGCGCTGATTGCGTCCGGTCGTCACGGCACACAATGCGCCATTGTTGCGTGGCGAGACGAGAAATAAATGCGCAACAAAAGGCCGCTGTCTCGCATAACGAGGCCGACTGCCTTCGCTACCCACTGCAGCGTGGAGCTGGACCTCTCCCTATGCAAACACCATTATTCGTCTGTTGTATAAAGACATTTATAAATCCCTCCACCATAAACGCTGTCGCTGCACGCGGAGCTCTCCTGAGTCGGAATAAAACAGGCCTTAAATTGTTTTTGCTATTTTGGAAGTGTAATAACTTATTATTGTCTATCACAGTTACACATCAAAGCTAAGAAGAGTTCGATTTTTATTTCGGTATGCGCATAATCAGTATTATTAATTATATTTGCTATATCTATCAGTTTTATTGGTGATGTAAGTGGCAGATTTTATTGGGCTGCAGGAACCAGTTATAACGCTGCAGCTAGCTGGAGCGTTATGTCGAGTTAGTGGCCAACTGAACATCGCACCCGGATTTACTCACTGTTTGTACATGTGTGAATATATGCATGTGCGTGTGTGTATCTGTATTCTTTTTTTCCTGTCTTTTGTTATTAGTTTTTAATCCGTGTGTGTGTGTCTTAATATATTTCATTCATTCATTTATTTGGGCAAATTAGTTTATTCAGACGGTGCGTTATCAACATACATACATGCATAGTCCCATTGTATTCTACGATGATAACCTGACTCTCGAAACGGGAGGCTGGTCGAGTCGTTAAGTGTTAGACCAATTACAAAGTTGGTCCCAATATCGCCGAGAAACCATTATGATAAATACGCCACACCTATTAGAGGCGATAGAGATTTTGATACGACATTGTCTGTGATAGTTTAGTATTACATTGTGATAGCTTGAGGAAAATGTTGTGTTGTATTAAATGTAACACGCTTTTATTTATAAATGGGGACTATGATAAAGAGGGGGGACGAGATTGAATAATTATGTATGGTGAAAAGTTTTAGTGTTAATAATTTATTTTTAACTTTTTAGTTCATTTTATTTTTAACTTTTTAGTTCATTTTATAAACAAATAATAAAAGCTTGTTCTTAAAAAGGTTTTTTTTTTCTTAAATTTTTTTATATAATTTTAAGGAGAACATTTCGTCGTACATGGTTTCTGTGTAGCTTTAACCATTAAGGTTACACACGCGACGGAAATCAACAATCAAATATGGTAGCAGGCAAACATGATGCCACGTTCATTACGAAGAACAAGTACTACGATATTCCATAAAACACGTAAACGTAAAATCAGAGCCCAGTTTAGTATCAAGGTCAGCTGCGCTTTGGTTCACCATATATTTTTTGTATAACAACTTAAAATTTAATTTCTTATTACAACTTGGCCTGGCCACTTGATCCGTTAAGTTCTTCCAGTAAGGCTTGCTTTTTGGAGGAATACTATACGGCATACGACCGCAATTTTTTTTTTCCTCAGGAGAGGAGGCTGAGACTCCGTCATGGATACCAACGCAACAGGCAAGCAGGGATGCGTTGATTATGTCGGACTCCTGGTGAATCGAGGCGGCTCGACCCACCAGACCTACCGACTAAACTCAGCCTAAGCCTTTGGTCCTAGTGACCCTACTGGCTTATATTGAAGGGAGCCGCACCTCAGGAGAGGTACAGTTAGCGCTGCCCCATGGAGGGGGCATAAGCGCTAGAAGAGGCGCGGTTCTCCAAAGTGGGACCGGCCTGTGTTGGCTGGGAACCTACTCGTGGCTGAGCAGAAGGCTGCCGAATAAGGGGAGACAAGGGAGGCGACGGCTCAGACGCCGCCGCTTGCAGGTCTAGAAGGTCCTGCGTTAATTGATTGGGGGGGGGGGGGGTCGCTTAGGACATGTCGCGGTCTTCGTGTCCTCTGCCAATATGGACTGGATCCATACAACTGCAACTGAATATGGCCGTTTTTATACTATAATTATCTAATTTGAGCAATTTATATGTCACGAAAGTGTGTCAATATAGAAATTTGTCTAAAATTTATTATTAATACAGTTGCGGCTAACGCCTATAAGAATTGTATTAGCAACGTGGCTCAGCTGCAGAAACAAATCTCATTGCCATAGATTGTACTCTGTGATTTATATTCGTTCTATCACTTGTGTCTGCGTACATTAGCTCCGCTATAAATAAATGAATTATAATATTTCTTCAAATCAGATCAATTCACATCATACTTATTTGCAAATACAGATGTTACAAAATTTATTAGAACCTGTACAATTCAATATTTAGCCTCATGGCGTGCAAATATATATTAAAAAAGCTTTATATAATATAGATAGAAACTAGCCTAACATTGCTTTAACTGTTGACTGTATTGACAAAAAAATAAAAAAAAGACAACAAAGTATATAGCATTAAATTATTACATAAATATGTCATGTCCAAGTCAACTAAATATTAATTATAATCATTAAAATATTTATTGATATTATAATAGGCCTTTGCCAATAATATTTCCTTTAACTTGCGCCTATGTTGCGTAAACAAATATAGTTTTTAGTTTTCAAAAAATATGCACTTCTTTATTTTTTACGTAATTCTAATAAAACGAATATATTTCTAGCGGAAACATTTTTTTTATATAGAAATTAGGTGAGTACAGAATTATGCAGTGTTTTTAGTACGGAGCGTTTTTGAGCGATCCACGACAGCGCCGCCAACATGGCGCTGTATCTTCTAAAGTAATAAGCGCAGGTATACCTATTGTTGGTTCGACAATATTTCTCAGTCATAAGAGTACTCTCACTGTATATATAATTAACAAACGTCATCTACCTAATTAGAATCTTACAGGTTTAGAAATTGTGAACAATATTCCAAAAATAAAGTCCGTGCATTTATTGAAATTTAATTTCTGTTTAAAACAACTTTATTTACGTTAGTAATGTTTTACATAACAATAGGAAATAACATAAATAAGAGGGAGTCCATACATTATCACGATCTGCTGCTCCACCATAAAAGGCCTTTTCGTCGATTCAAAGTGTGGACTACTGTCCACAAACACTTTGAATCGACGAAAGGCCACTATGACACTGTTTGGAGTCATTTTTGGTGTCTCCATAGTTCGTTGCCGAATGTTTCGCGCATAATGAGTAATTAAATCTAAGCAATTGTTTTATTTTAGTGCAAGTTAGATAATGTGAGAGTAAACTTGAGTTATCTTGTGAAGCGTGTCGGGACTTAACTGTTTGTCCGAAGCCAGCTTGTATAGCGCGTTGGGTTTAAGCTGTTTATCCGAGGCCAACTTCCAACTGACGACTCTGTAGCATCGCGTTTCTTCTCTGTGCGGCGCCTGAATCCAGTCTTGTTGAGTCCAAGAGACGAATTTTTGAAACCATAGAAAACCAATTCGCATTCGAAATCGTGGGATTCGTATACGAATTACCGAATTCACAATTTCTGAACTTTCATTTCTTGCGTTGACGAGTGGTTTTCTACCCACTTATTTTTGATTTCTACTAGTAGGATATTGAACGCTGAAGTGACGTTGCCAGTGATATATTTACTCTGGTTAATGTAAAGCTTGTAAATAGGTACATAATAATAAGTAAATATAGTTTGAGTACATATATTTTAATTTAAAGATAGTCGAAATATTTATTTTATAATATGCTGAACTTAGAAGAGTACATTTTATTAAATTATAACGTTAGCGAAGATGAAGTAGAAAATAATTTCGCGCACGATTTGTTTTCGTAATCGAATTCCAAATTCACGTGTAATGATTCAAAAATACGTCTCCTGACCCTGTCTGCTGCTGCACACACGTCCATTTCTAATGGAAATTTCCTTGTATTTTGTGTAATATTTACTTTATCCAATATGTATGGATGTGTGTGCTGTAGCAAAATAAACTCATTATCTCTCTGTCTAAAAATAAATGGAGAGAAAAAATCTTTTTGCTGGTTATTTGCAGCTCCAGGTAACAGTAGACCGCAAACGAATGACGCAGCTTCTGTGACGTGCAAAAGTTAAAAATAACTCTAAATTAGTCTTTTAAAAATTTCCTTGGGATTAATTTATAATTTGGGCGAATTACCCTCTTGTGCAAGTAAATTTGAAAATATAAAAATGCTTGTTCGCAGCGGCTCCCCACAACAGTGGCCATATGACATGCCACTGTGACACCTGAAATAAATAAATGTTGCAGTTTCTATATCAGTAGATAAGTCATTTGCAAAAGGTCTGTTTGATTGAGCATTTCGATCGGTAATCTGAAATGTCTTTATAAATATTTCGCTAATTCGACTCCGAGTTCAAACCGGTGAAGTTTTAATAATCGTAAATTATATTGTTTGCTTTCTTTGTTTTGTTATAATACTCTCATTCGCCTCGTGCAGGAATATGATGAGAACTGGCAAGCAAGTGTAGCCAATAACCAAACAAAAAAAAGGAAGATAAACATAAAAAAGGAGAGAAAGAAATCCATTTAATCTTAACCTCACGCGGCAGTAAACAGTCAAGGTAAGTGACACAGGCAACACGATTTACATTTACAAGTGACCATTTGTATGAGTACATCGCCGTGTGAAGTCAAAACTGCCCCAACCCAGCGTCATGTGCAGGGTGCAGCGCGAGCATGCGCTGCTGTGATGGTGCTGGTGCGGCGGTCACATCAGACACATGCTATAACAAACTAAATTTCAAAATTTAACGGGGTTCCCTCCATCCTAGATGAGAAAATAACTATAACTTCGTGAGTTATAGATGTGAGACAAAATATAAGTGCGTCGGAGTGTAACACAATTGTGGGGGTAGAATCGCGAATGGGCCTGGAGAACACCGGGGAGTTTTAGTGGGTAGGCTGGTCCTTATGACCGGAGAGCCCCACACCCGGCCGCGCCTAGCCAGCGCGGTGTCAAGGTGCATAAGGCGCATTTCCCCTCGAAAGAAAAAAAAATAGTCTTGTAACACAACTGAACGCAGCTACTCCGCGACGTAATCAAGATCTGAGAACAAAAAACACGATGCAACATTCTTGGAGTATGAATGGTTAGCCGGCGACAGACATGATGCACGGTGTCGCGGACGAAGTTCCTCCACGCGCGGGACAATGAGCGTGCGCCGCCATCAATAACTCCGCCGCACTCTGCCTTGTGTCTCGCAACTTGCGGCCACGCTTGCGCGCTCTCCTTTTGCCAGGTTCCAACTTCAAGCAAACTTTGTCTGCTGTTCGTGAGGACAACATCTTCGTGGAAGCGGCTATTGTTTTTCACACATGAATACCAAGTTGAAGTACATTCAAGTCTACTTAGACTGACGACACTTCTTGATGTCACGATAATGTTAGTGCGTTCGTTGTTTACATCACTTCTGGATTTATTTATGTTATTAGAGTTATATCTTGTAGAATTAGAATACTTTATCTGTCTTAAATGTGGTACATAACATACGTGTTATTGGTTTTTAGAGAATAATGCACATGTATATAATATACATAGCGTACAAATATAAATTATAAATTAGTAACGCTGATTATTTATTTTTATTTATATATTTATTTCAATATTAAAGCCTTATATACTATAACAATACTTCTGCCAAACCACAATGCGGTTTGTTGGCAGACGAAACTCCATTTTAATTAAAAACTTTAATCGAAACGCGACTAAACATAAAACACTAGACTTACATACTAATGAATTAAATTATTATATTATCTACGAGTACTTACTAAAGAACTACTGTATTGTATTTCTTACTTTAGCAAGAAGAACATTACTTAAATTTCTTTTAAATTGTTTTTTCGTAACACTTTTGCGTACTAGGTCAGGTAGATCATTATATATTTTTGGCACTAAATATTTCCTACATCTTTGACCATAATAATTTGTAAAACTAGGTACTATAAGCTTATCAATATCTCTATTTCTTACCAACCTCTGATTACTAACTACATTTTAAATTCGTCATTACAAAACTATTAATAATGTATATAAACAAAAATAATAATTATGACTATATCTTGGACTTATATTTTTATAATGCATAAAGCATTATACAAATATAAGTCCAAGACTTTTATTATTGAGAAATTCATTGATTATGTAAAAAGAATTTTTTAGTAACCAGTTTTACAGTGTACTGTTTTATTTCTTATTGTTAGGTATTTAGTTTAAGCGAAGGTTTTTTTTTTAATTTTAAGGTACAGTTTTATACACCGAAATATATAATGATTCTATGGATAAGCTGATTGAGGAGCTAACCTAGTCCAAAATGTATTTGGCTGTGTAGTGTCAAGTGTAAGCCTGTATGGTAAGAGTTAATAAGAAGCTTCAATGCATCTGTGACCTATAGTCCAGTGAAAAACGACGCAGCCCATATGTAGTAAATGAATTTCCATGATGTTGTTAGAGTTTCATTTATTGATTGACCTATGATTTATATTTTGGAAAATCGCCCATAGAGTAAACTGTTCTCTGCAAGAGCCAGAGTTCAATTCCTTTTTCAATGCGTAGTTTCTTTGATATTTTGGTATGTTGCAAAGCGGCAAACGGGAATGGGAATTACAATAAAAATAGGACGAACAAATAAAAGTAATATACAACGTTAAAATTTGATATGCTAACTTAATATGCGTCATGGTAGATTTGGAATAGGCTATTATTTATTATACTCGTACATGCGAATCATATTTTTTTGTGTGCAATCATAATTTCTTTTTATGCTTATTATTATTAAAATGTATATAAATTATGTACAATTTATATGAAATTCGCGTCGTCCACAATCTCCGTCGTCGTTGTTGCTGAAAGTTTAAAAAAAATATTGCAACAAATCGTCGCCATTTTGTCTCTTGCTAAAATACAGGGTAACTTTCTGTGTCGTTGTGGGATAATCTTTATTAAATGTTCAGACGAAATCTCCATATGTGGCACACTCCAACTAACTTGATAAAAATATTTCGCAACTTCTGCCGGCGATTCTTTCTTTCCACGGATAAATTTTTAAGCTTCGCGATGAATTCTCCGCCTATTTAATTAATTATGCCAGCCATCTGTCAAATGGATACGACTCAATTGCTTCATCACTTTCTAAGTATTTATAATTACAATGGTACAAATTAAGAACACTATATATAGAGACAGACTTTTTAGTCGTATTTTAAATTTGCGAATAGTCGTCTTGTCGTTTGTTGTGAGACTGAAATAACTTTATAGGTGAAAGTAGTAATAGCGCAGGTAAGCCACTACGAGGTTCCCATAATAGCGGCACTGAAATATTGACCTTAATAAAAAGCTCGCGGAGCTTTTGGAGCGGCGAACAAAGCAGCGACACGCCGACACCCGCCGCGCCCGCTGCCGCTTGCCTAACTTTGGTGCTTAGCCTGGATTTATAGCAACCACTCGAGCACCCCTAAATCATATGTATGTAAGATGTTAACCGGTACTTAAAAGTGACACATTTTTAAATATAGGGGTTAAAGACACAATGAACACACAAATGACATTGTTGTTTGTATGGAGATTTCTAAGAATTTCCTTATTTATTTGATAACCAAGAGAGCAAACTTAATGAAATTTCGTTGTATATGTATGTAAGGTGTTAACCGGTACTTAAAAGTGACACATTTTTAAATATAGGGGTTAAAGTATGACATTGTTTTTTTTGTATGGAGATTTCTAAGAAATTCCTTATTTATTTGATAACCAAGAGAGCAAACTTAATGAAATTTCGTTGGCATTTAACTATTAACTAGTTTTGTAGGCTAGATAAACTATTAGTAATGAACGCATAGTCAATAATGTACAAAATTCTGACGTAAAACAACAGCAGGTACTTTTTGAGATTTATTTAATTTAAAAAAATCTCATTCGGAGATTTTATTGTAACCAAAACTTGCTTCTATGGCGTTCAAATTTAAAAAGTTATAATGTTTTAATACAAGTAAATAAACTGCAACTTCAAAGTTAAGTTTGGTTTGTAATATACTAAATAAAATCAAGTGAATATTTCTTGAACACAGCTGTCGAAGGTGAGGGCCGACATCGTGCCATTTACAATAAGCCATTATCAACAAATTCAACGGCAATCATCAAATCATAAGCGAGCTTAATCGCCACGACTAATGCAATAAAACCGTTCATTTGTATGAAAGTAAATTCGCTACAGCCTCTGGTGCTTCTGATGAAATATAAATAGAGTTTATGACAAACTAGCTGACCCGTGCCCACTTTCATTGGGCATAATATTAATAATCCCCGAAGCGAGCACGAACGCGATCCGAATTAAACCCGAAGTCATCGCGCACCGTCCGCTGCCTGTTTTTTTCTCCGATTCACTTTGCAAAACGGACTACCACGTAAAAACCTTTTTATTTTTCGGTTTTTTATATAACCTATGACACTCAGCAATAACGCGGCCTTCTATTGCTGAAAGAATTTTTAAAATCGGTTCAGTAGATCCTGAGATTACCCCTTACAATTTAACAAATATACAAACACACAAACTTTACTTCTTTATAATATTAGTATAGACTAGTATAGATTAATATTTTAAAAATAACATTAAAGTAATATCGGAATTCAAATCGAAGTTACTATTTGTAGTCAAAATCAAAATAATCTTAATTCAATTTCTTGACGTCAAACAAATGTAAAATTGAAAGGACGCATACGTACCAAAAACAAACGAAGGAAATGACTGAATGAAACAGCCAAGAAACTTCAAAGGCTTTTTCTCCTCTTTTCAATATCATAATATGTACATATAATCAATGACATTTATAAAGAAATATAGTATTTTAAAACGCTTATGACGTCATTACGGGATTATATCAATGTCAGGTCACAATAATGTGGCATTCATATGTCCGGTATAAAAACTTGTTGGATGGGTTTGTGATTGCGCTTGTTTCTAATGCAAGCGTACGATCAAAAGAAAAAGCGAAGAAAAGCAGAGTGCGTGTCTGCAAAGCGCGTGCTGTAATCGGCCTCTTTGTGCGCCCCGGCCCCGCCGCCGCCGCACAGCGCACGCAGGAGAAGTAATCACACAAAGGGCGCTGAAAGGTTCATTGTCTGGCAGCGGCAGCGCCACAATGTTCCTTGAGTCGGCCTCGCGAGGCTGGACCATTACTGCACGAAAGTATGCTATCATTACTTTTAACAAAGGTGGGTAAACTTTTGATATGAGACACGATTCGTCCATTAGGGCCGGGGTAGTCAAGCAAGGTCGGCAGCTGTGCAAAACGCCTCCGCCGCGCACCGCCTCGTTACAACAATTTATTTGACGGGAAATTAATTGATAATTATCATCGATGTCGATCAATGTCGCGGATCAAGTAAATTTATTCCCTCGGCGCTGGCGCTCCGCGGTCCGAAGTCAAGGGAAAAATCTATTAAACCGGAGGCCGGCGGCGGGCGTTCGTCAATCTTAATAAAGTTTCATATTTCGGGCGGCGGCTCGGCTCTGTTTGTCTTCCGGACGATTTGCATTTATATTGGGAGACTGTTAGTTCCGGTGGGCACCTGGACGGTCGCAGCTCGCCTGCTGCCGTGGGAACCCAGCGGTGAGACGGCAGATACTACATTCAAACAATACTATAAAAACGATGGATTTCTTAAAAAGATATAACCTTATAAAGGATGCTAACTTACAATTTGTGCACCTGTTGAATACTCATAGTTATAAGTAATTTTTCGCTACAAACTCATATGTGAATTGCTTTTCGGACACCACGTGTATGCCTTTGCGGCTTTGACTTTTTATTATTTTTCTATGTTGCAACTTTATGGAATATATTCAAGTCCGATTGTCGCGTGTTATTCCAGTGCACTTACTAAATTAATTATCACCACACAAAGTAGCCTGTTAATGCGGCGTTGGCGCCCCGCCAAGCACGCGCTCGCACAACGCGAACGTGTTTTGTTTCCCCAAGAAGGAAAGGTCTCATTAGCTCAGTGGTCAGCGCTATATCACACATTTGCGTTGTCCATTGGACACACCCCTCCCCCGCTCGCACCTCCCTCCTCCGGTCCAAGCTTCGTTTAGGACTTTATAGTTTATGTTAGCTTTGACCCAATAGGAGCTTTAATCTTTTCGTACACATTCCTGATTCATAGGCAGGTACTTCCACTGGGTCATTTCTTGCTGTACTTCATTGCAACATGGTTTCATTTTCTGCATAGAATCTAAATGTTCAATTTTTGACTTTATGATATTCCGATATAATGATATTCCGTCGTTACCTCCAACCATGTTTAGAGATCGATTTTGACTGTATCAAATGTAATTATATGTATAATTTTCGTCCAATATAATGTGACAGTTAAAAATGAAGTTTGTGATTAAACTATATTTAGTTAACATTAAATTAGAACACATATAGATCGAACTTTAACATATTTAATATTAATCGTAATTCAATCTAAGTTGTAATATAATTTGAAGAAGTGAATCGGGCTATAAATAGTTTCATTAGCAGCCAGGTCTTATCAAAAAAGCACCGCTGGCTCTGCATGGAGGCGTGCTGGCCCCCGCGTTAATAGATGAAAGGGAATGTTGGGTGTGACAAAGAAGGATAAAAGTAAGATTAATGGAACAGAAATAAGAACTTTGAGTGGAATGGTTGCTTGATGAAGTTGAATAAATTATGAATAGTGTGATAATGGAAATGTGCGCTGTGAAATAAGATATATTGACAAAAATCGAGAATGAATTGCTTAAAATCAAAATTAATTTTATTCAAATATGGCTTTGTAGTCAATTTTTTTTTCCTAGCACCCATTCAGGACCTATTGTTTAGCCGATAAGAAGAATGGAAGCATGAAATTTATCAGCTTTATCAAAAGTAACAACAACATTTACAATGAATTATGTCGTTACCATACAACGTACATATGTGTTTACAATTTATACGGGAAAACAAATATGTATTATAAGAAGATCCACGCTATTATTATGAGAATGACGTAACTTTTTACAAACTAATATAAAAAAGAAAACTATAGAGGGTAATTTGAAAATCATGTGTTCACTCGTCGACTACTTAGTCGTAAATGAGACTGGTAGTCGCCACGAAGCATCTGAGCTCAGGAGCCCTCTGATTGCTACATACTACATAGCACACGTAGCGCCATCTGTTTTTCGTTAGCGACAACACGCAAAAATGACGGACAGCAATGCCCGGGTCAATAGTTTGCACTCGCTTTTATTCATACATATAATTGTTCATAAATTTATACACTTGCCCATAAACTAACCTCTAGCTTTTTCTAGCCTGTACGTTGGAACGACAAGTTTATTTTTATTTATTGTGTTTAAATTATGCATTTGAAAATTAGTATGAAATGTGTTTCAATTTTAGACACATAAATCTTATTTTCATAAATATACTTAGATGGGACTCGTAGAAAGGATGGACAGAAATGACTAACGGAAGAAATTTGCAAGGAAAATATCAAGGGGCAGGTTGGCAGGGAACGGAAAGCCATGGAACAGTTAAGGAAAGTAAAGAAAAAGTGTATTATATATAATATGTCAGCGCAAAGGAAGGAGCTAGGCAAGTATGTTGTGATGGTTGGGTCAGAGACAAACATAAGAACAGTATATAAGTAACGGCTTGGAATACCGTTATTCAGAAAGTGGGGTTATTAACGATCAGTTTGAGTGCAGGTGGTGGGGCACGGCATGCACTACAGCGCCGCTGGGGATGGATTTCCTGGGGCTAGAGAATTGCACGCTGGCACTTTTCGATTTTTTCAGCAAGTCATCGCAATACCCCCTGGCATACAGGGTGGCCGCGTGCTCGGTGCTGGTGTAGCGCTTCAGTATGGCCCGCCGCAGCCACATGAAGTGCAGCTCAGGCCGCGGCAGCCCATTCAGGTTGCACACCGTCAACTTCATGCCCACTAACGCCAACGAATTCGGGCACACGTCCTGATGGATCAGACTCATAACATTACAAAACTGAATTGTTCCAAACCTTAAGATACTTTTAGGCTACATTACATCGCGTTCTAAGACTTCTGCCTTTCAAGTAGGTCAATTCAATAAGATATTCTGATGAAGTCATTCAAGACATATGTAATATAATGACTGAAATCTAGTATTACAAAATGCTCTACAACGTAATTTTAAATAAGATATTAGCTACTGTATCTTCTTTATTCATGAAGCTTCAAATAACGATTAACATGAACTTACAGATGGCAAAGAGATGTCCCATTCCAACACGCCCGCCTTTAACGTGACATATCCCAACGGAACCAGCAAGCCTCGAGTGATGCCTGTTGCAAATGAATAAGTGTTACATATCATTCGTGTTTGGTACTTGTTATATTTATTATATACATTAAATGAGTTCAATTGCTTGTGAAGTCGACAAGTTTGATTTCTTGTAGTACACTTAATGCCAATGTACAAAACCTCCACATACGTACTTTCCTAAATGTATAACGACATTACGTCACAAGTATTGTTACGGTTGTGTAATAGCACTTGTGTAGCAAGATTATTATCAGAATAACATTCGAGCAAAAAAATTAATTCGAAGGGCTTTTACTGCAAGCCAATCCGCCAGCTAGGGAATAATTGAGCTTGCTGGCGTGTTAACTGCGCACTGGTTACTGTACCAACACAACGTAGGTGAACTTCGAAAGCTGCAGATCTAGGGGCACGGCAGTGACCCCTCCAAATCGAACGCAAAGCAAACACTGCCGTACCATCCTTTACTGGAACCATTTCGCTGCATTTTTAGGCCCCTATTTGAGAACCTCTGGATAAGACCAGAACGCAGAAATTTTCGTCATCCAGTAAGCTATAATCACATACTTAAAATCCAAAATTTCTGAAGGGTAACACCACGTTTTCCAAGTGGCAATTTTCCATCGTCAATGGGTAGCGGTTTTGGCGACATATTTGACGACAGAGGCAAAGTCACACAACATTGACTATAATAATAACGAAATCGCAATAAGGAACTTTAGACTTGGCACGACTTTGTTATATTTCATTACTTTTTAGAGATAAGCTAGCAGCGTCATCGAGACTTGACTAGTTTTTTACAGAATGTTTTTGGTGGGATGTATTACTAGTAACTAGACCGCAGACGACTCCAAAGTCCGCATCGCGCACGTAGCGTACGTGTACAGCAAACCAATGCTCGTTAGTTGTGGTGTGGCTGAAATTGCAGCACCCAGGTAGTTACGCCCCGAGCCCAGGAGGTACACGGGTGCTCACCAAAGCTGGCCGTGGTGCACTGGCTCGGGTTGACGGCCTGCACCGCCGCCGCCAGCGCGCTCGCCAACATTAACAATATGGTCGACATTTTGCTGCCGCGACTCTGTCGCCGCCCTTTATATACGGGCAGCGCTTATTATCGCCGTGACAATGGATTTATGAAGACTTCATGCTAATTGCTCTTTACTAATGTTATATGCTTTATTTCATTGTTTATAATTTCCGTTCAATAATATAAATATGTTACAGCTCGTTAGCTGTTATGTAAGGTGGGCGGATTACGTTCTAGTTTTAGTTACCCAAAGCAAGGATATTTATGACTATTAAATTTTGCAACGTGACATTAAATCCTCCAACGAAGTATTCTGTGCTCCAACGTATATCACGCACACTGTTTCGATAGATATGATTGAATTTTAACTTTATATAGCGTTAATAAGGCGCAAATTGACTATTTGATGTTAGGAAAACACCTAAATTGCTTAGACAAGAGTGAGCTTGCAATATTAACTTTAAACAATAACAATAAAGCTCAAATTGACTGCACGTTTTAGTTAGAAAACGTTTGTAACGTTTGTGTTTGGGAAAAAGGGCTGATTGGAAACTAGGATAGGAAGGCTGAGGATAGAAGAAGGGCTTTTCTTATAATTGTTCGATTCTTTCCGTAAAAACCATCCTTGAACTTCAACGAACATTTTGAAAAAAGAATTGGCCTGATTGATCTAGGCATTGTTGAGTTATGCGCTTACCAACACATTTTGCGACTCTTTTTTTTTTATTTTGCTAATTTATAAGTCAAATATGAATGGGCCAGTTAGTGGGAGATGATCTAGACTAACGTACTTGTACCAAATAGGTGATATATTGTCGGAAGGTCAGATTAAGAGTTAGGGAAATACGTTTGGATCGTAGCCTGTGAAAAACTGTCACCTTTGCCTACCCTCATGGGAAAGAGGCGTGAGCTAATATAAGTATGTATTTAATAATAATTGAATAAATGCAACAATTAAAAATATAAGATTGAAATCTAAATTGAAAGATTAAGAAGAATAAAACATGTTACGATTACATGTTATCTCGGAATAAAAAGCATCACTCTGTCTCTCGGCAACAGATCCTTGCTTCAGGTAATTTAAGGAACTATAAGAATGTAATCCGCCGACCGATAACAGCTAACGAGCTGTAACGTAATATAGTTATATTATTGAACAGAAACTATAAACAATGAAATAAAGCGCAATTTAATAAAGAGCAATTAGTGTGAAGTCTTCGTCAATCGATTGTCACGGCGCTAATGAGCGCTGCCCGTATATAAGGGGCGGCGGCGGAGTCACGGCAGCAAAATGTCGGTCATCTTGTTTGTGTTAGCGAGCGCGCTGGCGGCGTCGGCGCAGGCCTACGACCCGAGCCAGTGCACCAAAGCCAGCAGCGGTGAGCACCCGAGCACCTGCCGGCCTCGGACCGCCGGCTGCTCCCCTCTTTCACGCGTTACCTCGTAACAACCTGGGCACAGCAACTTTTGTCACACCGCAAGCTACCGCGAATTGATTAAATATCCGCGTAAGCTACGTACCCGATAACCTCGTTTGGGACGCGGCGTTCTCTGCTGCCGCTTTGGTGATCGTCTTCGGCCTAGTGTACTTGTAAAAGTACTGTAGCCTGTAGCTTTGGCGGTGTGGCTGTGTCTGTTAACTTATTTCTTTGCTCAGGTGTTATTTTAATAGTAGTTTTACTGTGTTATTGTAAACATGTGCTTTTTTGCCCCTATTCGGTTGTTCGTTAATATGGTCACAAATACCATTATAAGAAACTACGTACGACTTCAGAAAAGTCTATTCTACATAACATCACCGTAACAGGTCTTGTGTCGTTATACATTTGGGAAAGTACGTATGTGACCGTTTTCTATATCAGCATGTGTTTAAGTGTACTACAAGAAATCAAACTTCGTCGACTTTACAAGCATCTGAATTAATTTAATGTATATAATAAATATAAAACGTACTAACATATGTTATATTTAATAAAAAGTAAATATTGTAGACTTTTCTGGTATGATCACGTATTAAGAATAGATAACGATCATGTTATTAGGAATGAAAGTGGATGGGCGTGTAGCGTGTATGCAGAGGAATACCAAAGGAAAGATGGATGGACTGGTTGCAGAAGCGAGCGAGTGTCGAATTAGCGAGTGATTGCGAGTGGAACAGGAAGAGGTGTTGCGCCGACCCAAAGTAAAATTGGGAACAGGACAAGTGAATGAAGACGTTTGGTAGATTTTATAATTACCAGGTCCATCGTACTGGCTGTGTAACGTTCATTACCTTAACAATTTTACCAAACACATATATGTAACGCTGCTTTTTTTGTGACAGGCACCTTGGAGGGGCTACAACTAAGTATGAATCTTATCATGTTAAGGGCGGGCGTGTGGGACTGGGACATCATTTTGCCTTCTGTAAGTTCATCTTAAACGTTATTTCAAGCTTCACAAGTAAAGCTCTGTAGCTAATATTGCATGTTAAAATGACATTATACATTGATTTGGACTACTGGATTTCAGTCATTATAAAAATTTTGTCTCGATGACTTGATGAGAATAAATTATTGAATTGACCTACTTGAAGCCAGAAGTCTTAGAATACATTACAATGTCTGTAGCCTAGAAATGTCTTAAGGTTCGAACAATTAGTTTTGATAGATCAATGTGTGGAAGGTATTAAGTAAGTATGTGATCCGCCAGAACGTGTGCCCGGGTTCGATGTCGGTGGTGGGCGTGGTGCTGACGGCGTGCGACCCGGACGGGCCGCCGCCGCCGGAGGTGGAGTTCCTGGGGCGGCTGCGGGCGCGAGTGATGCGGCACACCAGCGCCAAGCACGTGGGCACTGTGCTTCCCACGGTGTATTGCGACGCTCTCGGCAAAAAATCCAAAGACGCCAGCGTGTGGTTCTCCAGCCCAAAGAAATCCGCTTCCCGAGGCACCATAGTGCGTGTCGTGCCCCGACACGTACAGTCGAATTGATCGTGACCGACCACACTTTCTAACGGAACTCCGAAATCTTATTTATGTTTGATAAATGCAGCATATATTTATGGGATTGTTTCCTTTAACCCATTACTTCCCAAGGGTAAAAATAAATGCATATTTAATGGTTTTATTGTATGTATATACAATATATACGCTTATAAGTACATGAAAAAAGAAAAATATTTATGAACTTGTGTACATTCCGTAAAATATTGCGTCTACGCAACGTTGGGATTACAGAACATAAATTTTACCAGCAGTCGAATATTTATTTATTTATTTACTATAGTTAAATTACAATAATACAGATTAAAATAATCACTTACCTTAACTCTATATAACATAATAACTAGACTAGATTGTAACCCAATATAAATGTAAACAGCATGATTGATTGTGTTGTGTTGAGATGTCTGCAGTGTTTATTTTATTACAGGACATTTTTTTTTTTTTTTGTTTCCCTGAGGAAAATGCATTAAATTGCATACCCCGGCTGTGGCGAGCCGGGGTTATGTGGGGCTCTCCTCCCCAGAAGGGGGAGGCCTACCCACTAAAAACCTCAGGGATGGCCTTCCTCAGGCATGTAGGGAGCCCCTGGGAACAGAAAGCTTCTTCGGGAACCCCCAGCCTCCGCTCCCCCGTCGACACAGGGGAGCCCTCCTCGGGGGAGGCTTACTACCTCCCCCGGTCTCCTCCACCGACGACGCCCCCGGCCACGGAAGGGGCGTGGTCCATCCCGGGTCGCCGTAGCAGTCGCGACTTACTCGCGCCCGCCGGCGACCCGCGGCGGCGCCGCAGCTGTGCTACCGAGCCCGGCGCCGCCTCCTTCGAGCGGGATCGGCCATCTCCCGACCCCGCTCGGCGGCCTCCTTCTGGAGCATTACTGCTTCACAGAAGGAGGCCACAGCCCTCCAACCTCCCTCGTCCGCCAGCATTGCCGCAATCAATGCTGGCGGAGACAGATCTCGCCCGATCTCTGCGACATTATAGGACATATCCAGGTAAATGAGAATACCTGGTTACATATACTTAGTTAACTTAAACTAAATCAAATTAAATTAGTGGGTACCACAGTGCTAAAAACGTTTGGCCTTCAAAAGGTCACTGACCATCCTTTTGAACTGGGCGAACCTTCCCGTGAATATGTCTATGTCACCGTTGTTCCTGGCCACCTCATTATAAGTTCGGCACATCCTTACAAGAGGGTTGTAATATGATGTATTATTTTGGTATACCCGAACAGCAAAAGTGTTTGTGATTCGTGTTCTGCGTTGAGTTACTATATTTATTGATGACAAAAGAACGGGAGAGTCAATCAATGCATGCAAGATCTTATAAAGGCAAAGCAGATCATATCTTTCTCGACGAACAGATAGGGGCATTACATCAAATTTGGACAACCTGACACTGTAGCTATTTAACGACCGGCCAAACCTATATTTACGACTGATATATCTCAAAAATCGCCTCTGTATCCTTTCTATCCTGTCGACGTGTATTCCATAATAAAGATACCAAATTGGGCAACAATATTCCAAAACACCCCTCACTAAACTAAAAAACAGATAAGGAGCACCACTCGGCTTTTTAAAGTCCCTAGTTGATCTGATTTCAAAACCTAGGATTTTATTACATTATCTTGGTAACAAGGTGATAATGTTACAACAAGGTAACAAGTTTCCGTAAAGCAAATAATGTCATAATTGTTCACTAAGATATTTAAATACAAGTCTTTAAGTTTAGATTTTGCTCTTCCTAGATTTTGATAAAATACACTTAACATTATTAAGAAAAATATTAATACAGCGAAATAAAAGAGCCGCTTATTTACAATTAAGATATAAATCAATTATTTTTTAATTTTTTTAGACAGTCTACAGTCTTAATTAATATAGCACTAGTTGCTTCATTCTTGCGCACATATATTTGACCATATTTCACCCATACAAAATTATAATTCAAATCTCTAGCTGTCTTCCTTGTAGCCGCGTGCAAGGTCTTTTGTTCCGGAGACAGATGCTCAGTGACATAGATCCTGCACTGCTCATCAGTAATGTTAAGGTCTGTCGATACCAAGCCACAGCTAGTGTGAGCTCTAATATATTTTTGCGACGCTGATAGTACAGTGTCCCTTACACGTGGAGTGGAAAAAGTGACAACAATATTACGCGGTCGACTTGAAGATACTATCTGCTTGGCCACTCTTCGACAAGCATTTACCTTTCTCTCTTCTAATGGAACATTTATAACCTCGCACAATTTTTTAAGTAGTAATACAACATTTTCATTTTTTCGTTCCAGGACATTTTGTATTTCAATGTTGCAATGCGACTATTAAATTTACTCACTTCGAGCTGCAGCAGATATTTTCTGATTCCAACTTCGAAATCTTCTCTGCAGCCACGTTAATAGCCGTTCGAAGAGATATTTGTTCTTGGCAGATAAAATCAGTGGTCACAGTAAAATCATCCTTAACAAGCTGGATCGCTGAATTCACCTCGGCCCTTACCATCTCCCTAACGTCATCCCTTAAAGCTCTGCGGAAGTTTTCCATAAATGTTGATAGTGTGGCGTGCAATTTCTCGTCCAACAAGGCACTAATTTATCCATGGTGACACCTTCATTCTGACATACAACAGCACTGGACGATTCAGAAACAATCAATTCACTTTCCAAGTTGCTATGCTCTGACAGATTGCAGGATATGTCCATCGTTTCCGATTTATTAAATACAGAGGTGCTTTGTCGAACAGGCATGCTGTCATTTACTCGTGTGGTACGTCTAGTGACGTTACTACAAGTAGGACAAATCCACGTAGATATATATTCTTTAGTAAATTTAAGAAAAAACCTTTTGTCAATATTAAGACAATCGGTATGAAATTTTTCTGTACATAAATTGCATTTCATATATTCTCGGGCAGTTATAACTTTATTGCAGGCTTGGCAATTCATTATCAATGTATGTAAGCGTTATAATGACGATGCTGAATCAAACCCACAGTAAAACACAAAAACAGCATTCAGAATTTATACAAGCTAAGCACCAGACAAAAGCAGTAAGCGTAGTCAGAGAACAATAACAACAGCGATAATATCTAGTTACTCACACAACGCTGATTATTTCCTGTAATAGGTGGATGTCAATTTCGCTACGTCGTTGAACGCACGAGCAGCCGAACGGCACAAACGCCGGGTCCCAATCAACAGGGCCGCAGGTTCAAACCCCGCTGCAATCCTCGAATTTGTTTGCGACGTTTTTTCTTGTTAGGGTGCTTCGCTAGCATCTAGCTTCCCACAACGAAGGCCTAGGGTTCCACTCGAGTAAATTTGAATATTTGTAAAATGATATTTGTAAAACTCTGCAAACACGTCCGCTCACAACAAAAAACCAACGATGAATGGTAAAAAATAACCCTAGAGTATTAGCGTGAATTCTCCCGCAAAATAGTAGTTTGCTATTTTGTGGCAAAAACAGGT
Source organism: Scirpophaga incertulas (assembly GCA_036419045.1). Lineage (NCBI taxonomy): Eukaryota > Metazoa > Arthropoda > Insecta > Lepidoptera > Crambidae > Scirpophaga > Scirpophaga incertulas. The sequence goes on along the minus strand of CM071634.1, from coordinate 5,726,505 downwards.
AATATAGAGGTAGAGGTAGCCAAGCAGACCCTGGCAGAGAGTTATATTCATCTGTGTTTGTTACAAATAGATCCATGTAACAATAGGCGTATCTAATTGACGCGTAAAATCTATACAAATGTTATATTCGATTTTCAGCGGGTGAGCTATGTACATAATACTGTGATTTCGCATATTCTTAATGAATTCGTTGCGTAGGATATATTATCTTATATATAAAAATGAATCGCATAATGTGTTGGTAAGCGCATAATTCAACAACGCCTGGACCAATTTGGCCAATTCTTTTTTAAAATGTTCATTGAAGTTCAAGGATGGATGGAAAAATTCGAATAATTATCGGAAAAACTCTAAAAACAGCCCTTTTATTTTCCCATGCAAACGTTTTCTAACTAAAGCGTACAGTCGAATTGAGCTTTATTGTTATTGTATAAAGTTCATATTGCAAGCATTCACTGTTGTCTAAGCAATGAAGGTGTGTTCCTAACATCAAAGAGTCAATTTGCGCTTTATTAACGCTACATATAGTTGAAATTCAATCATATCTATCAAAACAGTGTGCGTGCGTGCGTTGGAGCACAGAATACATAGTTGGAGGAATTAATGTCACGTTCCAAAATTGAATAGCCACAAAATGTAATAGGTCATTTAGACTTTTTTGCGATTTGGTTGGCTATGCGACATTATCTATAAAATAATTAGGAACAAAAAACTGCCACTGTACAAATCTTTTTGACAGGACGAATTCTGTCGGGTCCGCTAGTATTTCCATAAATTCATATGCTTAAAATAGTTCACAATCATTCGACTGATGAGTTGGTTATGAATTACAAACAAATAACCGCGCTGCCTCTCGCCCATAGAGGCGGAATCTCAGCTTCCCCTCTTCTAAATAAAACAAAGAAGAGAAATCCGCATTAACATAGCCTGTTTGGCTGACGCCTCATTACCCCGAATTAGTTCTGTTAAGCTCTTTGCAGAAAACATATGTGACCTTGAGTAATGAGTTCTTTGCCTTTTACAATAAAAAGATTTCAACACTTGCGTCCACAGCCGGTGCAACGTGGTCGATTTCGAACTTTTATATATATATATATATATATAAAGTGACACGAAAGTTAAAGTCACTTTATTGTCAACAAGTGAATCGAAGACCAGTGTACCCGTGTTGCAACACAATATCTCCGGAGACATGCAACAATTCACAAAACTTACAGCGATTCATTGTAGTTGCTGTTCGAAATAAATCTGCATTCAGCTCCTCATCGTCCCGGAAAGAGCATAATGCAAACACATCAGCGTGAAACTTCACTGAAATATATTTTTACGACACAGCCGCCCTTCCCCCCTCGCCGCCTCGTCCCGGCGCCCGGCCGCGGCAGCGCGCACAATAGCGACAGCGACAACTTATTAAAACAATAACTCCGCGGAAACGCCCGATAACTGTGTTATTGTAAAAACGACGAGCGCAGGACTTCTTCAGCGAAAGATAAATGTGCTATATGGGGCACGGAGTGGTAGGTCCGACCGCTCCACTCAGACATCGCGTTGTTTTACAAATATACTGTGCACGTCGTGGTCTAGTGGCAAGTGGTGGTCAATAGCTGTTCAATCAAACAGCTACCTATTTCATGGAATAACGGCGTTCAACCACACTTCTAGATATTTCTTGGCCGCTTCGTTGAACACAAAACGCAATGACGTGCGTGTTTATCTATTCGTACATAGAGTGTAAACTTTACACTTCGGTGTGATGTTATTGATTTTTTTTTTACTATTAATTTATTTTCCTACTGAAAACCAAGCTTAGCAAACCCTTTCATTTGATACCCATCACGTAAGTGATGAATTCCTTGTTTTATTCATCACAGCTGGCCCAGTGCGGATTGGTTGACTACGTACACCTTCCAATTTCTTCTTCTTCCATTTCTTCGCAGCTGTATGCAGGTTGCCTCAAGTTGGTTTCCTTCACCGTAGGAGTGTCAGATGAATATTCATGTGAAATTTGAAAAACGAAAAATACATTGGTACACGGCAGGGCCGACCCCGAGCTCTGTCCCCAATCATCCAATCATCCGGCTCGTTCACCAGTCTCCAGATCACAGTACCAGCGACGCTCCTTATTTATTCATTTAGACTGAAACACGAAATGATCATAAAGTCTTTGTGCAGAAAAATACAATAAAATATAAAAATGCGGGACGACAAATTTACTGAAATTAGTTTAATTATTCTGCGTTTCTTTCAGCGAGACACAGAAAAAGTTCCTCGTATTCTAAGTATCTTCATTCTCAACTTAAATACTGAGCAGCCGTGTTAATAGAATTATGGGGTATGTATAAAATAAATCAATAAAATCTGATCATTTATAGATTTAGAACTATATTAAGAAAAAATATATTATTTGTCACTTGTTGTTTTCTCTTTCTAACTTAGGATATTTATTAAAAGACAGAGCAAGACCCCAACGTAGATTAATTAAACTAGTTCCTGTTACCTTATGGTAACAAACTCTTGTGTACGATGTGAACATAGCCTTCATGGGGCAATCTTATGGTCGATGCCCGCCATCACAAATGAAACAACTGATAATATTGTACTGTTACACAAAGACATTAGGAAAAAATAAGACATTTGTGAGAGCAGTTCACCCGGAAACAATGTTGATCATCTATTATTAACATCCGCTTAGAAGATTGAAACACACGCGACGCGGGACGCAATCAGCGTGACGTATGAAGCAATAATCGTGGGCGACGTACCTACAGCAACACGTGAGCTCCGCGAACCTCCTTAGCGCGAGCTACAGGGCTGCGTGCGTTTGATCGATGCTGTGCGAGGGAGCTCGATCCTAAAGTTTAATATTAATAAAGCTATCTTTGCACGCCGTCTTCGTGTTTCTTGTAATGTACAGGGTATCTTTGTACCATTGCTGTGTTAGTATGAACCATTATTTTTCTTAACTCATATATATATATATATTAACTGAAGGTAACATTTTTTTTTAGGGGGAATGTACCTTATTCACCGTGACACCGCGCTGGCTAGGCGCGGCCGTGTGTGATAAATCTGCAAAGAAAATAAAATATATATCTAATATATATCTCGCACTGAGGAGTGATCGCTCTTACTACGAGCCAAAGCTTGGGCTGACTTTTGACAGTAGGTCACGTCTGGAATCAGACATAATCACCACGGCACTTGGTTCTATTGGTATCCATGAGCAATCTCAGCTTCTCCTCTCCTAAACAAAAAAAGAAGAGAAATCCGCATTGACATACCCTATTTTTCTGACGCCAAATTAGTCTTGTTAAGTTCCTCGCATAAAGACGGAAGCAACGCTGGTTATTCTCGGCGCGCTGCCGTCACTGGACACACGAAGCACAGAGTTACTTGGTTACTCTGTAGGGCTGGCGTCAAAGTTAATTTAAGAACACTAGCGTAGAGATAGCAGTGAACTGACTAGCGTGCATGAAAGCTTCCTTGACTTCCATTAGCAGTCGAGGAAGCTCGGGAAGTATGTTTGGATGCAAGTGGAAAAAAATGGGTTAGTATATGTATGTATGTATTTACAAGGAACAAAATGTTCTTGATCATGACAAAACAAAATGGTGAAGAATGCAGATGAAACTTTCTTTTACGACTATTTGTTTTAGTCAGTAGTTTAGTATTATCTTATTCTGTCTATGATTCACTCTCTTCATATTTAGGAGTAACAATATAAAACTTTTAAAAATTGAAAAAAATTAAGACAAATAATATTCTGTATTGAGTTGATTGTTGGCTCTTGGTGGAACTTATTATAAATGTTGAATAAAACTCTTGTACTGTTCCACTAATTTTAATTATTGTCGACCTGACCGGTTTCGCTTTACAGCATTTTCAAAGGTGTTCTCGTTCACCTTTGAAAATGCTGTAAAACGAAACCGGTCAGGTCGACAATAATTAAAATTAGTGGAACAGTACAAGAGTTTTATTCAACATGTAAGACAAATAATGTTTTTTTTAAGTGTATTCTAACAAAAACGAGCGGTTCCGTTGCAAACTTCACGGAATGAATATGTAGAAATAGTGAAGTTGCAAATTCATACATAAAGCTCGCGTTTTTGAACGCGAATTCGATTTCTATTGTTTTAAAATTGAGTTCCAGCGCAAAGCGCGCAGGGCCGGATAATTATTTACAACTAGCATGCCGCCCGCGGCTTCGCCCTATATTGGAAGTTCCAAAAGGAAAGATATATTTTCTAGCAATAAAAACGTTTGTTCTTCCCCGGATGTCCCACTATCCCAATATGAAATTGCATCAACACCCGTACAGTTGTTTTAGCACAGATTTTCCTGAACAAAAAATAAAATTTCCTTGTATATTGTCTATCTCTATATTCACTGCCATCAAAATCGGTTCTGTAGTTTCCTTGAACTGCTACTCGTACGTACTTGTAGGTGTATGGTTTTTATTTTAGACGGACACGACGCGGGCACACTGCACTATCGTTGGATTTCTTGAAAACCTCGTTGTATATTTGTATGTGTCTATTATGTGCATAGTGTACTGTATGTATCTATCATATTGTGCATAGTGTTCCTAGTAGATAGGTTAGAAGCAATTTTATTAATTAAGTTACAAATAGATTGGATGATAATTATTTATTAATATAATTGTTCACATTAGAATATAGCTTGGTTTTAAAAATAGTATTCCAGTGATACACTGTCGTTTTAGCAGCGAAGACTTAGCGTAAGAAGGTGAACTAATAAATTAAACAAAAAATAAAATAACTACATGAAACACTGGCGTAATATAATCTTATTGCACTGAAAATTATTAGCGAGATTTGATTGGCGAGACATTTACCACAATACATTTGGCAGTCTTAGGAACATGAATGTTTCAAGTCTTCGACATTCAAAATCTAAATTAATTTCTTTTTCTTTAAATAGGCTACTGAAAATCATTTTTTCACGTTATAAATATCACGTCAATGATTCACAAGTCTACAGCTGGAGTCCTTGTACTGGAAAGAACCAGCAAGAAAAGCAATAGCAATTTTTTTCTTCCTGTATTTTTTGACAGACTCTTCAATTAGAAGCCGGCATCAGATAAAAAGTCTGAACCCAACTTCGTTAACAAATTTAAATAAATTAACATTATATCTATAAAGGCTATAGTTTCATTATGTCACTATATTTAGTTAAAAAGTCAACGTCATTGTTGAGTCATTAAAATTAGCATTGTCATTTAAGAGATCCTCAACAATATAATAACCTCTTCTGACTTTTATTCTTTCATATTATTTCTTTATAAATTTACATGTGTCCAGTTCACAGCTGACACGAGGAACCTTTGAACGGGCAATCAGCTGCTAATAACTACACACGTGAATTATCTGAAGTTGCTCAGCAGCTCGCAGCAGTGTACAGCACTTGAAAGCGGGAAACAATATTAGACACTTATTAATTATTTTAATAAGTGTCTAACATTAGCCTTGCCAGAGCCGGCATCTGCGGCGTCTACCCCTTAGTTAGCCCATACTTCGCAGCTTGCGGCAAATGTACGAGTAGGCCCCATCAATTCATATAGGCCGGAGCCACTTTGGTGTACCGCGTCTTCCTTCGCGCATATGTCCTCTTCGGAGGGCAGCGTTGACCGTACCCTCTCCTGAGGGTGCGGCTAACCTCTCTCTATTCAAGCCATAAGGCCCTTATGAGCAAGGCGTAGGTAGAGGGGGAGGCCTACCCACTAAAAACCTCAGGGATGGCCTTCCTCAGGCATGTAGGGAGCCCCCGGGAACATCAAGTTACTTCCGGGAACCCCCAGCCTCCGCTCCCCTGCCTAGAGGGGAGCCCTCCTCGGGGAAGGCTACACTACCTCCCCCGGTCTCCTCCACCGACGACGCACCCCGGCCACGGAAGGGGCGTGGTCCGTCCCGGGTCGCCGTAGCAGTCGCGACTTCCTCGCGCCCGGCGCGGCGCCGTCTTCTTCAAGCGGGATCGGCCATCTCCCGACCCCGCTCGGCGGCCTCCTTCTGGAGCATCACTGCTTCACAGAAGGAGGCCACAGCCCTCCAACCTCCCTCGTCCGCCAGCATTGCCGCAATCAATGCCGGCGGAGACAGATCTCGCCCGATCTCTGCGACCAAGACTCGGCGCTCGGAGGCCCACGCGGGGCACTCCGCCAGCGTGTGCTGGGCCGAGGCGAGGTCGGATACGCAGTGGTGGCAATTTGCGGGGGTATCCTGGATACGTTTCGTGCTTCTTGTGAGGATTCTCAGCCTTTCTCTCCTGAGGAAAAAAACGTCAAGGTGTATTTGCTTTTTGGCGCTCGGAGCAGACGGAACGTTCGTTGAATCACTACGGTCATTGAAGGTCACTCGTGTTATTTACTTGTCTTTTCTAGTTACTGTGTTAAACCGTTGATTATTTCTTGAGTGTGCAATCGTACTTTGTAATTTAGTTTTCATGACTGAAATCATTTATTTAGTGTAAGCTTTGTTGATTTTAGAAAATAAACGTCTTAACGGTCTTCGGTCCAAATATTGTATTTTTTTAAATAAATTACCGCTTCTGATCCTAAAAATATGATATTATTACTAGAACAGAACTATATACTATTCGTAAACCAGTGCCGCGACCATAGTGCAATCGAATATTTATTGAAAATACTATAAAATAAGTGTGACTAACATGAATTATTTGAAACAATAGATTGGCAAAAGGTTGTGGAGCCAGAGCCGTAAAAACAATATAAAAAATGACATTAAACAGCGAAAACAGAACATTGAATTAAGAAATCATACGGGATAAAGCAGGGCGCTTAATAAGGTCCATCAAACACTACCCCGTCACCTTAGATCGGACGCACTACGCGAGATTGATTAGTCGTAGTGACTGAAATATTGTTTTTCCATATTTTCTATGTAAAGCGGTAGGTGGTGTTTCGGTAAAGGGTCGGATGCGAAGGGACGGGCTTACTTCTATCCAATTTGGGCTTAACAAGCGCCAGCGGCCGCCGACGGGGATGATTTGTTTTGTATCGACGGCCGGTATTAATCTCTATTTGCGATAAGGTCCTAGCTCATACGCATATATTTACAAGTTTTGTGTGTTTGAGTTCTCACGAATACGGGAAAAAATTATGTTAAATCATTTTTTAATCTTAATTCACCATACACACATTGACGCCAAACAAACATGTCTACGCCGCATCATTGATCATAACAATATACGAGTATGCCACTGTGGTCAAAACTTCATTCGATCAAAATCGATCGAAAGTAAACAGCGGTCAAGGAATATTTATTTGACGGCGCGGTGCATCAATTGTAAAGAGGGAGTGACAAATGGCTGTGTGATCACTATCCCTCTGACACAACTCCGAGCAGTCGGTAATCGGTTCGCATCGCGCGCGCACATTACGTGTTCGGCGGAGTGTCATTGATTTTGTGATATTTTAATAGTGATTTAGTTAGTGATTCGTATTTTTGATTAATAGTGATTGGTTATAATTATAGTAAACGATTATTAAAATTACGTAAGCATTTTATTCAATTTCCTCGCCCGCCTACCCACGTTCACGTGTCTTATCACGCTATGGAGCCTGCAGGGTCTAATTGTAGGAGCAATGTGCCTTCATATTTATTAAGGTAACAAACAGTCTTATAATAAAGTATGTTACGAGTGCATTGGCACCCTACCCTATATATATTTTATATAATCCAAACACAATTAGTCAGAGGCCCCGAAAGAAGATGTCGCAACACTCAGTGTAAATGTCACAATGAGGACCAGCACAGGTGTCTTTGAGCTCCAATCGCGGTGGCGGACAGACAGATCAATCGTTGATTACTAGTAATAAGCCTAGTTATCGTTCTATATAATTATTTCATTAATAAAAGTTAATAATGAATAACGTGTAGTTTTTAAAAACGCCTGTCGACGGCCCAAAATCGTAATTTGTATGAAAATATCAACAAATATATAAAAGATTGTACAGATATATGATGGAAACCATTATATACATATTAAATATTAGACATAATAACTATAATTAGCCATGTAAAGAAAAAGAAACACTTATCTATAGTTTGTGGAAACAGTTACCCGCTAGTTTATTTTTGTATTTCATTTTTGTATACCCCCAGGGAGTCACAAAACACATCTATATCGAATTGCACTTTATTATAAAAATTACAAGAACGGCGGAGAACGGAGGTATTTTTAGCATAATTTGTCCGACATATATCCTTGACGGCTGTTACTCTGTTATATTATTGTTATTAAAAAAGGAAGTTACAATATTTCAGTTTGTACATCGTAAACAAAATATAAAATTGAAAAAGCTTACGGGTTGCATAACCTTAAATTGGGAGATTTCGATTCCGGGATTTTATAGCCTAGACTCGCGGACTGGGCCTATTCGCTACCTTCACATCACATCTTATGACAACGCTCTTCGTTTCTTGTGGGAGCAGATTTGCTGCAAATCTAATGGGAACTGCATAGTTACATACAGGTGAAAGCAAATCGTATAAATTATTGTATTGTATCCATATCCGGTTGGTGGGCCGCGTGCGCGGGTTTTCATACTAAAATTACCAACTTAATACAACAGTATTTCCGGAATTTCTTTATAATACCTTATAAATTACAATTAAGGCAAACAATTACATATCATTACATTTAAAATACTTGCACAGTAACAATTTCTTATTTAAAAATAGCAAAGCTAAGATTTAAAGGCTTCCGGTTTGAAAACCTTTCACGCGGCCGCCATGCTTTCAGGTTTTCAATTGACTACCATGCGGTTTTCCGCTTGACTGGTTGGTAGCGAACGGTATATAAGGCATAACACTTGGCCGATAGAACGCATTCGCTTCACAGTATTCGAATTATTCGTTACTTGTGCTCTAGAGTGGAAGTTAGTAATTTATTGTGTGTGTAATTTTCAAGAATATATAAGTGTAAGACAAAATTCTGTTAAGCAATTGTAGGAGATATGAAAAATATATGTCTACGGAGGGTATAAAAGCGAGTGCAAACTATTGACCCGGGCATTGCTGTCCGTCATTTTTGCGTGTTATCGCTATCGAAAAACGATGGCGCTTCGTGTGTTTTGTAGCGACAGCAGCCGAATTTATCCGAGCGCTCTCGAGCTCAGAGGCTTCGTGGCGATTTCACTTCTCATTTACTTGTCGACGAGTGAACACATGTTTTTCAAATTACCCACTATAGCTTTCTATTAAATATTAGTTGAGTTTCTTTTGCATAAATTAATACAGAGCCTTAGGCATCTAGTGTTTTGTAAAAAGTTATGTCATTCTCTTAATAATAGCGTGGATCTTCTTATACAATAATAAAGTTTTAAGTACAAGAAGTCTCGGCTAATATTTTCCCCAAGGGGTCTTCCTAGTTACCCTTCACAGGCGACTGTAATTACTTACCAATATCTCTATATCGCTCATCCAAAAGAATATTGACATAATTACCAAAACGTCGAAAATGAGTTTTTGATACCATAACTTCGTGTTTTGCACGTTTTATCTGTGGTAAAAACGACAGAATTTTTGTTCCATTAGTTTCCGACAGAGGGAGTCACTGTCATTTATTATTTACTTAGAATTGTTTAATAACAGTTTATTTTTGTTTTCTTATGTTAAGATTTTTATCAAAAAAAATTAGTTAAGCTTTTGAAAAAGTTTACGTTTCAAGTTCATAAAATGTATTATAAAAATAAAACAAATTAAGAATTATGTAGTTTAAATTCATGATTTATTCCCATATCCAAACTTGGTATAATGTCATTATTGTAATATTTAAATTACAAAATGTCATAAATGTACGTCCGGTTTGTTTCATTTGGTATTTTTTAATAATTATCTTGAGGTTTCTCGCAAACTTTTTATGTAATATTATTGTTAAAAAAGTAAAACAACATAACTACTAAAATATATCGATAGAATGATTGGAAAAACACAATATTTTCGATGTCAAACTTTTAAAACGCTCTCCTGAAAAATCGCAAAAACGTAATTATGTCAATATTCTTTTGGATGAGCGATATGTAGGTATAAAAGTCATCAACGGCAATCGTTATTGCAACCGTGACTTGTAGATTACAAACGACGCTCTCCCGGTCACGTGGTCCTTTGGACCCCTTTCCAATCCGATCCTCATTAAAACAGCAATATGTCACCAACTTACTGCCATTAAAATGTTGGCCCATCTGATACTTCGATGAACCGTACATTAAAAACTAACGTGAAAACTTTATCAATTTCACTCGTTAGTTTTATATCGACAGACAAAAACGCGACAGATGTGTTTGATTGTCGACGATTTAATAACGTTGGCCTGATGCAGCCTTTGTCCCTCTTAGCCGCGCGATGCGTAGTTTTTGCCCTTTGGAGCGTTTGCTCAGGCCACCCCGTCCCGTGTATTTGTCTTGTTATAGGGCTGTTGTTGTAGGAGGTATATAGGATGTGGTGGCTCGGATTGTTTTCACGTGATTGACCGCCACGATGTCATTATCGATAGCTTTGATTTATTTATGTTTCCGCCAATTAAATATACACCAAGATATAATGAAAGTGGAAGGACGTAATCTCTGCCTACCCCCGTGGGAAAAGGGCGTGAGTGTATGTATGTATGTATGTATATAATGAAACACAATACGGCAGCCACTGAGAAAAATAACAATAATTTGAGCATTCAAAATATTATATTAAAAATATTATCAAGATATAAAGTTAATAATTTAGGAGGCATTGCGATTCCAGATTGATTTAACGTATCCTTTTTGAATTCGCGATTTGTATGATTCCCTTTGCCATAAACGTGAACTAAATGTATATAATTTGAATAAATGAAAGAAAGTATATCTGTTAGAAGAGGCACGATACACCCTGATATAAAAACTTTTCCCCAACCTCATATATAAAGCTACACTGCCGTACTACGATGTTCCTCGCTTACATAGATCGTAGCACACGTAGAAAGTTTCGTAGCACACGTAGAAAATATCGTAGCAATGTAGCAGACCATGCAACGGCGAACGCCAAAACTTGAGACTCCAATAACAACAACTTATTTACTGCACATCACAATCATAACATCGGGCGGTGATTATAAAATTAAAATTCCATTATTGTCGAACAAAAGTAATACATTATTTAGTAATATTTAAGGGGATATGCTATATATGATAAGCCTTTTACAACAAAGTTCCACAAAGTGTCACCGATTTACCTTTCACAGAATTGAATTACTTGTTAAAAATACTCTTATGAAAAAAGGTTATTATACTTAAATGATAACAATGCTTGGGTTTAATATTAATAATTCAATAGTTACGTTGCCACATATTTTGACTATAGTTAATAACATAATGAGTCTTTATGGATATAATGTGAATTTGTCAAAATTTGTAAAGGAGGTTCTAATTGATGACTGTAAAAATACAGGAAGAATAAAAAATAACTTTTGCTGGTTTTCTTGCTGGTTCTTTCCAGTACAAGGTCTCCCGCCGTGGATATGTGAACCAATGGCGTAGCATCCTTGTTTTTGATTTCATTGATTTGATACAATATTGTAATTCTATACATATTGTTAAATACTTGTTAAATTATAATTACAAAAATGTGTTAATCTTCACATATAATTAAATGACGTCAAATTATTTCATAACTACATATTGTGATATGTCAATGAAAAATAAAAGAAACATCAATTAAGTTTATTAATAACTAAGTATTATTTGATATAATATTTTCATTGGATAGTACGTTGTCAATAATTTTAATAACGCTTAATAAAATGCAGCAACATAATACATACCTCAAAGTTATTTATTTTAAAATCTCGTTAATATTATAGTAGCGTTGGTCGCCTAACAGTTTAAGCGCCTAATATCTTTTGGGATTTTAAAATCTACATTCTAGTGCCCATGTCATATAGCTTTTTCTAAAAAAATCTGGTGGGGCTGTGCCGGGGCACACGGCCGTTGGTTTTAACGTGAAACGTCTATGTTAGGGAATCGCTTTTAAAGTAAAAGATTGAAATAAAAACAAGATTGACGGTGTTTTAAGTATTTTCATAAAACACTCAGTGTCACAACAGCGAGCTGACTATATAAGTGAAATATTCACACCACATTTTTGTTTCTAAGACTAATAGTTTTTTAATTATTAAGGTACGATGATATAGACCTTTTCGTTACGGTCCACTTTTTAAATCTGGTACCCGTATGTTTCGGCGCGATTTTAAAGACGTTTCACGTCAAAAAAATCTGGATATACACAGATTAGGTATATAATGATTTCTAATACCGCTGACCCGAATCAAAGCTGCAACTGCTGAATACCAGCATCGAACAACGATGTCCATTCGCCGGTGCCTGAATGGCGCAACATGCAATACGTCAGCGCGGAACAAACGCGGGACAATCGCGGGACAGACGTTAGTGCGGTCGCGTTCAACCGCGTCTGATTTATACATGCCGTGACGCTGACACGTGTTCCCGTACATTTTTACGTCGACGTGTCGCCGGCAACATCGCAAACAAAGTCAATCGTTCGCAGTTCAGTATGTCACTTTCGTTTCGTTTGACGAGCTCCGTAGCCGAGTGCTTATGTATGTCCGTTTCAATGTGTCGTCTCTAAGGTTCCGGGTTCGTATCTCGGTGAGTGTAGATGTTTTTGTGATGAATACGAGTATTTGTGTTTTATTAATGGCTGTTGATATATATTTAAAAAGTATATATTTACGTATGATTAATATTGGTAAGTGTCTTGTCTTGACACAATGGAGCCAAATAAAACAACCTATTTTTGAATTTAAAGTAAATATCTATTTTTCGTTACGAACAAATGTTGCCTTTTAGACGGCTGACAGGTAAGTAAGTTTTTATACAAATCTGACGTGCAAGCATTAATGAACGCCTGCGAAGAATGAACGGCAATGTTGAGTTTCTTCTTCACTAATTTTTATGAAGGCTTATTTGTGTAAGCCTAAACATCTTCCCGCCGCGTTGAAAGTTTCTTTCAACCCTGGATTTGCTCTTCGGTTAGTAGTGGGCATAATCTGACCAAGGGTCGCCGGACGGAGCCTCTTATCGTCTTGATTTGAGCTACCCGAGCGATTCCGTCGGATCCTGGAAACAGCCTAGTAACTCTTCCTAAACGCCAGGATAACGGAGGAACATTATCTTCTTGAAGAAGCACCATATCGCCAACCTTCAGATCGCCCTTATCGGTTCTCCATTTTGTTCGATGCTGTAGTTCGCTTATATATTCCTTTGCCATCGGTTCCAAAAGTGTTGATGAAGCCTTTCCAGCCTGGCATAGCGCTGAAGACTGCCTTCTTTCACTTCCTTCAGATCTCGTGATGGCAACGCCGTCATAGCTCTTCCAATGAGAAAGTGCCCTGGCGACAAGGATAGGAGGTCATTAGGAGAGGAAGAGAGAGGGCATAAGGGACGACTATTGAGTATAGCCTCCACTTGTGCAAACAAAGTGATTAATTCCTCTAAAGTTAAATGACTATTGCCCATCACTCTTTTAATGTGGTATTTAGCCGACTTGACGCCGGCCTCCCAAATACCTCCGAAATGTGGAGCATAAGTAGGCGTGAAAATAAAATTTATTCCTTCTTGAACTGCAAAATGAGATAATTCTTTTTTATTGTTCGATAAAAATTTATCAATTTCTTTAGCTGCAGCAACAAAATTTCGTCCATTGTCACAGAATACTTCAGATGGCTTGCCTCTACGAGCTATGAACCTGCGAAGCGCCATCACGAAAGCATCCTTGGTAAGATCAGTGACAACATCCAAATAAATACACTTATACCGTAGGCAAACGATAAGACACATATAACATTTAATTAAACGACTACCTCTACCCTTTTTATTTAATATTAAGAATGGTCCCGCATAGTCCAGCCCCACAGATAAAAAGGGATAGGCAGGTGTTATTCTTTCTGTGGGCAGATTACCCATTTTTGGGCACATAGTTTTACCATTTATACGCTTACAACGCACACAGTTAAATACCACACTCCTAGCTAGATGCCTTCCATTTACCGGCCAAATAGTTTCTCTTGCTGTTGCCAGCAGCAGCTGCGGCCCAGCATGTAAATGTTTAACATGTTCTCTTTCTAAGAATAATTTTGTAAGATAGTGTGAGGAATGTAACAGTATAGGGTGCTTCTTTTCGTAAGCATAACAGGAAGCGCTTATTCTACCACCCACTCGAATTAAATTATTTTTGTCCATAAACGGCGACAGTGAGAGTATTTTTGATTTAGCATTTAATTGTTTATTTTTACTGAGAATTTCGTACTCTATAGCAAAAGACTCACGTTGAGCGGCTAGACATAAAAAATGAAAAGAATTATTTAGTTCTTCAATTGATAAATGACCAGAGAGCTTATTATTAGGATGCCTTAAATTATATACAAATCTCATAATATACGCAAAAGTTCGTTGCAATTTTGACAAACTTGAATAATTTTTAAACTTAATGAATGGCTCGGTGACTGTTACCGCATGACATTTTATTTCGGGTAATTCTACTTCCAAAACTTTGTTTGGACATAATGTAGGCCACTCAGATTCCTCCTTCGATATGAAGTTGGGACCTGACCACCACAGATCTGTGATTATCAACTTAGTTGCGTCTACTCCACGGGAAATTAAATCCGCTGGGTTAAGTGCGGTGGGAACGTAACGCCACGCCCCGGCGTCAGTTGTTTCAATAATTTCACTAACCCTATTAGCAGCAAATGCCTTTAATTTGCTTGGACCATTACGAATCCACGCTAACACTATACTCGAGTCGCACCAATGAAAGATGCGCGCTGGCCGAATCCGGAGTGCCTCGCCTACTGCCTTACATAACCTGGCAGCGAGCAATGCAGCGCACAATTCTAGTCGCGGCATAGTAGTCGCCTTAAGCGGTGCAACCTTGGATTTGCTGCATAACAACTTTACTGTGACTTCATTTTGAGAATTAACTGATTTTGCGTAAACGCATGCTCCGTAAGCCTGCTGTGAAGCATCACTAAAGGTATGCAACTCAACATGTATATAATTAACGCATAATACAAATCTCGGTATTTCTAAATCTTGTAATTTGTTTAAATGTTTAGTAAATGTATTCCACTCATTTGCAATTGCCAAAGGAACGGATTCATCCCATTCCAATTTCTGTTTCCATAACCTTTGTATTATTATTTTTGGTATGATTATAACTGGAGACAGAAATCCGAGCGGATCGAATATCTTGAAAGAATGAGACATTATAGTTCTTTTAGTAATATTATTATTTTGTGAAATAGGCTTGATAGGAAAATTAAATTTATCGGTGGATGGCTTCCACCCCATCCCTAAAGTGCTAGTTGATTCACTGAAAGTCAAATTGTCATTTTTATTAATCTCACGGTTATCGAAAACTTCTGGTAAATTACTTTTCAATTTTCTTAAATTAAAACCCCCAGAACTAAGCACCTTAGATACTGAGTCTAATATATAACGCAACTGAATTTTACTATCAGCGCCACCTATCAAATCATCTATATAAAAATTATGCTGGATGATATCTTTTATTAGCTCATCACCACACTCGTTTGCCAATTCCATAATGCACCTTGTACTCAGGTAACTAGCGCTGGCGGTGCCGTAGGTGAGTGTATTTAATTTTAGTATTTTTATGGGCTGAGATTCATGCTCTCTCCACAATATAAGCTGGAGGTTACGATCTTCTGGATCGACTTCCACTTGCCTATACATCTTTTCTATGTCACCTGTCAAGATGTACCTATATTGCCGAGCTCTAATTAAGATAGAAAACAATGAATCTTGCACAGTGGGCCCTACCATCAGAATGTCATTTAACGAACGACCCGAAGAGGATGCTGCTGAGCCATCAAAAACGACTCTCAATTTAGTTGACTCGCTGTCCTCCTTTAGCACGGGGTGATGACATAAAAAATAAGAAATCTCAGGTTTTGAATGACATTCAGATAAATGACCTAATTCAGCATATTCTTTTATAAATTTGGAATACTCTACTTTCATATTTGGATCTCGCCTAAATCGTTTTTCTAAATTAAAAAATCTACGTTTTGCTAATTTGTATGTATCTCCTAGGCAATTAGGCGACTCCTTAAAAGGTAACTTTACACGAAACCTACCATCCTCTAACCTAATTGTATTTTTTAAGAAATGATTTTCACAATAATTATCATTTTCCGTCAAATTTTGCTTGTATGGGACTTCTTCCAAATTCCAAAAAATAGGAAGCAATTTTTCGATTTCACTATGAATTATTTTGTTTTGTAAGCGCAATGTTACATTTGATTGTATTTTCGTATCTTATTGATTCGAATGGACCCGAAACTAGCCACCCCAGTTTCGAACTATGTAACTTAGGACAACCGGTACCTAAAGACAGCTGCTCACGCCCTATTATGTCCCAAAATATGTCAGCTCCGATTAAAACATCAATTTTAGATGGTTGGTAAAAGGTGGGATCGGCTAAGGTTAAATTTTTGGGAATATTTAATGAATTTATATTAATTTGTACTGTAGGTATTTGACTAGTCAATTCCATTAAAACAAAAAATTGCATATTAACATTAAATGAATTATTAATTAGTGAACTAGTGCGAGCGGTGCATGTCTCTATAACATTACTGGTGTGATTATTACCTATGCCCACAACATTTATATTGTTCACTTGATTTGAAGGCAAACCTAATTTCTCCTTTAGCGATTTCGTAATAAACGAAGACTGGCTTCCACAATCCAGTAAGGCACGAACTTTAGCTGTTTCGCGTGTATTTGGATTGGAAATTTGTATTATAGCAGTTGACAAAAGCACTTGCCCTTGTTTGAGTTTCGAAAAATTAACAATAGTTTCATTAGAAGAATTATTTAATTGCACATTTTGACCCGACGGGCTTATCGAACTATGCAATAAACTGTTATGTCGCTCTTTACACTCGCGACACGGACCTACATGACATTCACTTACCGGGTGACCTTGACGCAAACAATTGGCGCAAAGCTTGTATTTTTTAACACAATTTAATCGTTCTTGTATATTTTTTGATTTAAAAACCGTACAATCGTAAATCTTATGATTGTCACCGCAAATAATGCATACATATACGCTAGTCTGTTTCGAATTTACGGCGGCAAATGATTTGGTATTCGCGAATCTACTTGCATTGCCCTGTTTATTATTGTTATTGTTCGGTGTAACAGTGTGTCTCGCGGGTGCACTGGCTGACGCCGATAGCGATCCCTTTATCGCATGACTGTCATACCTGCTTCTATGTATAGATTCGAGCACATCTGCTCGATCTGTTAAAAACTTGTTAAATTGATTAAGTGTAGGGTTATCTTGTAAAACGTTGCGATACTCTTCCCATTTATTAAGTGTTTGACTATCTAATTTTGCTGATAGCATGTATATTAACAGCATATCCCAGTTATCTGTAGGCTGACCTAAGCTAGACAATGCACGCAGATTTTTTGTCACGTGATCAACCAAGAACCTAAGCGCCTTTTCAGATTCACGGGTTAAAGGCTGTATGTTAAATAAAGAACTGAGATGATGATTAGTTAACAATCTTTTATTGTTATATCGGTTACACAGCAATTGCCAAGCTTCATCATAATTAGATGCCGATATTTCTAAGTTGGTTATTATCCTTGCAGCTTCACCTTCCAAATAGGACACAAGATAATGAAACTTGTGGACTGGAGCGATGTGACTATTTTTATGTATTAAACTTTCAAACGTATCATGAAACTCAAGCCACCTGAAGTATGTTCCGTCAAATTTGGAAATCTGTATTTGTGGAAGCTTAAATCCCATTGCGTTCTCATTAAAATTACGACTAGTTTCAGGAGAATAATGACCTTCTGCATCCAAAAATGATTCGCGTCTATGAAACTTATTTTGACATTCTATGATGCTTTTGGCCATGGCAATATTAGCAACAAAATCATGTTCAATATTCTCCCTTTCGGTTAATTCGTATTCTAAATTTTCAGCATTTAAAACCTCGATCTGACTTTGCAATTCATCGAATTTTACAGACAACGACTCGAACTTGCCGAGCTTCAAAGTTAACTCGGCGAATTCGAGACTTGCCAATTCTGCCCGCTGACTTATATTCGACAAAAATTTCTTAAATTTAGTGATTTGTCCCTTTACCGAACTTCGTTTTATAATTAATTCTTTCATCCTTTTCTCATCGGTCTTATCCGATTTATAAGAAATTTCTGATTCCATTTTATTTAACGCAATCAGCAACAAAAATAAATAAAAATTACAATTTAAACTAAAACACAATAAAATATAAATCAGCTAAATTAAGAGAAGGAACAAATTTAAATTGGCTCACGCTCCTCCACACCGGTGCTCAACTGCTCACGCGCTGATTCGGGCAGCTTGGGGAGCCGGCGACGTCGATGCTACGCGGTACAGAATACGGCTCGCTAATCCGTGAGGATCGTGTAAGTAATAGGAATATTACTTAATTCTTGCAGTTTGCCTGAAATACGCGGCAAACAAACAATGGTAAAATATATGTAAATACGACTTATTTATGAAGTTACTATCTAAGATTACTTTCTATAAAATAATTATTGAATTTATGGGCCACCAAACTCGGCTATTTACAAAACAAAAAAGAAACAAACGTTAACCGAGTTAATTAATTGAAATAGTAATGATTTTAAATGCAAAAACGTTGAAATTCGCAAAATGTAAAAAAAATCAAAACTACCATCACGTTGTAAAAATAAAAAATAAATATCTTAAATTTACGTTAAATGTATTAAATTTTATTGTAAATATGTAAATGATATGTAAATATGTATAAATAATAAGCCTCAAATACTAAATTTCGTTTGCAACAACTGAAAACTACACTTCAATAAGTTAGGTAGGTACGTTACAAGTATAAGTGAAATGAATCTAGGAATTCGGAAAAAACCTGGGCACTTATCTCAATTAATCCGATGATGATGACGACGGTGTACTGCTTTTGCTGCCTTACTGACCGCTGTCCTCTTTTCAATAGTTTTTGAAAAAGTGCTCGACCTTTCGTCGACCTTCGATCGATGTCCAATTCGGCTCTGTGATTTCTTCAAAATTTCGATAAATTTTCGCGTTCCCCTCATGGGCCACCAATTTATGTCTTGTCTTGACACAATGGAGCCAAATAAAACAACCTATTTTTGAATTTAAAGTAAATATCTATTTTTCGTTACGAACAAATGTTGCCTTTTAGACGGCTGACAGGTAAGTAAGTTTTTATACAAATCTGACGTGCAAGCATTAATGAACGCCTGCGAAGAATGAACGGCAATGTTGAGTTTCTTCTTCACTAATTTTTATGAAGGCTTATTTGTGTAAGCCTAAACAGTAGTCTTATTAATTAAGTGAGCGGCGTCACTATCGGCATATTTAAATAATTATTCATAACTATAAAAAATTCTATTAATTGTTACAAAAAATTAAATGTAATTTTCATATCCTATTTTAACCTATGCAAATACTGTTTAAAAACGTTTATAATGATTAGTAATAAAAAAAACGGAGGACCTTTCGACCCACATAATTAACCAATAATAACGGAACTCGCTCCGCAACTTGCTGTAATTTTTAATAAATGTATTGATGAAGGTGTCTTCCCAGATCTAATGAAAAATAGCAAATTAATACCATTATTCAAATCTGGAGATAAAAATGACACTTCAAATTATAGGCCTATTTCGATTTTACCTGCATTAAGCAAAATTTTTGAGAAAATTATTTCAAATCAGCTAACAGATTTTTTCACATCCTTTTACATAATAATCAATTTGGTTTTACTAAGGGTCGATGCACTACTGATGCTGGAGTTGCACTACTCAAAAACATTTTTGTTGCTTGGGAGAGTAAACAGGATGTAATCGGTATATTCTGTGACCTCTCCAAGGCTTTTGACTGCGACTTTTACATAAACTCAAGCATTATGGTGTCTCTGCGGAAGCAATTTGTGTTATTGAGTCTTATTTATCTAATAGACATAGTGACACTTATTTATCTAAGAGACAGACAGATCTACTTTCGCATTTATAATAATAGTAAGGATTCCTACATAAGCACATGACGTAAGCTGCGTTAATAAGTTGTATAATGGCGTCTCAGCTAAGCAGAGCGCGCTCTCGCGTTAATATTCATGCGATTACGGCGAGTGGCGGACATTATGCGCCATGAATATGCGCCGCGCCACGTTTTTAAACTTGCGCGTTACGACAACCCAGGACAGCACACAGAGATTACGGCGGTGGATTAACCTCCGGCTGCCTAAAGGTGACGATAACTCTGCAAGGTCTAAGTTATTTGTGAGCAGAACGATGTCACTGATGGACATATATCATGATGGATGATGCATCGACAATCTATCTCCATTAAAGATGTGTCCATCTTTACAGAAACGACTCAGTGAGTTGTTTCTTCCAATGACTCACAGATTCAAATCTCTAACAGCGCTTCAAATGAATCATTCGCTCAATTACATCTCAGTTTCAATCGGCACGCGGCGCTCACATGGTTGTGATAAGTAAATAGTTCAGAGTCGGAGCGCTTCGGATCACGTCGCTCAACTGCATCTCGGTTTCATTCGAGACGCGACGCTTACACGTTTTGTATCATATATCAGAATATTTGCATCAGTAACTCTGAAGCGATTTAATCGGTTCAGAGTCACTGATACAAAGGAAGCACTTTACTGATTCGAATCTCTGTACTGATCCGGATACAAATGATCTAATCTCAACAAAGATACGCTTTTTTCATTATTAATCTCCATCGTGTAAGGTTATGGGTTTTAGGGCAACGGATTAATGAAAATGAGAGAAAAGAATGATCGCATGAGCACTCACCGTACCGACGTTTTCTTTGTTCTTCTTGGGGCCCCCCTAACGCAATTCCTGGGCTTTCACTGGTTCCAGCCGACGTTGGACACTATGTTTATACTGGTTTGTGACTTTTAGAGATGATTTTGCTTTAATTAGAATTTATTTAATATATCTTATCGAGAGCGCGCGCGCCGTATTGCGGTGTCAAATCGAAGTGAATCTTTCCTTCCGTCATTCAAAGATGGCAGCACAGGTGCGAATATTTATAAAGACAGTTTGTTGCCGATGCGCTCAACAAGATATAAATATGTTTCGGCGCGATTTTAAAGACTTTTCACGTCAATAATGAATATATATGTCCTTAGAATATAGTGCAATTAACGCCTATGAGTTTGTGCTTGTTTTTAAGTTAAAACTAATTTAAAACTAAAAGAAGAAATACGGAACACATGCATATATGAAATATACATAGTAGGTTGATTCGGTCTTGATCTACCACGCTGGCCCATTGGTCCGGATCTGTTGACAACACACACCTTTGAAATTCTTCGCAGGTGTGTGCAGTGGGTGTACTCTTAAAAACGATATTCGATATATCGTGGACTTCGTCGTGTCGTATCCTACTCTTAGTTACTATCGTTTAAAACATTTCAATGGACGATCGAACGAACGATATTAATTTTGACATAAGGAAGCCTCAAATGACAACGATGAATTGAATTTGACAGATGAACATTCGCAAAATAAACGTCAAATTTACGATGGTTACAACGACACCTCAAACCGTATCGTATTACTTCTCGCAAATTTGACGTAAATTTTGCGAATGTTCGTCTGTCAAATTCAATTCATCGTTGTCATTTGAGGCTTTCTTATGTCAACATTAATATCGTTCGTTAGATCGTCCGTTGAAATGTTTTAAACGATAGTAACTAAGAGTAGGATGCGACACGACGAAGTCCACGATATATCGAATATCGTTTTTAAGAGTACGCCCCCAGGTTTCCTCACGATCGAAAGCAGCCAGTAAGGAGCGTCAGCTAGCGGCGTACTTTTCAACTCAGGTTTGCTGCTCAATAAAAAGCGGGGCGACAAACCACACCGAACACAACCCTGAGAGGATTACACACGAAAATCCCATTATTTCCATTAGCTCTATCGCGAATTAATAAATTTCTAATTAGCCGCCGTCGCCAAATTCCTCTTAATGCGGGAAACAAATTGAGATCATTCACTCCTGGATAATAACTTTTTACAGCATCCGCTTTATTCGATTATTTTTAATTATTTTTTTATAGTCTCGCATAAATCAGCTAAGGATATTAATTTTCTTCGTCCTATTCGCTTTCGTTTGTGCGCCATCTTTTGTTCTGAATTTAAATGAATTGCGGTCCTTTGTGGCTTGTCAGCCGATGCGAAGGGAGTTTCCTTTATCTCATGTTATGTCGCACAGACTGAACACACTGAGGTTTTTTTTATACTACGATGGTGGCAAAGAGGCCTACGGCCCGCCTGATGGTAAGCGGTTACCGTAGCCTATGGACACTTGCAACACCAGGGGTGTCACTCGCGCGTTGCCGACCCTTCAAAACATATTTACTCCCTTTTTGTTATATAAGACTCGATCGTTCAAATGCAAAATGGAAATCTAATTAATATTTATTCAAGATAGACCTTGACATGTACTTATTGACGTCAAAACAATATTTAAGCACAGATAACAAATGCTGCTTTTATTATTCCATATCCGTCGAGCAAGGAGCAAACATTACGATATCTGTCCAGTGTACCTTCACAGTTCCTTTGAAGTAATGTTGGCACTCCTGTATGACCATTGCAAAGTCTATTTGATATTCATCGAAAGAAAGACGAGAGCAGAGATGCCAACTTAATTTTAACTAATCGATGAAATGTTTTCTACTCGTTATAAAATAATAATAATATAAAAAGGATCAATTTTGACAGTTCTTGCGTCTATAAATTCGTCTTAATCTTGCGAGTGTCATTGATGATATGACATCAATGATACTACAAACTGATGACTCCTCATCACAGCTCATATACGCTCCCACCGCCGGACGTGAGGCTACCTCTATGTTAGGGTTTAGATAGGACTTAATTAACCACGCTAGCCCAGTGCGGATTGGTCAACTATATACATACCACTGTAAAAGCGACAGATAAATGATGATGTGAACTACGAAAAACTGAAAAGATATTAGTACATAATAGGATTGTGGGATCTTCTGGTGGAATATCACATTATTTATACACACACACACAAATACACACATTCGTACAAATACACACACATACGCACATTGATACAAACACACACACTTATATATATATATACATATATTTATTTATTTATACAATATTATAATATTAATCAATATTTATAATGTGTGCCAGTATGTCGATATCGAAAATTTGGTATCGATAACTCCGTATTGACATGCCCTCCGCACTAACTGAGTAGCAAGTGAACAAACTGGTTTTTTACGCCTTCGATCGAGTAGCGCCGGCGCGTCTCGGATACCGATCTATCTGACTAACCAGTGTGGAACCTATACGTTGCGACGCGCACGTATACCGCTTTACTTGCTCTCACTGCCCAGACGCTTGCGCATTTAAATAACCTTACGCTTCGTAGTTATTTGCTAATTCTTCTTGTGCTTTTCACTCTTGTATTTGTTGCGTGTATGTATATATCAAATTGTGTGTTGTGAACTATTGTGGACCTATAAATTTTATAACCGTGAGTACGACTTTTCTATTGCACATCTCCTGTACTCACCACCAGCAACCACTCATCATCCACCAAACTGGTGACCCCTGTGAAACAGAAAGGCAAAGATTGAATTTATAACTACGCATCACATAAAAACAAGATGTCGAAACCTGATGCTTGCCACGACACCGGTGATAGTGATGTGCCAGAACGCAACTTGTTATCGATGTCAACGACAACAGACGTTTTTAAAGTTGGTGTACGCATTCCACCTTTTTGGCCCGAGGAACCCGAGATTTGGTTTTCGCAGGTAGAGGGGCAGTTCCAGATAGCTGGTATTACAAATGACGTCACCAAATTTCATTACGTAATCAGCCAGCTTGACAGACAATTTTCTACAGAAGTGAAGGATATTATCACGAATCCACCCGAGAGCAATAAGTACCAGTATCTCAAAACGGAACTCATCAAACGTTTGAGCGCTTCACACGAGAAGAAGGTGCATCAATTACTTATGCACGAGGAACTTTGCGACCGTAAACCTTCTCAGTTTCTGCGATCTCCAGAGCCTTGCTGGTAATCAAATCACTGATGATTTTTTGCGCACCATTTGGACCAGCCGTCTTCCTGGAAATATCCAAACTGTCTTGGCCGCACAACCTTCAGTGAAATTGGAAGTCCTCGCAGATCTGGCCGACCGTATACACGACATCGCTCCTCCGTCAAGACAAGTTGCCTCGACTAGCAGCACCAGCCAGGATCAACGCTTAGACGCCATGGCAAATGAAATCTCCGAACTGCGCCAGCTAGTCAAAACGTTGACGCTGCAAAACACTCGAAGACCTTCACGCTCCAGACCTCGCAGCAGATCTTCCAGCAGATCGAAATCATCTCACCGGAGATACCCTGTCTGCTGGTACCACTCGAAGTATGGAGATAAGGCTCACAAATGTTTAAAACCCTGTGACTTCGTGACCTCGGGAAACGCAAGGGGCAGTCGGTGATGGCGACAGCTGATAGCCCAACTTCTGGTCGCCTGTTCATCACAGACAGAAACACGAAGACGCAATTTTTGATCGACACAGGCAGCGATCTCTGTGTCTTCCCCCGAACTCTCCTGCGAGATCGCCGTGCTCCAACTTCATACAAACTCAGCGCGGCCAACGGGACGACCATCGACACTTATGGCTACCACCACTTAAATTTAGATTTAGGTTTACGTAGAGCTTTCTCGTGGAGATTTATAGTTGCTAATGTTACAAAGCCTATAATTGGTATCGATTTTTTGTCATATTATAACCTAATGGTAGATTGCAGAAATCAAAAACTAGTAGACCATGTTACTAATCTTAGTGCTTCTGCTTTGTTTGCTTCTGTAAATGGTATCAATTCTGTAAAGGTATTGACTGGTGAGTCTCGCTTCCATCAATTGCTTACACGGGAATTTCCCGAAATTACGCGACCTGCTGGCACTCATCGCATTATACCTCACAGCACAGTACATCATATCCGTACAACACCTGGTCCACCTGTTTCATGTGCACCTAGACGCTTAGCACCTGATAAGCTTAAGGTTGCTAAAAAGGAATTTGAGGCCATGCTCACTGATGGTATAGCGCGACCTTCAGAGAGCCCTTGGTCTTCTCCCTTGCATTTAGCGCCGAAAAAGGACAATGGGTGGCGACCTTGTGGAGATTACAGGCAACTCAACGCAAGGACGATTCCTGACAGATACCCGGTTAGACACCTTCACGACTTTACTCACAATATCGTTGGTTGTAAAATATTTAGCACTATAGATCTCGTGAAGGCGTATAACCAAGTACCTGTCCATCCCGATGACATCATGAAGACAGCGATCACTACACCGTTTGGTATGTATGAATTTCCTTTCATGACGTTTGGCTTGCGTAATGCAAGTCAAACGTTTCAACGGTTAGTGGATGAAATCACACGAGGGCTAGACTTCGTCTATTGCTATATTGATGATTTTTTAATCTTCTCGGAAAATGAGACCTTGCACCAACATCACCTTCGTCAGCTGTTTACCAGACTGCGCGAGTACGGCATGGTAATAAATCCTTCCAAATGTGTTTTCGGAGTTCCCGAGGTAACCTTTCTCGGTTACCACATTTCGGAGAGAGGAACGAGACCAACGGATGACAAAATTCTAGCCGTACGCAACTTTTCAGTGCCTAAGACCATTAAACAGCTCAGAGGTTTCTTAGGTATGGTTAATTTTTACAGGCGGTTTCTACCTAACGCAGCTTCTGAACAAGCTCCTTTGAATGCTCTTCTTGGTGGTGCAGTTAAAGGCTCTACTCCCATCAACTTAACTGGTGATGCTCTGGAGGCTTTCAATAGCACCAAAGAAAGCCTTGCTAGTGCTACTTTACTTGCTCATCCTGACTGTCGAGCTAAACTAGCACTGGTGACAGATGCATCGGACATCGCGTTAGGCGCTGTGTTACAGCAATTCTGTGTAGGCATATGGCAGCCTCTTGCCTTCTTTTCACGGAAGCTGAGCCCGTCTCAAGTGAAATACTCGCCGTATGATCGTGAGCTTCTGGCCATCTACGAGGCTATTAAATACTTCCGGCATATGCTCGAGGCGAGACACTTCACAGTGTATACCGATCACAAGCCGATCAGTTATGCTTTCAACGAACGTAAACATAACTGTTCGCCGCGACAATTCAGGCATTTAGATTATATCTCTCAATTTACCACCGATATAAGACATATATCTGGTAAGGACAACATCGTGGCTGACACTCTATCTCGAGTCGAGACACTAGAAGCTCCTATCAGCCTTACTGATTTAGCTGAATCACAGGCGACTGATCCAGAACTTACTAGTTATCTGACAAATTCCGACTCATCACTTCGCCTAGAAAAGGTAACATTACCAGGTTGTCGTACACCTTTGTACTGCGACGTCAGTACTGCGACCGCCAGGCCTTTTGTCACCAATAAATTTCGTAGGCAAATATTTCTCAGTCTTCACTCTTTGAGTCATCCTGGAGCTAAAGCAACTGCAAAACTAGTTGCTGAGCGTTTTGTTTGGCCTGGTATTCGCAAAGACTGTAGAAACTGGACTCGAGCATGCGTAGACTGTCAACGTGCCAAGATCACCAGGCATGTTTCAGCACCACTGGGGACTTTTCATCTACCTCGTGCGAGATTCAGACACGTGCACATAGATCTGATTGGTCCGCTTCCAGTATCTAGTGGCTTTAGGTATTGTTTGACTGCAGTCGATCGGTTCACCCGGTGGCCTGAAGTCGTACCTATAGCCGATATAACTGCTGAGACTGTGGCTAAGGCACTGATATCAAGCTGGATTTCGAGGTTTGGTTGTCCAGAAGATATTGTTACAGACCGTGGTCGACAATTTGAGTCCACACTGTTCCAATATCTATCTAGATTTATAGGTTTTCAGCATAAGCGCACTACTGCATATCACCCTGCATGTAATGGACTTGTTGAGCGCTTCCATAGGCAGCTGAAGGCAGCGATCACCTGTCATGCTGATGTTAATTGGACCGAGAGCTTACCATTAGTCCTTCTTGGTGTTCGAAGTGCATTCAAAGAAGACTTGCAAGCGTCATCAGCCGAATTATTATATGGCGAGCCGCTAAGACTTCCTGGGGAGTTTTTTAATCCAAGTGAAACCGTCACAACTGATATATCAGACTTTTCAGCTCGGTTACACCTATTCGCCCGGAAATTAAAGCCAACATCAGCTTCGCGTCATTGCAAAGACAAAGTTTTTATTTTTAAGGAGTTAGCAGCAGCTGAACACGTCTTCCTGCGTGAAGATGCTTCACGTGCTACATTTCAACCTGCTTACACTGGTCCACACAAAGTTTTAGAGCGAGGTGAAAAAACTTTTAAATTACAGATCAAAGGCAAGCCCGTTGTTGTTAGCATTGATCGACTAAAGCCCGCGTTTATTTTAACTGAAGACAAAGTAGGGGACCATCAAAGTCCACCTGACATCTCGCCACATGCACCTACCACATCAACACCAGTCATTCGTACACGATCAGGTAGAGTTGTCCATTTCCCAGCTTATTATCGTCCCTAACCAGGCCTCTGGAGGGGAGTGATGTGGGATCTTCTGGTGGAATATCACATTATTTATACACACACACACAAATACACACATTCGTACAAACACACACACATACGCACATTGATACAAACACACACACTTATATATATATATACATATATTTATTTATTTATACAATATTATAATATTAATCAATATTTATAATGTGTGCCAGTATGTCGATATCGAAAATTTGGTATCGATAACTCCGTATTGACATGCCCTCCGCACTAACTGAGTAGCAAGTGAACAAACTGGTTTTTTACGCCTTCGATCGAGTAGCGCCGGCGCGTCTCGGATACCGATCTATCTGACTAACCAGTGTGAGAACCTATACGTTGCGACGCGCACGGATACCGCTTTACTTGCTCTCACTGCCCAGACGCTTGCGCATTTAAATAACCTTACGCTTCGTAGTTATTTGCTAATTCTTCTTGTGCTTTTCACTCTTGTATTTGTTGCGTGTATGTATATATCAAATTTGTGTTGTGAACTATTGTGGACCTATAAATTTTATAACCGTGAGTACGACTTTTCTATTGCACATCTCCTGTACTCACCACCAGCAACCACTCATCTTCCACCAAAGGATCAACTTCGGGTCCTGCGATTCAGTCGATTTGTAGACCCGTAGCAAGATTATAGCGCTACCTTTTTTTTTTGTCCCCCTTAGGAAAATGCATTAAGTTGCATACCCCGGCTGTGGCGAGCCGGCGGTTATGTGGGGCTCTCCTCCCCAGAAGGGGGAGGCCTACCCACTAAAAACCTTAGGGATGGCCTGCCTCAGGCATGTAGGCAGCCCCCGGGAATACCAAGCTACTTCCGAGAAGAGATTATAGCGCTACGCTATATGGCGACTACCAACCGCCATACTGTGGAAAAACGGATAGACGGGACACAGATTTTAGCATTCGAGGCCCATTATTGGCAAGATTTGAGCTGGGTAATATATTTGCAAGGCTACTGGATTCGTTTTGTTCGAAGAATCGAATAATCTGCTGATCCGGATTGGTTATCCAGACAATTTACAAAAAAACACGTTTTAAATCTACGCAGCTTATGTATAGATACATAATAAGGAGTTTAGCATGATAAGCTGAACAGAATTCTTTTTAACGTCAGCATTTTTATCTGTATACCAAAGCAGTGGACGACGTGATCAGGCGCCCGTTCGTGTCTCGTCGTCGTCACGTCCCCGTCACGTGCCTCACGGCCACGGCCCTAAGTACCCAGCTCCGTCGTTTCGCACTCACTTATTACCCAGTGAATAAGGCACTCTTTTAATATCACTTGTGCCATAAACAAACTACGAGGCACGTTAAAAAACCAGTGTCGTCTTTAGCTTTTTTACAGGATGCGAACATAACAATATTGTGACTCACTTCGAACAAGCGGCATCGTTAGCTTGTACAATATATGCAATATGTATATGCACATCTGGACTACTCCGTACAAAGTTCCTAGTTGTCCACAATACCTTCGAACCCAGTTTCATGTGCTGCCTCTGTACTCTCGTTTTCTTCGCCCTTATTTAGAGTCGCACGTTCTCATCGTTGTCTTAAGTATCTCTATATTGTCTATCTATTTGACGACCTCCGCAGCCGAGCGGTTGGTACACTGGTTTCAAGGTGTCGCCATCTCTGAGGTCCCGGGTTCGAGTCCCGGTGGGGGCAGATGTTTGTGTGATGAATGCGAGCATGTGTTAGTCGTGGTTGTTATTGTATATTTCTATCAAAAATATTTTTTTTTTATTGCTAAAGTTGACAAACAAGCAGGCTGCCCACCTGATGGTAAGTGGTAACAGTCCGCCTATAGTATATGTGGTTCCCACGAGATTCGCAGCAAATCTGCAACCTCATAAGAACCACAGTGTACGTTGCCAACTTGTGACATAAGATGTAAAGTCACAGTACCCAGTAATTTCACTGCCTATCTTACCCTTCACGCCGGAACACAGCAAAGCGAACCCTGCTGTTTGGCGGCGGAAATAGGTAAGACGGAGGTACCCATGCAGACGACCCTGGTACAGAGTCTACCTCCTAGTTCATATTCCATCCGCGTACATTCCTTCCGCGTACATGCAAACTCTGGAATGAGCTTCCAGCTGCGATGTTTCCTGAGCGCTACGATATGTCTAACTTCAAACGAGGCTTAAAAAGAGTATTTCTCCCCAGGTAGGCTCAGCTGTGCCCCTGGTGTCCATGTCCATGAGCGATGGTTACCTCTTACCATCAGGTGGGCCATTTGCTCATCTGTCACCGTATGGAATAAATATATATAAATATATATATATATATATATGTGTGTGTAATATATGTATGTCTAACCGTTACCGTAGATCCTAACACAAGCCTTACAGAGCTTAGTTTGGTTAGGCTAATTGGTGTAAGTGTGAAAAATATTATTACATTATTTTATGATCATTTACATTACGAGTAATTTATGATCTTGATTGCGCTAATGTGTCAGTACAGCGCTTTCATAACACTATGAACAAAGACCATAAAAATCAGTGGAATTGTCATGACTGTAAGGGTAAGCAGCCGAAATCTGGTAATGCAAATACCGACCGATCGTCAAATGAACCCCTGAATATTGAGGTGACGGGAACTGACAATATCACTATTCGTAAGCCCCATACAAAGCAGTCAACAACGATGTCTGGTACTGCTCACGATAAAGACGACTCTGCGAATGTGTATGATGAAGACCTTGTTACTGCTATTTGCGATCGCGTATTAAGGTCTATTAAGAGTGAAATACCGACATTATTGACAGCTATTTTACAACAAGAATTGTCGCCCATTCGCAATGAGCTACTGGAATTCCGTACATCAATGGACTTCATTAATAATAAATATGAAGAAATTAACCAGGAGTATATTACTTTGAAAAATGAAAACGCAGCTCTTGTCAACACATGCAATAAATTAGAATATACAGTGAGGGATCTCTCTGAGCGCTTAAACAATACTGAGCAATATTTGAGAGAAAACAACTTAGAGATCCAAGGAGTACCAGAACACCGTAATGAAAATCTCTTAAATCTTCTAGAACAGTGTTCCTCTGCGGTTGGTTCAAAGATAAGCAAAAATGATATTGTCCATTGTGTTAGAGTCGCCAGGCAGCATAAAGAAGGCAAATATCCTCGAACCATAATAGCTAAATTTAGAAGTGTAAGCATTCGGGATGAGTTTTATTCTTCAGTTCATCGATATATAAAAAAAATCAAAGCGACAAACTGAATACTTCTCTGCTTGGAATCGCTGGTGAGAAAAGTCCAGTGTATATCTCGGAACATCTATCACCTGCTAACAAAAACTTCATGCAGCGGCAAGAAAGAAAGCTAAAAGTCTAAATTATCAATTTGTTTGGGTTCGCGGTGGTCGAATCTTCGTCAGAAAATCTCCTGAATCAACACACATATAACATTAAAACACAAGAGAGTCTAGATCTTATTCGATAAAAATATCTTGTGAATATTTAGTTCAAATATAAATTTTACTGTTTCCTTTTAAATTAAAAATGGCTATTAGTATGTATTATCAAAACATAAGGGGTATGAAAACTAAGACTTTTGATATTTACAATGCAGTTTTAAGTAGTAATTACGACATTCTGTGTATATGTGAAACGTGGCTGGATGATTCCGTTCTGTCCTCGGAAGTATTTGATAGTCGATATATTGTTGTGCGTAGGGACCGCGATACCAGATTCATGCAAAGGTTCAATAAACATCATGGTGGCGGTGTGTTGATAGCAATTTCGAGAAATTTGGACGCTGTTGTCAGATCGGATTGGCAATCTGAATATGTTGAGGATGTATGGGTGCAAATTAATATTGATAAGAGACACACAATAAATCTATGTACTGTTTACTTGCCTGATTATCTGCCCACCGAAGAATTCGTTAACTTTATTAGTAAATGCTCTAACATACTTAATTCTTACCCAGCTCATACATTGTGTATTGTCGGCGACTTCAATCTTGGGAACTTGGTTTGGTCTGAGGAAACAAGAACTCCTATGCGGGGTCTTTGCGATAAATCAGAGAGTCTTTGCGATTTATTTTTTAATAATAACATTAGTCAGCTTAATAATATACGTAATCACAATGACAGAATTTTGGACTTGGCTATTACAAACAATCCAGATGATCTTTCGTTGCATCAAACGGTTCCTATTAGTCTACTTGATGTGCACCATCCGCCATTCGAGATCGAATTTTCTGGCCTGACGCAACCGCTGCGTCCAAATAACGCTGTCGAAAAACTTTGTTTTCATAGAACTGATTTCGAAAGTTGCATTCTAAAGCTTAGAGACATTGACTGGGAGCATCATGCGTCAGTTCATAACTGCGATGACCTTGTTCACTTATTCTATGATAATCTATATCTAATTATCAATGAACATACTCCAAAAAAAAAGTACGCAGTTCTAAATACCCTATTTGGTTTTCTTCCGGTTTAAGAAGGGTTCTAAGCCTAAAACATAAGTATCATGGGCGCTATAAGCAATACAAAAATCCCAGGGATTTTGATACATTTTCCATGCTAAGACAGCGTGCTAAAGTGTTAATGGAAGACTGCTTCAAACGGTACATACTTGGAATAGAAAAAGATCTTGACATTAATATTAAATCCTTTTGGAGATACACTAATAATAAGAGTCACTAACAATATTCCAAAACATATGTATCATGGCAGTCAAACAGCATCTTCAGGCGCCGAAATTGCGAATCTATTTGCCGATTTTTTTTCGTCCATCTACAAACAAAGTAGTGGTACTGCAGCGCTCACTCCTGATTTTTCACCTAATAATTCTACTTTAGCTAAAATACGTATTCCTAGAGAATGTGTTTTGGCTAAACTTAAAAATGTTGATTTATCCAAGGGTCCGGGTCCAGATGGCATTCCACCTATAATTATTCGCATGTGTGCTTCCGCGTTAGATCTCCCATTAACACTTATTTTCAATAAATCACTCAGTGAAGGAATTTTTCCTGCTCTTTGGAAGTTGGCAAAAGTAGTTCCGATTCACAAAACGGGCGACAAAAAAGATGTAAGGAACTATCGTCCTATTAGTATATTGAACTGGTTTGCAAAGATCTTCGAGGCTTTAGTCTATCAATATCTGTATAATCACGTTAGGCCTTTGATTAGCCCTAAACAACATGGTTTTGTCGAAAGCAAGTCAACGAAATCCAACTTATTAGTTTACGTTAATTTTTTATGTGATTCCTTCGATGATAAGAAGCAAGTCGACACAATTTATACAGACTTTGCAAAGGCTTTCGATCGAGTTAATCACTCAATACTACTGGCTAAAGCTCAACACATGGGTTTTCATGGAGATCTGCTACGTTGGCTTGCTTCTTATCTTTTAAATCGTACACAGTTGGTTTCGGTGTACGGTTATGAATCATTACCGTACTGTCCAGGATCTGGCGTTCCACAAGGATCCAATCTGGGACCACTTCTGTTTTTAATTTTTATCAACGATCTGCTTAACATCATTCCATGTGACTGTCTTGCCTACGCAGACGACATAAAAATTTTCAAACGTGTCACAAGTTATGAGGAATGTGAAGAACTGCAACATAGTCTTGACCTGATTTTCAACTGGTGTGTTAAAAATGAAATGTCTCTTAATATTGAAAAATGTCAAATTATTAGTTTCACAAAAAATAAGAATCCCATACAGTTTAACTATGTCATTCACGGAGTTAGTCTGACGCGTGTCACAACAATACGAGATCTAGGAGTATATTTTGACAAGTCCCTGTCATTCCGGTTCCATTATGACTTCATTTGTAATAAAGCTAAGCAGATGCTTGGCTTTGTGATACGTAATGCTAAACCATTTAAAAATGTTAAGTCATGGCTAATTATATTCTTCGCTTTAGTGAGGAGTACCCTGGAGTATTGTTCTTCGGTATGGTCTCCTATATACAACATACATCTGGATAGGGTTGAGGCTATTCAGCGAAGATTTGTAAGAGTATTGTCTGCGAAATGTGGTCTTCGTAAAAAAATACCTGCATATTCTGATCGCTTGAATCACTTCAATATGATTAACTTGGAAAGACGACGATGGATGAATGATCTATGTACGCTTCACTCTATTGCCAATGGACGTTCTGACAGCAGCTTATTAGAATTATTAAGGTTTAAGGTACCCACTCGATCAGTGCGTAATCAACAGCTGTTTTCTGTGTCATTTGCCAGCAATAATGTTGCGAAGAATAGTCCCTTGCGAAGAATGTGTTCATTTTATAATGAAATTTGCTCGAATGTAGACTTATTTAATTGTAGTTTATATAGTTTTAAAAAGGCCATATTACAAAAACAGAATTAAAGTAAATTGAAATTAAATTAATTGAAATTAAAGCGATTAGGTAAGTTATTATATTAACTACTCTAACTTTCATTCACTTTTTTGTTTTGTATAATTAAAATCTTATATTTTATTAATTTCAAACACTATGTTGGCCACGAATTTAGTAATTGATACTTTTTAAGTGTTGTGCACAATTGTAATTGGGCGCAGATACGTATTATGTTAGCATATATGTTTAGTTTAACTATATTGTTTTCTATCTGTTGTCTGTTATTGTGCCTGATGTAAATAAATAAATAAATAAATAAATAAATTATACTAGCTTTCTGACCGCGGCTTCGCCGCGTGGTTTGGGATTGGGTCTATAGAGGGTTGAGGGTCATAGCTTTTGCCCACGGCTACATATCGCGAAAGGCGTTTTATGGCGCGAAGGTTTTATCGCGCTTCCCGTTGGACTATCCGTTTTTTCCAAGATAAAAAATACGCAAGCCTCAAAAATCACTCTATCTATTGATGAAAACCGCATGAAATAGTTTTTGAGCGAAGCCTTTACTGCGCATTAGTTGTTGCGTTCAGTAGTTACGGTGTGAAAGCGGAACAAACAAACAAACTCACTTTCCGATTTATATCACTCGTATTATAGTAAGGATTATTATTATTGTATTGTATGTGAGTATGTACACAAATTTAATATTTGTCTAAAATATGTTACTTTATTTAACTAATCAAGTTTAATGTGTAATAACAACGCTGTAATGTGCTTTGAGGCTTCTCACTACAAGCTGTATACCGTCGACACAGGTTGACTGGAAAAATCTCTAAGAGAGATATGACCACTTTTAGTGAACAATATTGTGTAACTATTTTGTAATTGCTTCATTATGGCAATAAACTATATATGTATATATAAACACGTGTATATAAGGTGTTGCTAAAGCGACAAAGATCTTTTCACAGGCGTGTGATAACATTAATAGCACAGGTAAAATAAAGGTGGTCTGGTGCTGAATCCATCTTCGTCCGGCTCCCTGAAGGGTTCCCATTCGTCTCGGGCGCCGTAAATAACGGCTGAGCGTCTTTTTGCGATTCCTCGGCCATTGTGGTGTCGGCCGCGGCGATATATTGCACCTTTGTGTTCGGCGCGATAGGTTTGTGGACCAACGTCACGTCTGAAGATCGACGCTTTAGATTATATCTTGGACTTGTGTTCTCATTTAATAACTTATATATACATATTTAAACTGTGAACTCTTTTACCTGCACTAACAGAAGAGTTAGGACATATATAGTATATAATGATGGGCCTGATGACCTTTCTCAAACAGGCGCGTCCATGTTGGCTGGGGAATGTACACAGGGTGAAACAACTTCGTTTACTAAAACGTGTTCTGCTCTCGGTGTGAATGCATAGAGAGGCGCTGCGAGGTTTTTGTGAAGCTTTATTTCATTTCAGCTCACGTAATCTCCACCGAGAGGACGACCCTGACTATGATAGGGCCATTAGGCCTTAGGCCTTATTCAGATTCAAGGCGGGTGCGGGTACGACTAGATCAAATGTATCTAAACGCTCTCGCTATCACATTCAGGTCAATCCGCCCGTGTCTTTCACATTGCACTA
The DNA here is from genome assembly GCA_036419045.1 of Scirpophaga incertulas. NCBI lineage: Eukaryota > Metazoa > Arthropoda > Insecta > Lepidoptera > Crambidae > Scirpophaga > Scirpophaga incertulas. Next base: position 5,690,780 of record CM071634.1, on the reverse strand, counting down.
GCGTCTGTCAATGGCTAACGCGTCTGAATCCAAAATATTTTCATCCATTTTAAAAAAGAATTTTCCATTAATAAAATGAAATCTTCATCCATATCCTAACGAAGGTAGCGCAAAGTTTTGAAATCGTACACGCGCACGTTCAGCCGCTCTGCCAATGTGAATATGAAGACGCCAAGACCCGCGCGCCCGCTTCCGCCCCCGTGCGTTCAGTCAAAGTCAAAGTCAAAGTCAAAATATTTATTTCAAGTAGGCAATTAGATATGCTCTTTTGAATAGTCCAAATTTTTTTTTCCCTACTACCCATTCGGACTTCTTTTAGTTATAGAGAAGAACGGGCGCAAGAAACTCTATAACTTTTACAGAAGCAACGACATTTACAAAAATATATATCGTTACCAAGTCATACAAAAGTCAACTTATAGGTACAAGTATAATTACAAAGGTTCATGTCAATGCCTGGTGGAACTAAGAAACATTAAGTCCAAGCATTCATGTCTTTTATATAATCAGTAACCGTATAATAGGCTTTGCTAATAAGTACACTTTTAACAATGATTTTAAATTTATTTAGGCTTAATTGTACAATATTGCTTGGAACTTTGTTGTAAAAACGCACACAGTTACCTCTGAATGAATTATTAATTTTATGGAGTCTAGTGTGAGGCAAATGTAATTTATTCTTATTTCTAGTATTGAAGCTATGGACATCACTGTTTTTACTAAATAAATGAATGTTTTTATGGGTATATATTAGATTTTCATAAATATATTGAGACACAACTGTCATTATACCAGTGTCTTTAAATTTATCTCTTAAAGAGTCTTGCATTTTTAGATTATAAATTGCTCGAATGGCCCTCTTCTGCAGCACAAATATAGTTTGAATGTCGGCAGCATTTCCCCACAGCAAAATACCATACGACATTACACTATGAAAGTAACTAAAGTACACCAATCTAGCTGTTTCTACGTCAGTTAATTGGCGTATTCTCAAAACTGCAAATGCTGCAGTGCTGAGCCGTTTTGATAGTTTATCAATATGTGGGCCCCACTGAAGTTTGGAATCGAGAGTAATTCCTAAAAATACTGTGGTGTCCACGAGGTCCACATTTCTATCCTTTATAATTACTTCGGTTTTCACCTGTTTTACATTTGGCAATACAAATTTGATACATTTAGTTTTACTTTCATTTAGAAGCAAGTTATTAACGTTAAACCAGTGGACTACTTTAGAGATTGCATCGTTCACAGTGTCATTAATATTTTGTCTCCGTTTAATTTTGAATATAAGTGATGTATCATCTGCAAAGAGTACAATTTCGTGTTTATTATTAACATAAAAGGGAAGGTCATTTATATATATTAAAAATAAAAAGGGACCAAGAATTGAGCCCTGTGGGACGCCCATCTTAAGCAAAGATCCCTGAGATCTCGTACCATTAATATCGACTCTCTGAATCCTGTCACTCAAATATGAAATAAGAAGGTTCAGAGAAGAGCCTTTGAAACCATAATAACGTAATTTCTTAATCAGAGTTTCATGGAGAACACAATCAAATGCTTTGGATAAGTCGCAAAAGACACCCAAAGCATCGTGTGAATCCTCCCAGGCGTCAAATATCTTATTTAAAAGCTCTACACCTGCATCAGTTGTTGAGCGACCCCTACTAAAACCGAACTGATTATTATGCAGAAGATTATTAATACGAAAATAGCTTTGCATTTGGTCTAACATTATTTTCTCAAAAATTTTACTAAACGTTGGTAGCACTGAAATAGGTCTAAAGTTTGTGGGATCAAATGAGCTACCAGACTTAAACAAAGGAGTTATCTTGCTATGTTTCATTAAATCAGGAAAAACACCACCTTCAATAGAATCATTAAATATACAAGCTAGAATTGGAGCTATTATTTCAATTACTGATTCTGTGACAACTACGGAGTTTCCCCAAAGGTCCGCGGTTTTCTTTTTATTTAATGTTTTAAAAGTCTTAATTATATTAACCGATTCAATTTGTCGAAATTTAAAAAGAGTCTGACTATCCTTAACATTTTCTTTTAGGATGGATTCTGCTACAGTTGGGGAAGAGTTTAAAAAATTTGTTGATAAAATAGAATATTGGTAAAAAAGGTTTCAAACTCTTTAGCTACCTCACTATCTGAAGTTATTCTTTTAGTTCCTATATTTAAACTGTAGTTACTGTCACGAAGTTTAACTCGTCCAGTTTCAGCGTTAATAATGCTCCAGGTCATTTTAATTTTATCAGCACTGTTTTTAATTTTCGAACTTAAAAACTTGACTTTGCTTGGCGACAAACCATTTTAAACAATTTAGAGTATTTTTTTACATATTCATAAAATTCTACACTCGTGTTATAGTCACGTTCATTATAAAGTTCAAAAAGTCTTTTTCTACTTTTATATATTCCGGGTGTGGCCCACTCACTAAAAGTAACAACATCATTAATTGAAATCCTTTTTGGCACAAAGATATTATTGAATTCTTTGCAAAATAGATTAAAAAAATCATTGTAAAATTTATTTGGATTATTTGTGTATTTTAAGTAAGGTATTTTATCAAAAAGGTTACTTTTAAAATGTTCTAATCTATTTATAGTTTTAGGTATAACAGTGATGTCTCTCTTTGCCTCATGTTTACACTGATGTGGGACAGCGATTATTAGTCCACAGTGGTCAGAATCTAATTGATTGATAACTTGTTTAGATTTTAGAATAAGATCTGTATAAATATTGTCAATACATGTGGCAGAGTTAGCAGTTATTCTGGTTGGCTCAAGAAAAATATTTTTGAGATTGTATGATTGAAATAAGCTAATAATTTTAGTACATAAACTAGAATTTTCCAATAAATTAAATAGTCTGAATTAGAGTTGTTCAAAACGGCTACAAAACAAAAGCACGCTACAGACTATAAACTATTAATTTCTAGCGCGCTATTAAATACTCTATGTTATAGCGCGCTATAAATAAGAATGCACGTGGGCATCCAGCAGGCGCGATAATTCTTGCAACACGCATATCGTACATCGTTAGTATAGGCGGAATGCCGTCGCGCGCTGTGTGTGCGCGGCCGGCGCGACCGCGCGATAGTCATTCAATCAATTTCGTTCATAGCGTCATAGCATCGTAACGTCCACCTACCTAGCGCGCGCTATGCGCTACGAGGAAACAGCGCGCTATAGAATGGCGCTAGGCGCTATATTATCCACCTTTAGTCTGAATAAGCACTTAGTGAACCACGTTGGCCTAGTGCGGGTCGGTTGACGTCATACACCTTTGAATTTCTTCGCAGGTGTATGCAGGTTGTTTCACGACATTTTCTTTCACGTAGGAGCGTCAGAGGAATGTACATATGAAATTCGAAAAATGAAAATCACATTGGTACATGGCATAATCGACCCAGGGACCCAGAATCGAACTATTCGTAGATCAGTATCGAGACTACACCGCCACCGACACGCTTCTTGCGAGGTTTTATGGACTGTAGCAAACACGATAAGGGGATTTAAAATTAATTTATCGTTTAGCTTTGCTTTGGTATTGCATATTTGTACAATTTGAAGACTTTACGTTTGTTTTTCTTCAGTTTAATAAACATATATTTTTGGAGTTGGTGCCAGGATATCTCCTGACTCATAGGTTCAAACTATAATTTTTGAACTCTAAGTCATTGAAGTAATCCTCATTTATTTAATAATCACAGAAAGACATGACAATAGACATTAGAGCTAACCAATAACATACATTTTAAAGTAAAAAGAAAAAAACTTGTCTGTAAAAATTTTGCGCAGTGGTCGAGTAATCGGCTTCTATGCAACGGGTCGCGGGTCCGTCCGGTCTGGATGTTTTGTGTATGTGAGATTTTGTATGTTTGTGACTGCACAAACGTAATCTCACTTTATTTCAAAGGCAAGACAAAGGGATCCTAGCACATTCTGCCACGGCTAAGCTAATATTATTCTGTACAAGACTTCAGTTATCAGACTGGTGAATAATTAATAAAGAACGGGTTTCAAATAAAACTGATCAATGGAATGGGAAACCGGTAACTCACCACAGCACATTTTGCATTGTTTGAGCAAATTCGTCCAAATTAACCCCGAACACTCGTATTACAAATTTAATTACGCCGCGAAGTTCTGGCCAGCGATTTATGGGCAGCCTGCAGCTAGAGAGTTGGTGCTACCGGCTTAGCAGGCCTACTCGCTATCCTTAACTCTAAATTCAAACGATTATTTTAATAAATGGTAATTATTAACGGTAAAAAGATTCAGAACTCAGCACAATGGTACCAGCGTCGTTGGCAAAATACAAAAGTAAACGAAGCTACTCGTTGCTTCACAAGTTTACGGTGGCAGACCTTGTACTGGAAAGAACCAGTAAGAAAATCAGCAAGGGTTATTTAAATAGATTAAATAAATAGTCTGAACCCAACTGCCTTTAAATAAGTTCCCACATTATCTATGAAAGCTATAGTTTCATTTTGTTATTTACTAGAGTCAAAATATTTGCCAAATTAACATTTAAGTAATATTTTCATAAGAGTATTTTTGATTTAAATCTGTGAAATGGCAAATCGGTAACACTTTTTGGAGCTTTTTTGTAAAAGTTGCATTTCCTCATAAAAGAGCCTCTAGTTTTTTGTAGCACTGTAAGGGTTGTGTAATGGGATCTAGGGTTACGGATACATATATTTATATAAATATTTTTAATTTAAATATATACTAACCATGACTAAGGCACAAATGCTCACATTGATCACACAAGCATCTGCCCTCACCGGGACTTGAATCCGGGACCGCAGAGATGGCGACTCCTTGAAATCGGTGTACTAATTACGGAGGTTGTTTTTCTTTAACTAAATAAAATGTAGACAAGAATTTTATAGTCTATAACATGCTTTTGTAGTAAATAAAGCTTAAATTTTTTTTGATAGCGTTACAGAGTACGCCCATAGAGCCGGCGCGTAAGCTCGTTGCGGGACCAATGGCGATAGTTGAGCGCGCCTCCTCCATTTTCACCGCTGCCGTCACCTCCAGGTCCTTGACTGTTTATAGCTGCTCATAGAATGCTGCACAAAGCAGATTGCAGCGAACAAGTTATGCTGTTAGCGGACTATGCAAAGCTTAATAGAACTTACTTAATAAAAAAGAGAAGACTTTTATATTTGTTACGAATAAAACACTATGGAATCGATTTTTGGGAAAAATATATCTTATCGGTCGTTAAATTGGCTTCACTATCTGTGTCCACGAGGTTCTTGGGTAATGCTGTAAAAATAAATGTAAAAATTCAAACCTAATATGGAGGGTACTACATCTATCGTTCTCAAAATACATGCAAATGGAGACAGCAAGTATAAAGTAACCGCGGCACCCGAATTAGTCTCTGAATAAAATTATATTTTCAGATGACCACAAGCACGGCTGTGCGCTGCGAAACCGGAGTCCATATCGCCGGATCTAATGTCTATTTTGAATATTCAGCGATCTCTGCGCGTTCCGCTTTGGTGAACAAATGCAAACCATTATCACAAACTTGGTTTCCTAACCCGTTTCAATTTCACAATGATCTATAACTATCGCAGTATTAATATAGGCTTTGAAGGTTTTTTACTTGTAAAGCAGTAACGAATGCTTATTCCTGTTAGATTTGATGCAATGGATGTTTTGAATTATACAATAACAGGGCTGATCCCAAACTCAAGAGTTTTTGCTATCATCTCATTTATGTAATTGTAGATAATATTAATTTTCTAGTATATATTTAATAATATATCTAAGTAGGTACCTAGGTAGTGTTTATAATAATAATGAGATCAATTTATAATAATAGCGAAACAGACCTTTAACCAGGTACGTTTAGTACTTGTACTTATCGAAGAATAGTATGATCGTTTAAGAAGCATAAAAACTGGTCTTCCGCGTTACCTTACGAATAATAGGCCAAAACCATAACGACAGTGACTCTCTCTATCGGAAACTAATGGAACAAAAATTTTGTCGTTTTTTACCACAGATAAAACGTGCAAAACACGAAATTATGGTATCAAAAACTCATTTTTGACTTTTTGGTAATTATGTCAATATTCTTTTGGATGAGCGATATATCTATGTCCGAAATTCGTATCACACCGAAATATAACAACATCGCCGCTCCAAAATTTCCAGCTCGTTAATGAAACCATTCTGAAAGTTAGTTACCATTTATTGACAAAAACGGTAAACTAAAACAGCTGGAAACAGAGATTTAATCAAATCAAATTAAATTAGCATGAATTTCTTCCAACTTAATTAGTCCCCGTCCTCGTCAACAACATTTCATTCTGTTTTATTGTTTTTGTTTCACACAAACTATTCAGAGGGCATCTTAGACTCCACTAAAATTGTTGCCAGTCGAAAGAAATTATTATCATTACATTTTCAATGTTTTGTTTAAATGTTCAGTTTCCATTAATACTTTCTGTGTAAATGTAGTAGTAGTAGGCATTCAAATAGTAAAGCTCAGAAACACAACCTTTAAATAGAATAAGCCTATCAATTCGAACTCTGCTCAATTCTGTGATATGATCACAGATTAAATGTAAAGTTGGAAGAATTAATTCTGGAAATTATTTGCTAGTGGCAGCATTGCTCGAAGCGGCTGTTCATGTATCAAACTGTTCATTGATTTTATTAAGAACGTCGCAACGTGTGTCAATGTAGCATCTGTTTATTTGTTTCACCTTAGAGAGAGTTAGAAACCTTTACTATAGTTACTGCAGCGGCCAGCAATAGAGGCATTGATGGACGAACGTCACCGGCCGCTGCTTGCATGTATTTGGCAAGTACAGCAATTTCGATTTATCTCGAAGAAGGTTGTCAAAATAATGCTCAAATTTCCAAGCATGTTTGAGAAAAAAATGTTTACTTCTCGATCGTCTAACCATCGCCTTAGAGAAATCCTTCAAAAATGATTGACAAATAATTTTAATTCATACGTTTTAGTTCCCACAAGCGGAAAACCAGACAAAATACAATTTTTTCAAACATACTTGGAAATTTGAGTTTTATTTTGACAACCTTCTTCGAGATAAATCGAAATTGTTGTATGTACTGGTAAAATAGCAGCGGCCGACAAAAGTTGTCTGAAAATCCATATCTATCGTGCTTACCGGCCATCTAAATTACTGTCTAAATTCATATCTCTCGCGGGTTCTAAAAATTGATTAGTTACTTCGACACGGAGCCAAGGAGGCAACTTATCAGTAATGTTTAAATTTCTAACGGGCTTTCAAAAAGAAACCTGTTTGTTTGTGATAAAAAAAACAAATGAATACTTTAACGAGTAAAAAATATTGTTCGTTGTTCGTCATGGATTTAGAAAGTTATTGTATTTTCAAATAAAAAATTCTTGCTCTGGCAATATATTACTTAAAAGTGGTCTGTATTTTGTATGAGTATTGTCACATCACGTTCGATAAATAAATAGAAAAAAAAACAGAAAAAAAGATCTCTCGCGATCCTCACCTCAGAAACTTGTGGTTTGCACTCGAGCCCTGAACAGGGATCACCACAACATCCGGGCTCGATTATTAATACAGTGTAATAAGTCACCCTTTTTTAACAATTTATACATATAGATACATATTAAATTAGGGTCAAGAGTGCTCGCAACTGACGAGCATGCATGAAGACGCTCATGAAAGCATCTGTCACCACCGGGACTAGAACTTTTTTTTTTTGTAACGAGGGAAATGCATTGAATTGCATACCCGTGAGTCAGGTTATGTGGGGTTCTCCTCCCCAGAAGGGGGTAGGCCTACTCACTAAAAACCTCACCGATCCCCCTCCGATCGCGCCTGGATGCGAGCGCTTATCTCCAAGCAGAGCTGCATCACGCCGGGCCGAGCGCTAATCCCGAAGGAGAGCAGCATCGCACCCCGACGCGAGCGCATCATCCCTAAGGAGAGCAGCATCGCGCCCTGACGAGGTCATGGGAACCCTTGCGGACGACCACCACGACCCCGCCGGCGTATGGCGACTAGCGCCCACTCCGCGCCGTCCCAAGGACTATCCACCGACCCATAATGGGTCCCCTGAACGACAACTACCCCCTCTTAAAAAGAAGGGGGGCTCCGCCCGTCCACCACTGGCCGCTAGAAACAGCCCGCCAGTTTGTACCCGGCCATCCCACGCGCCCTCTCTCGGGGAGCCCTTTATCAAACTTTTAGCACCACGAGGAGGTTATGTGACATCGCACCCCAACCGAGACGCGAACCTGGGAACTCACTTAGCTACGGAGGTCGTAAGATGCGTGCGTTTTCAAACGTATATTTAATTCATTCATTTGCACGTTATTTTAATACTAGCTGTGCCCGCGACTTCGTCCGCGTGGAATAGTTATTTTGCGCACCTCAGCTGTTACCCGATCTTGACAACGCGACATATCCAAATTTGGTACCATAAAAACGGTCATTGTGACTAAACCTTAAAAGATAGACATATGCCGTCGCGGACTTTTTTTTAGATCATGTATAGAGGAATAATTCTTTCATACATATTTTTTGTGTATCTTGAACAGTTTTCGCAGCGCACGCAAAGAAAGCCTTCAAAAATGAATAATTTTCCCCTTTTTTACACATTTACCGCTCTGTCTTTGCTCCTATTGGTCATAGCGTAATGTTATTTAGCCTAATAGCCTTCCTCGATAAATGGACTATCCAACAAAAAAAGAATTATTCAAATCGCACCAGTAGTTTCGGAGATTAGCGCGTTCAAACAAACAAACAAACAAACAAACAAACAAACTCTTCAGCTTTTATATTAGTACTAGCTTTTGCCCGCGACTTCGTCCGCGTGGAATAGTGACTTCCGGCAGATTTTTGGTTAACCAACAACATATTTATATTTGAATAAAGATTAATATTATTATGTTGATACAACTTAAACAAATTATTTCGACCAAATTTGGTACCATAAAAACGGTCATTGTGACTAAACCTTAAAAGATAGACATATGCCGTCGCGGACTTTTTTTTAGATCATGTATAGAGGAATAATTCTTTCATACATATTTTTTGTGTATCTTGAAACCGTTTCGCAGCGCACGCAAAGAAAGCCTTCAAAAAATGTAATTTTCCCCGTTTTTTCACATTTACCGCTCTGTCTTTGCTCCTATTGGTCATAGCGTAATGTTATTTAGCCTATAGCCTTCCTCGATAAATGGACTATCCAACAAAAAAAGAATTATTCAAATCGCACCAGTAGTTTCGGAGATTAGCGCGTTCAAACAAACAAACAAACTCTTCAGCTTTATTATATTAGTATAGATATAAGTCCGGTATCAGAAATAATAATAAAATATATCGTGGATGTGAAAACCCTGATTTAGATATCTCCCCCTCCCCTCGCATGCTTTCGTGGGTCAATCGAGGCGACACTATACCTGAACCAGCGCTAAGCGCGGCCGTCCTCATGTTTTCATTTACCAGCGTTAAATATTCATAGCTAGAGCCAGCCTCAAACTACGCTCCGATCCACGCATCGGCGTATTAAATTACAGGGTTATTATAATCCGTTTCGGTCGTGTTATCAATTCTGCGAGGGATGTTTTTACTGGCGCTGATGCGCGGCAGGTGGCGCAAATGAACCCCTGGGTCGAGGACGTAAGACAGAAAATTGGATGCGAAATCGTAAAGAAAATCTTCACGAACCACTCGTCGGCGTTAATAAAAACTTGACAATATAAGTGACGGGGTGGGCCACGCAAATCTGAGCTCTGGGGGGTCGGAGATAGAACATGTTTTGTTGTACGCACGGTCCCTACCTGCTCTTGGGTTGTGCGGGTCAACTAGGACCGGTTGTTGTAAATACATTAGGAGACTTTAAATACAACAATAATATTGCACTCACAGTACACACGTCAAAAAATCTAAGTAATAGTTTGTAAGTATATTCTCTCACGTAAAAAATGGATTTTAATGGAACTTTACCATAATATAGCTGATACTTCATAATAACACACAGGCTACAATTACAGGCTAAAGATATTGTGTGAATTGTCTAAAATATGATGATAAGTGTCTTGCGTAGATGAATTCGCGGACACCGCTAGTCTTATATATAAAATGAATCGCGAAATGTGTTGGTAAGCGCATAACTCAACAACGCCTGGACCAATTTGGCCAATTCTTTTTTTAAAATGTTCGTTGAAGTTCAAGGAAGGTTTTTACGGCAAGAAAAACCCGAAAAAATATCCGAAAAACCCTAAAAACATTATAACCCTATTTTTCCCATACAAACGTTTTCTAACTATAACATACAGTCAATTTGAGCTTTATTGTTATTGTATAAAGTTCATATTGCAAGCACTCACTGTTGTCTAAGCAATGTAGGTGTGTTCCTGACATCAAAGAGTCAATTTGCGCTTTATTAACGCTATATAAAGTTGAAATTCAATTATATCTATCAAAACAGTGTGCGTGTGTGCGTTGGAGCGCGAATACATTGTTGGAGGATTTAATGTCACGTTTCCAAAATTGGATAGTCACAAAATGTAATAGTTCATTTGGGCCTTTTTGCAATCAATTATTTTTTATTCACAACGCCCTACCACCAGGGTGACGGTTCTGTATAGGAGAATTTTTGCCCTGACTTTAAAATAAATAGCTGCCAGCGAAGATGAGTCTGCTCTTTGCTATACTGGGTACTACTCGTATTTATTATAATTTTAATTAAACTTTATATTCTTTTAAAACTGTATGACACGGCATTCCTAATAGATGTTATATATAAAATAGGCATGTTTTCAAATTTTATTTTTATTAGTTTTATTTCCTATATTATGTAATGGAAAGTGACTTCATGAATTATCCATATTGAAGTCATTTTCCAAATTGACGACTCTGTATCTATTTAATACAGGGAAAAAATCAGCCCTTGCTGAGTTTCTTGCCGGTTTTTCTCAGTACAAGGTCTCCCGCCGTAGATTTGCGGACCGATGGCGTAGCTTTTCGACTTTCACAAGTGCTTGTAACAGCCTAGACTGAATAAATGATTTTGAATTTGAATTTGAATCTGTTTTTTTTTATTAAACTACAATTAGGTATACATAATAGTAATAAATATTTCTTACATTTACATCGATTAGCCTAAAGAAAGCTCTGTAAGGCTTAAGTAACGGATAGACACATCTATTAATATTTTTGATAGAAATATAATATTTTTACAAATAATGACTTTTTTTTTATATTATAGCAGGCAAACGAGCCAACGGGTCACCTGATGGTAAGTGATCACCGCCGCCATAGCACAGCGCGTCATCAGCGCGTTGCCGGCTTTGATGAATGTATACGCTCTTTTTTTGAAGCTTCCCATGTCGTAAACTGTTCGGAAATACCGCGGCCGAAAGTTGGTTCCATAACTTTGTCGTTCGCGGGAAAAACGTACGCGAAAAACCGCACTGTGGAGGACAGCCAACCATTAAGATGGTGGTGATGGAAAGCAAGTCCCTCCGTGACGCACGATACAGGAAATCGGTCGGCGGCAGTATCCCAAACAAACTCGTCAGAGCACTCCCCATGGTATATGCGGTAGAGAACACAAAGAGACGCGACATCTCTCCGCAGCGCCAATGAGTCCATACGACCACAGAGCACCGGGTCGTCGACAATTTCGAATCGCTCTACGCTGGATACGGTCAAATGGAAGGAGCTGATACTGAGGAGCTCCGGCCCAGAGGTGAGAGCAGCAATGAGACTTTAGATACAAATTCATCACACAATCACCTACCCCCATCAGAATTCGAACCTGGGACCTCAGTGATGGTCACTCGAAAACTAAAGTGTATCATGATACTCGTAGATTTGTAGACTAATCCGGACCTTGGGTACCATAATTTGTATTATAAATGTGACGGAACCATTTTAATAATAAAAACTATTGTAACTCGCACAAAGATTATGAATAACACTTATCAGTACTTGGATTTTAAAAACAGTTGCTGGCCAGTTTATTTTTAAATACACCAAGGGAGTCACAGAATATATGTATATATGTACATCGTTTTAAAGCTTATGCTTTTATTATAAGGATAAATGTATTTTTAGCATCACTTGTACGACAGTACAACGTGTCTTTTGAAGGCGAGGAATATTACAAAACACTCTAATATTAATTCTTCGTAAGAATTCAGCCGAGTCAATAATATTATTAATAATTTTGAACAAAATGACTCTAGCCAGAAAATTACGCCTGGAAACTAACAGCTGTAAATAATTTCTTAAATTTATTTAAAACATACTTTGTTTTTAATTTATTTCAGTTCTGTTTAGTCATTGATTGACATTTAAAACCGGACGTGGTGTTATTTATGACAAAATTTTGCTAAAGTAGTGAGAGTACTATCACGCTTCTATCATGTATGAAGACATGAAGCTCTCAGGCTCCGGAGCTTTGGGCGGCCGTAATTGGGCGATAACTCACGCGGGACGAGCTTTCTCCAACACTATTACAAAATTTTGTGCGAACTCAAATCAACAACGGCACGATGCGACATTCCGTGTGTATACTCGTACACACAGCCTCAGCCTATTATTTTGGTAGTTTATGTAGAAATTTATTTTGTACATAATTAAAAATTGAATTTAGATTACTGTCGTGAAAAATTGCATAATATACAAAGCGCAGCACCCAGTTAGTGTTGTATGTTAAAGGTCAAGTCAAATTATTATGTTGTTCTCGGAGAATCCTAGGACGACCATAGGAATTATACTCTGGTAGGAGAAGGCGGGCACACCCAAGTGCAGTGCTCGCTTAATGACCCTATCGCGAGGCTATCTGGCGACTGGCAAACGCCGTGGTGATGTCTCTCCGTCTGGGGAACTGTCCAAGTGTTCTCGGACAGTCCCTCCCTTAGCGTTTGCTCGACCAGTTCTAGGTCGAGCCGGCCCCGGTGCACATGGCGGTAGAATCACGAAAGCGCACCCCGCCATGTGCCCCGCTTGGGCCTAGAGAACACTGGGGGGATTTAGTGGGTAGGCCGGTCCTCTCAGACCGGAGAGCCCCACACACGGCCGCGTCTTGCAAGCTCTCAAAAAAAAAAGGAATTATACTCTACCCTTTAATTTAAACTAAGGCCCTTATGGGCTAGATTCAGGTGGATCTGTAGTCAGGTCTTTAATCTGTAGGTCATTATAGTCGAGCCACCTCGATCGGTTTGAAGTCCGACAAAATCACCGCGGTATTTGATTGCGGTGGTATCCATGACGATGTTCAGCCTCTGCTCTGAGAAAAAAAAATACACTGTCAATTCTGCACTTGTATATTGCCACGGATACGATTACAATTGTAAAGTATGAAGATGTAAAAGCGCGGATCCTGTGTAGGCCAATCTCTTATCATATCAATCAATAATTACCTACTGCATAACCTCATGGGGTGGGACCGCAAAAACAATACATTCTATTGGTTGAGAGAGCACAAAGGGCCGTGTTAAAAGTATCCACGTCTCGTTCATTTCTTTTTCCCACGCACCTCCTATATAAGGATTGTAAAGTCTTAACTGTGAGACAACTATTTATAATGAATACAGTCCTTAAACAGCACTCAACACTTCCCTTTAGCACCGAATATACTAACAAAAGACGAAGGGATATTGTTTGTGCTCAAAATATAGGAATTAAGCATACTTTCTTGGCCAGATTTTATGTATTCCTGGGACCTTTTCTATATAATAGATTAAACGCCAAGCTATGTATGTTTATTGTTACCTATCATAAAACTAAAATACTTCTTCAAGAACTTCAAGTTACACTTCAAGTTATGTCGTATGACGATACAGAGAAACTATTACTAGTTACCAAATAATTTGTATTTTTTATTTATATTTTTTATCTCTTTCTTACTTTGTTTAAATTTAGCTATTAATCAAATATAATATACATTTTGCATTTGATTTATGTGTCCATATTTTATTTTGTAATTACAAACCTGAGATACAGGTTAATCCTAGTTCAGGTATGTTCACAGTTATTATAATACGTGTATACATATAATTTAAGCTAAAAAAAAAATGTAACATTGACTATAAGAGTGTTTATTAAATAAATATTAAAATATTATGATTGCGCCGGTCTAGCCACCATTCACGTTGTAACTAGCAATTTAAAATGGGGACGCGTGTGGGTGAGAAGGGAATTAGGATTGCTGCAGCCTTAGGATGAAAAAAAAACTAAATTACTTTCATTAATTTTATGAATTACAATAAGTGCCACATTATGAGTACAATTGATGTAAGAATTGAAGTTGGTCGCGGTGGCGTGTTGGCAGCGAAGGCTGGCACGTTGCAGGTTTAGTGGTTCGTGTCTTCTGGTCCATTGGGGCCGGTGCTGAGTGGGTACTTGTAGTAGGGGTATAGTGTATACTAGCGATGGGCGATTGTTGCAAAAAAAGCAATCGACTAAATCGAAAATTGATCACTGCGCATTCGATTGTCGATTTAGTAGTTCCTCATCATGATTATTCGAATAACAATCGACGAACTACTAATTCTATACTACTAACTGGGATTGCGATCCTCAATACATAGTATGTATTGAGTTAGTAGTATAGAATTAGTAGTTGTGCGACGCATGAGGAATTTTTGCGTATATTTACTACTACTGAATTACTAAACTACTTTCTGATTGCGTATGGAATGGCAAACGGAGGCATGCGGATGGTGTATTACTTAAAGTATTACTATATTACTTTAACTTTAACATTTTTCTCATATAGGTACTTACATTATTAATAATTCAAACTGATATTTAAAGATATAATAAAATCAAGACGGTGCGCTTCTATTGTATTATGATTTCTTTGTATTAACTATTAATATAGAATCTTTTTTTATGATTGTGTAATGATTGTGTGCATGTTTGTAAACTCTTTATTGCAAATAATACACAGAAAAAAAATCTATACACTTGAAATGTCATTGTGTTATTATAACAAATGAATAACTACTATATAATTTTTTTTTTATTTTATTATCTCCTGCAGTATATAGGTAGTTCCTATTCGGATAAAACGGCGGCTGCGGAAAGTTAAAAGCTTAACTACTCGTTATTTCTGTATGAAACTATGAAACCTATTGTGTAAATTAAATTGTTAGGTAGAATCAAATTTTAATAGTTGTAGTTATCTGTTCATGTTACTAAAACAATAATAAATAAAAAATAAATAAGCTATGAGCTGATAAAGTTGTAGATTTTTATTTTCTTACCATATTTTTTTATTTCATTAATATATTACCATGGTAACATATTAATGAAATAAAAAAATATAGAATTATGAAGTTAGTAACTAGGTACCTAATGTAAATTTTTGATCACACAATTTAATAATTATATTTCATATAAAATGTTTCTAAAAACACATGAGTGTAACATACAATTACAAAATAAATATGAAATTGTTAATAAATTGGTGTCGAAAGTTACGAATTTCAATAAGTACTTTCATATTTACGAAGATTTAAACACGATTCACAAACAGTTTAAAAACAATATAGTTGTATGTAGGTACACTACACAACACAGCGCTGAGCGCACCATCTTAGTATTTAAATTACTTATTTAGTAGTATACGAAATTAGTAATACGAGAATCAATAGTAATGGCGATGAACTACTAAATCGACAATCGAACGCGCACAGCGCAGTGGTACAATTTTCAATTCAGTCGATCACTTTTGCAACAATCGCCCATTGCGTGCGGTGTGTGCGCTACAGTTTAGTTACTTTAGTTATTCAGTCAGTTCTCGTCCGCTGCACGGCACGGGCGCACGCCGTTAGTAGATAACAACGGAGCGGCGTCGATTGTTATCGACTTTTATCGACTAAACTGAACAATCGACTAATTCGATTACTTTTAGTAGTTATCGCCCATCGCTAGTGTATAACAAACACATATGTTCACGCCTCTTTCCCATGGGGTTTCCGCAAGGCAGAGACCCTAACTTCCTCGACTTCCATTAATATTTCCATGCACACTCGTCAGTTATGGCGTAACATTTCCTCCTTTCAAACATGTTATCTCTTTTAGCGATTTGCGGCATCATATATGGCGCAAAGCACATGCTGAGGTAGGAACCTTTTGGCTTGGCACATGTCTATATTGTATTTTATTATTTGTAATGTTGTATGTCTGTGCGAGTCAATAAATGTTTTTTCTTTCTTTCTTTCTTTTTCTTTTACCACTCTAACCTCTCTAATCTTATTTATTTCCTCAACTCCATGGTTCGACCCTGACGATATATATATATATATATATATATATATATATATATATATATATATATATATAATATATATATATATAGTATATGTATTAGGAATTTTAATTGATACTATGTATAGGTATGATTTACGAGTAAGTATTAACACCTTTTTTAAATTTTGATACATCTACCTCTTCGTATTCTTGTATTACCTAGATTGACTAGTAAAAAATGCCTGAGGTACTCTTTGTACACAATAATTTGTACGTAAAGCTTAAATAAATCCATTGCAATAGATCAGCATTTCTTAAATAGTCGGGCTTCTTAATAGGCAAAAAATACACGTCTTGCTTCACCCAGCGCTCAGCGAGAACTGAGCGACAGAGCAAAATGTTAATACGCAGCCGCTGCAGCTGTCGGCACTTTGTCTATGGTCACTTTCTTTTGAGTAACAGGCAGCATAAGTAAAAGTAGTTAAGTTCATTGCTTACATACTACGTACCTAAAAATTATACAAATATAATTTCACTCCAGCATCTATTAATAATTCCGAGTGCGCAGTCAAGTCACAGGCAAAAACTAGCGAGAGGCAAGTATGTCGAACGGATGAAACACTTTGAGCTAACTCGTAAAGAGCCTGCAAATTGTCTCCGAGTGGCGCGCCAGGGCGGCGTGCGTCAGACGTTTTTGCTAAAAAGGTTCACAAATCGGCCGGTATTTATTTTTCCATTTGACAGCGCAGTCGTGACGCGCGTTTATTTGCCGGGTAACAGCTCCGCGCCCACTGCCGGGATTTCTACTTTTTCAGAGCAATTGATATTGACAAGCTATTGGGTTTACTCTCGATCCAATGCAGCCCTTTCATGTTGATTGTATTGTTGGGATTATAAATATACTAGCTTTTGCCCGCGACTTCGTTCGCGTGGACTTCAGGTTCGTCCCGTCTAGTCTAGTAATAAGTAAGAAATACGGTAACTAACGGTAACCTTTTTAAGTTGTACAATACTGTAGTAAATTGTTTTGATCTATCTTGTAGGATTCAGTCAGCGTTTGCAATGTAAGCGCAAAAAATGTGTTTTTTTTAACGAGCTTACATTAGAAACCTCAAAAATTGTAGCCTATGTGTTATTCTGATGTATACGCTATATTGTGGTAAAGTTTCATTCAAATCCATTCAGTAGTTTTTACGTGAAAGAGTAACAAACATCCATACTTACAAACTTTCGCCTTTATAATAGTAGTAGGATACCATTTTTGATACCGCGTTGATCCCGCGTTGGGCGCCATAACTTGATAAACAATTTTGTGCTAACTGGCGCTTGCGACTTCGTCCTTCGCCCGACTCACTTATTCTCATATTTTGCACAATTTTTTCTTTATAAATCGTAGCCTACGTGTTATTCTGATGTATAATCTATATCAGTGATTCCCAAAAGTGGTCTATATCGACCCCTGGGGCTATGATAACCTGCAAGGGTTTTACGTTAGCGAAAAAATAAAAAAATGGAATGCCATGAAATTAAAATGGGGGTTCTTAACGAACACTGATAGTACCTATTTATTTGCATTATACTATCTATTATATCTGCTAATATAAAGACATATACATTATTTGTAAAAATACCTTTTTTTTGTTCACCTGAGGAAAGTGCATTAAACTGCATACCCCGGCTGTGGCGAGCCAGCGGTTATGTGGGGCTCTCCTCCCCAGAAAGGGGAGACCTACCCACTAAAAACCTCAGGGATGGCCTTCTTCAGGCATGTAGGGAGGGATCGCGAACGCGATTTCCGGGAAACCCCAACCTCCGCTCCCCTGCCTAGGGCAGCTTATAAAACTACCTATGAAGTAAGTAGGGGGCCTAATCAAAATCGGAAAACATGATAAAGGTTTATTGTAAAGTTACATTAAAATCCATGTTTTACGTGAAAGAGTAACAAGCAGCCATCCATACTTTCTCGTTGATAATATTAGCAGGGATAGACACGTCAATACGACAGGGAGGAGCCTACATACATACAAAAAAATAGACCTTCAGAGTTTCTTGCCTGTTCTTCTCGAGAACACTCTCCCAATTTCCGAACAGGTGTAGAGTCAATTTTTTTATTTTTTTCTTTTTTCCTTATTCGTACGTACGGACAAGGTTTTTCTTTTTTTTTAAGCTTAGTTTTTTTTTTGTTTTGTCTGTTGACGTCAATAAGTGCCTGTAAAGGTCTATGTTGAATAAAGATTATTTTGATTTTGATTTTTTGATACGATGGCTCTGCTTGGTCACCTCTGAAATATATATAATATATTGATAGAACTAAATGAAATTTTTATAATATTTATGTTTCAGTAATAAGGACTATTATAAGTTTCTAATTAACAAAAGGAGAAAAGAGTCATTTAATGTTTATTTTAATTTTGTATTGTTGTGATATTCTGTTATCTTTTTAATTTTATCTATGTTTTTTTTCTTTATCTTTCTCGAGTCGAGATTTGAGGTAGATGTACACATACACTCAGAGGAATAAAAAAAAAAACAGATCTACTGATGTGTGTGTAAAGAGGTATCTAGGTTCGGTGCAAATTATTTTTGTTTAGATTGGCTGTAACCTGTTTTGTACTTATTGTTAAAAACTAAATACATTATCTCCATTGTTATTATGGACAAGACATTATAAAATTTAATTAAAATAGATCTGAATTAAGAAATATTACAATAGCAGTTAAATAAGTATTCGACATAATAATTTTAATTATGATGAATGGAATGATTGACATGTACTTACCAAACTTAAAATTATATTACATTCTGTGCAAATAAAGATCTGATTTGGTATCTTATCTGTTTCTGATACAAAGCAGCTCATACAGTGCCATGTACGTGTGTGCGTGTGTGTATGAAATTACTGGTCATCGTAACCTGCGGTTCTTTTAACTGTTGCCGACATGCTATTCTAAGACTAGTTCAAATTACAACTCATTATCATAATAAAAAATTTATCGCATCGTTCCCTATACATTGCCGGGGGAGCCCACGTTTTTTGAGAATGATAGGGAACATAATGCAACGTATAGGTAACACAAAACGATGAACATCGATCAAGTCGATAAGTTCAGTAGCTCGGTGGTAATGTCCAGGCTCCAGTTACCATTGACGGAGCCCGTCCCCGCCCCGATATGTAAATTTTACGACCCTGATCTATGCCGGCCCAGATATCCCGTAGATCGGCGTGTCATTGAGAAACGCCCTGATACTGTTTTATGTACTAAAATTGTGATGGGTGGACATTATTTACCGTAAGATATTTATAGCATTATTGATTTTTGAACACATAAAGCTGTTTGAGATGTATTAGCGGACACCAAGTGATAGAAAGAAGAAACATTTATTTTAACACAAGAAAAAAACATTGGATCAACAAACTACTTACAGCATATACATATGTATGGCGTTGCGCTTTGTCCCACGACTGTGCTGAAATTGGGGACCAATTCAGCATAACGTCAGCAGAAGAGCTGACAAGGCGCGTGCTCAAAAGTACAGAATAATAATTATATATGACTTCCATAAATTTATATTCGATAACTAATATAAATTTGTTATTGTATAATAAAATAACATGCGTTTAAATATGACGGCGCATTAAGATTTTTGACTTGTAGGAACTAGACCCGCTTTCGGGTGACCCTCCATAATTTTCCTAAACTGCGATCACTATATAACGTGGGTAGATCGGGCAAGGAGGCAATATTTAATAAAAATAACGTTTTTAATGTAAGCTCACAAAAATGTATTAACTAATTATAAGAATCAACTTAAAAAATCACTTAAGATTGAATAGATAATTTTCGATTGAAAATTGACGTCCACCGAACACGTGGATGCGTGCGCGCTCTATCACAGCGAACGTTAAACTAAAAACTTGTCAAGATGGCCGCCCCTCCAGTGTTCGGTGTCCTGTCAGAGTCGGTCCGTAATGTTGGTTTGTAACATAGCAATACGATGCTCTGTTTCAATCGGAAATTATCGGTATCGATTATCGAGTAATAGAATAGACGAGTCAAAAATCTTAATGCGCTGTCAAATATATAATGTCAAAAACGTGTGTAAACTGTAAATATTAGTGGCCCAAATAATGGAGAGATTCACGTTATATTGTTCCAACGTATGTATAAAATTATACGTTGTGTCCATTACTAATATAATAATGTCAATTAGGAGGCTTTGAGAAGGCAGGTGACCGGAGTCTCTCCATAGCCCGGCTCTCATTACCACCAAAATCGAAATGCAATAGTATACGTTTGTGTACAAATGGAGTCAAAACGTTTGTTTTGAGCACTAATTGCTATAGTTTCTGGGCATCTAACTGGGTGCATTTTAGTAGCTGCATTTTTCATGGTGCAGATAGAGATTAGACCCAGCTGGTACTCTTTTATTAAATTTCGCTTAAATGGCCTCTACGCGTTGGATCTGTATCCCCGCACTCGCCTTATAAAGGACCGTGTCTTATGAAGACCGTGATATAAGCGAAAATTATATTTATATTACATTTATATATTACACATTATATATAAATGTAATATAAATATGTAATATATATTACATATTTATATTACATTTATATATAATTTTATTTTTAATTTTTATAGTACTATCATATACTTTTATCGTGTGTATTATAAGTTATGTATGTCTATTTTAAGTTATGTATAATATTGATAATGTATATTTATCCATTAATATATAATTGTGTATTATTTATTGTTCCCGTACGTCACAAATGGTAAGGCCCTGCCAGAATATCAGCGCTTTGCGGCATCATGTATGGCGCAAAGCACATGCTGATTTAGGAACCTTTTGGCTTGGCACATGTCTATACTTTTTTTAAACTATTTATTGTATTTTATTATGTGTAATGTTGTATGTCTATGCGAGTCAATAAATGTTTTTTCTTTCTTTTTTCTTTCTTTCAAAATAATACGGTAATATTAGCTGGAGATACCTCTCTTTGCAGCCCGAACCACCGGTGGCCTTGCTGCCGGAGAAACTAAAAATTAAGATATTTGATTTAATAAACATAAATTATAATAACAATGTCTCGAACGCTGCTGCAGACACACCTCTTTACACCCTTAGCCGTTCACACCAATGTTGCTCTCTTCGCACCAATATTGGTCTGCTTTTTTGCGGAGCCCATTTAGTGAGCGGCGAGTCACCACCTGCCGTATACGAACCAAATAGGAGATTTAGAGAAGGCAGATGACCACATACAAACGCACATAAAGTAAGCATAAAGCTTTTTGTTAAGAACTTGTCGGAGGTGGGCGCTAATAACTACGACGCAGTCGTCGTCTACACTGAGAAAAATGGATTTTGTGCCTAAGACGAAACACGCCTTACACGGTTAAATTGTAATTTCTTTTTGTGAATTTGTTACGCTTACGTTTATTTTCGCGTAGTTAAGCGAAATAGTTGAAATAGTATTGTCATTTCCAGTAAACGAAACCGTTGAAATAACACATACCATAAGGCACTTTTGTAATTAGCCTTTTTCCAGTCAAGAAATTAGTAGCAACTATTAAAAACGCCTTATTCTTACGGTGGTGAGCAACCGGTGAATATAACCATAAACAACGGCGCTTTTCGTCTTTCGAAAAGGTTATTTATGATTTAGTAACACTAAATGCGTTTAATAAGTAAACTAAATAAAACGTAAACGTAAGTTTTAAAATGCTTCTTCAATGCGGCAAATATTAACTTCACAGAGTTGTTTACACGGTAATGACAAATGTCATAATAGGTACCGCAAGACATATTTCTGACAAATAATACCTACCTACTACTAGTACTACTAGCTGACGAAAAATGGCAAATGGTTTTTATACATTTTATATATGTATGGATAATTTCAACCCTATAAGTGGGCAGATAAAGCTTCAAATCGACTGAGATAAATTCAGTTTATACCTGATGTGCTGTTGACCGTCCCTATTAAAATTAAATTCCTATGATAAATATGAAATTTTTTTTTTTTTACATTTTACTTCAAAACGCCATTTACAAGACGTAGGGGAGCTACTAAGATGGAGAAGAAAATAAAATGAAATGTCTTCACATCAATATTACATACAATAAATTTTGTCGTCGGTAGATAGGTACTAAAAGCGTTAATCAATTATTTTTTTCTAAGAAAATCGCTATAATAACACGACAAGTCGTAAAAAAATTGTGAAAAACTATATTCTGGTCGTCGCTTTTTTAATGAGTTAGCACTAATTTCGCCGTAAGTATACAGACAATTCGATATTAGACTAAGTCAGATTCTACATAAAACTGTCTAAAAGAGACTGACGAACAACATTTACGTCTTTGTTGACGTCAATTTTACAAGGAAATCCAGCTTCTTTCGCCTTTAGTTAACACGAAATTCGACAAAATTTTATTAACAAAGCTACGGTCTGTAAGGCGTTTTGTGTCATAAAACGATTAAAATTTATCCATGATAGGTTGCAAATCATTTTACTGACCGCGTTTTCTAAGGTAAGCCCCGTGATATTGACAATACTACAACGATAGAAATCATAGAATCGAGTGTTGCCAACGTAATCGTCGTATTGCACAATTAAGGGGAAAATTGATGACTAGACTAACGCCCGCGGCTCCGCCTATATAATAAATAAAAAATATACAGGATTACTGACATCATCAACATTAACATCCTATTAAAATAAGACTAGGTATTCATGATTCATAGTGCTTATCCCAAATATGAGGTAAATTTGTTGTCTTAAAAAATCTGCTGTTCCATACAAAAGAAACCAAAATTAATGAATCAATAAATTATTAGGTCCACTGAATTACTTCAAATTTGAGGTAAGTACTATGAATCTTTAAGAGTAGGTACTTCTTATTTTAAAAGGACTTCAATGTCTTCCCAGTCAATCTCAAGGTATGTCACTCCCTGGCATTTTAGTCACCTGTATGCTAAACTTTATCGAAATTGGTTGGGTAGTTATTTGCGGGCAAAAACAAACCGGATAAATAAAAACACGTTCGGTTAAGTATAGAAAAATAACAAACACATTTTTTAAATTGAATTGTACTACTTTGGGCTAGGCTAATTCCAGTAAGTGTAATAGCCCAAATTAAGCTCTGTTAGGCTTGTGTTATGGAATCTAGGGTAACGGATATATTATACATGGATAAATATTTATCATAGAAATATAATTAAAGAAGTCAGAATTACTTGTGCTCATCACAGAAATCAGTTGAGTAGTTTCGGAGGCTATTCAACACAAAAAAAAAACAGTCAAATCGTTCCACTTTAAATATTATTATACAGATCATAAAATAGTTAAACATAAATATTATCCTATTACTAATAATATAAATCGGAAAGTGAGTTTCTTTGTTTGTTCCGCTTTCACGCCGTAACTACTGAACCGATTGCTTTGAAATTTTGCAGACGTAAAGTTAGAAGTCCGGATTAAATAATAGGGTACTTTTTATCCAGGAAAAAGTTGATATTCCCCCCGAAAATTCGAATTACACGCGGGCGAAGCTGCAGGCGGAAAGCTAGTTATGTTTATAATTCTGAAAATCTTCCGTTCTGACAAAAGAATGCCGATCACCTATACCTCTGTCAATTATTTCAACTCCTTAAGAAATGTCATCACTGAACATCATGTAATTACTAGTTATTGCCGGCGGCTTCGCTTGCATTATCTGTCACGTAGTGGTATAAAAAATTCCTAATCCACCGAAAATTTAATGAAAATCGTTTAAATCGTTTCGAATAAGTTCAGTAAAAAACACAGCAACCCTAGATTTTTACATACCGATGTTTTTTAAAGTAATTCCGACATCTCTTGCTTATTAAAGGTAAGTATAAATGTTTTGTCTGTTTCATCTTTTATTTTTCTACATTAACTTGTACTTTCACGGATCGAATAAGCATACAACTTGTACACGGCTCAAAAAAAATAAACAAAAGTATTCGGCAAAAAGCCGAGTAGTAAAATATTAGTCTGCTACACATTATCCGATTTATCCGTGTAGTCCTCTCCATAAGTGATAGGTAAAAACGCTTCATCGTGGTGGGTATTGTATTCTACTTCTGGCAACACTGATTTTTTGTCATTTCAGTCATTTTTATAAAGACGGCTGTGTCACGAGTTATAAGTTAAAACGTAGTGATTTACTCATCGGTACGAGCGTGTACGAGGTTATTGCAACGTATTTTTTGTAAGTCGTTGCATCATTATAATATTAGTTGTTGTGAGTAATGTGAGTTAGAGATGGCTGATCAATATACTATAGACCTTCTTAAAAATGGGATTTAGTTCATCTGATTGAAACCTTCAAAAGTAAGTATTTATCAATATTTAATTAACTTTTCATCGAACACGACACTGACCGTTTTGAAAGTGTTGGTCCATTAACAAGCATGCTTAGCTTATCCATAACTCACTGATTCAGTTACTCGATTTTAAAAATAAAATAAACGCTCAAATAAGTGTCTAACTATAACCGGCATAGGGCTGTAGCTAGAGTCGAATTCGAGGTAGAGGGGAATTAAAAAATTATAATTACATCCATCCACTTTTGCATTGTTTTAACTGCTTCGTCATTCTTTCATCTTCATTCTTTCTATATGTGCAAACCGGCGCATTCCTTTCCGAACCTTAACGCCTACACTCTCTTTCTTACATGAGTAGGTATTTCGAACACAGTCTGCGAGTGTTAGTCCGGCATAGACTCTCGTTAATCGGGCAGATATCACACTAGGGTTGTGCTGGTTTAGTGAAAATGCTGGATAATCTACTGGAAAATGATAGTACATATATGTACATAGTACTTACATAAAAATACACAAAAAGTACAAAAGAAGTCGAGTTAGTTTTAAGGGAAAAGTACATATGTATTGAATTAAGGACGAAAAGAGATTTATTTGTCTCTTGAAAAAAATACATAACCGTCTTAGGCCTATTATAAACAGAGAGATAAGCAGATTCTGGTGGACTATTCTATTGGAGTAAAGAAACTGTCAATTTTGTTTCTTGGCTTGAAATGATACTTTTGGCAATTGTTTTTGTATAGTATAGTAAAAGAAAAGCAAGTATGTATCATGTCTCAACATGATTCCCTCATCACGCCCCTCTGAGAGCGCTGGATTACTAGAGTGACGTATTACTAACATTTAAGAATTGTTTCATTTAATTACAAATCAATGAATTTAAAATAAATTAGTACAGTAAGTATTAGTGCAGTGCCGGAATAAAGAGGTTCTACTGGACCTAATATACTAAATATAGTATTCGTTTTTTGTTTTTTTGTATGTGATAATAAAGTAGTTTAATTTTGGCTTATGCACTATCAGATAGAAAGTAAGTAACAGAAGTAATTAGTTAAAATGTCCCCATTTTAATTTCAGATGAAATCTATTTTGGAAAGCAGTCACAGGGGACGAGCGTTGCTTAGAAGTGATAATGCCTCAAAAGGCATCCTCGATTACAGTCAACGAAAAGAGTTGGCTCATTTGATATTAGATTCTATGCTGAACGAAGATCCGAATGTACTTGGGCACAATTTCAGACATGGGCAAGGGTATTGGTGAAATGTTTAAAAAAGAAACACATTTACAGACAATGGATAGCAGTTTGTTTGTTATGTAACGATGGCAACTTGATTAATTTACAAATATAATTTAATAATCTTTTAATTTTTTCATTCGTTTATACTTGCCCAAAAGAATAATGAAAAAAACTACATGTTATAATAATTGTTGGTTTATATTTAGTGTTAATTAAAGATTTTTATGTTATTTGTTGATTTGTCTTTGTTTGTTAATAGTTTCTTATTTTTTGGAACAAAACTTGATTTATTTCGATATTTATAAATTCAATTAATACATAGTTTATTTTAATATCCCACACTATTTTTCGATGTAATTTTAACTATATAAGACTAATAGTTATTAAGGTTAAGTCAGTTGAAACTAACAATTATAAGAAGTAATCTTTAATACAATTTGCAGTCTATATCACTGATTGTTCTCGCTATGTGTAAATAATTTCGCATCATTAGTAATAATAAGAATAATGAAAAAGCTACATATAATTAAGTATGTTGGTTTATATTTATTGTTAATTAAAAAGAGTTCTGTGTTAGTTGTTGATTTGTCTCTGTTTGCATTTAGTTTCTCAAACAAAATTTGATGTATTCGAATTCTTACCAATTTAATTAATACTATTTTTTTTAATTTGGTACACTATTTTTCGATGTTATTTTAACTATATAAGACTAATAGTTATTAAGGTTAAGTCAGTTGGAACTTTAACAATTATATATAACATGTAATCTTTAATGCAATCTGCACTGTCAGATCAGTGATTGTTGTCACTATGTGTAAATTATAATCATTAGTAATAATAAGAATACATAATGAATAAAACTACATACAATTATGTTGGTCTATATTTATTGTTAATCAAGAAGAGTTTTATATTGTTGATTTTTCTGTAACATTACAGAATCTGTTTTGAGTTTAATAAAGTTATTTCGAACAAAATTTGATTTATTACAATACTTACCTATTCAATTAAATATAACTTTTTATTCTAACTTAGATTTCTAACAATATGCATTTGTTACAGAAATTTATGAAGACTGGAAAATATCCTTTAGATGAGCAATATTCTTCTCTGCAGATACATTTCGCTAAAGGTTTGATTAAATTGCTTTACTATCAGGGTTCATATTAAGGTAACTTTAGAACCAAGGGGGTGATTTTATGACTTAATCGGCAATCGCAATCGAATCGATTTAATAATTCTGCTCAGTTTAAATCCATTTTAATACATTTAGCATTTTATTCAAGTCCAAGTGATATTTGTCATTTTAATCGATCAATAGTAACATCCATTGCGCATAATTGGGATTTTTAATTCAAATCATTGATTTCGATTACAATTACCGATCATCGACGCGTTAGAAAATAACCCACCTGGACAGTTTTTGCTGTCGTGTACATGCGCCCGCAAATAGACTGTACAGCAAGTAACTGTCCTGGTTCTAAAAGCCCCTTTTGATAGTAAAGCAAGTTATTCAGACCTTTAATAAACTGGGTTACCAATCGTCAGCAGGCTTATTCTCTGGTCTTCGTAGGATATTTTGAAACGTAAACAAGGCCTATCATACTTTACCATACTATTTAAAGAGCTGTGTGGTAATGTTTAATGTACCTGAAGGCACGTTTAAAATAACCATATGAAATGTTTTAAAATAAATTACTAGCAGGTTAATAAAGTTTTACTAGAAATTGGAATTGATCTTAGGAAACAGTAATTTTTATCATAAATACGATAGAAAACGCCTTCCAATCAGAGAGAAAATACGTTACGGGTAGTTAATACAACAGAAATAAAGACATAAAATGCCTCACGACAAGGCAGGACTGTAGTGTCACCTTAAGAGAAGGTAAAGAGCATCTTCCTCGGCAGAATTTTAATATAGTAAGTACGTAAAAAAAGTTTCAACGGTAAGGCAGGAGATGCCTAGTGAACGGACATTATAACCTTAAAAGAAAGCATAAAATGCCTTAGATACGTTACTTGTAACTTGTACTTACCGTTTAAATCGCCTTACAGATGTCATATTGTATCGTCAGTACTTGTATATTTACCTGACTTACTACATTTATCGCTATTTCGTAAGGGTAATTAGTCTAATATTAAGGTTAGAAACGTGGTAGTAGAGACATATGCGTGGTATGCATGCATGTTCGATTCGCCTTCACTTAAGTTTATTAAAGTTTGCTGGTAGGAAGACGTTTTTGATCGTATTACGATTGGTCGGTTTTTCGCCTTCATACCAATACAATCTGCCGTTGTTCCAGCACTTTTAGCCTTAGATTTTTCTCAGTGTAATGTAGTTATTAACCTTAAATTAATATAAAACTCGTAAACATTTAATTGATGCATAATTACTAATCAATTATCACTCTTATTTAAAAAAGACCATCCCCGTTTTAAGTTATGCAAATAGCTC
Source organism: Scirpophaga incertulas (assembly GCA_036419045.1). Taxonomy (NCBI): domain Eukaryota; kingdom Metazoa; phylum Arthropoda; class Insecta; order Lepidoptera; family Crambidae; genus Scirpophaga; species Scirpophaga incertulas. Next base: position 5,662,483 of record CM071634.1, on the reverse strand, counting down.
CTTGGGCTCAATACAAGGCAGTTATCTTACACCTACGCTCTTCCCCCCATTGTAGTCGAATATTTCAATCGAACTTATCAGAGGCAACAGTCGGCTGGATAATAATAGGCTCGTATTTCGCCATAAAGAATTTTCTGTTGGGCGCCAATGAGAATGATTTTTCTATTTGACAAAAGATGACTTTGCGCTCCGGTAACCATGCCTCTGTAAATTGGCGTCACGCTCCTGAAACGAGCGAGGCAATTACAGCTCTTTTTCATCGTAACTAAATGATAAAGATTTCTTATTCTCTTAGAGTACCGTCAATAGAGTCTTAAAATAATAGAACAATAAAAATAAAGACGACAAATGTTATAGAAAAATTACAATTTTTATTGACGTAGAAACGAAGTAACAAAGGACCAACCAACGTTGACACTACTTTGATTACAAGGTTGGAGGAGTGAATAATATACATATGTCTATATATGTACATAACATAATAAAATTGTCGTGTCACTATGTCAGTAACAATACTCTTTAGAAATGGCTTGACCGATTTTTATGAAATTCCATATGAATATTGAGTAGGTCTGCCAATGGGCTACCACCTATTTTTCATACCCCTAAGTAGTACCATAAAAGGACGTATCTTTTGAATGCGTCGACTTTGAAGTTTGCCGAAAATAGAATAGTGATAGGCGGAAAATGAAGATATTCTGTTAGGGTTCCACTTTGAAGTGAGTATTGTCTGCATTGTGTGTTGCTCTGCTTCATGTCATTAGAGATCGGATAATCGGATGCATATTTACCTAAAGTTAGTTTAAGAAAAGTATGGAAACGGCTTTTTATTGTTTTGTTAAATAAAAATCCCGGGATTGCGGAATTGGATAGCTGGATGTTTATTTATTTACCTAATTTAGTTTTGGACAAAGTATGGAACTGTCTTTTTATTTTATTTCCATAAATAAAAATCCCGGAATTCCGGTACTGTAGAACATTTTGGTAATGCAAAAATAGTCGGTAATATGAGCTTAAAAACGACGTTACATGAAGGTTAGTTTCAGTTCCCCGTGTGATTTGTGAGTAGGTATATAGCTCACTACTTTCGTATAACACTCTTCATGTAATAAACCGTACATTCATAAATCGCACGGGGAACTGAAACTAAACTTCATGTAAATACGTATGCATAGTTGTATAAATGAACTCGGAGTCTCGGTCTTTTGAAAATAAATACCACGTGCTAATTTAGTAATTTTCAAACAATATCACTACGTTAAATTTGCAGTCCCGTATTTTCCCGGGATTTTTATTTAACAAAATGTATTTTAAAAAGCCGCTTCCATAATTTGTGAGCCAAAAAGTAACTTTAGGTAAATATGCATCCGATTATCCGATCTCTAATCATGATTCAGTACGCAAGATGGCGCCATTACTTTCGCCGATTTACTCTACTCTACAATGTCTATGGACTGTCTCCGCGATGTGTTCATTAAGATGATAAATATAAAATCAAGAAAAATGTAAGTGGTCATCTCGACATTGAAATGCGAATATATCGCACAAATCGCAGTGCAAGCGAGATAGCGCTATATACTGCAAAAGCGGTGACTCTGTTTAACTATGTATAACATATTCCCACGGTAAAAATCATATATTCATTAGGAAACCATTGTCTTAAGTGTGTAGTAAGAATCTAGAAAGTATAAGTCTTAAGTAGATAGAATGATAAAATCCTCATTTACACTGTCCGTTATCACACACAGACATAGCAACAGAAATGAACTTAAAATTATATTAAGTTAATAATTTCCTTATAAATTTTTCACCAGAAAATCAATACATAGTATAAAACAAAGTCGCTTTCGCTGTATGTCCGTATGTATGCTTAGATCTTTAAAACTACGCAACGGATTTTGACGCGGTTTTTTTTAATAGATAGAGTGATTCTTAAGGAAGGTTTGTATGTATAATCAATGCATAATATAGTAGAGAAACACTGATAAATTTAAAGGTTTCTAATGTGATGTCGTAAATAAGCACGTTTTTTTGCGCTTATATTGCAAACGCTGGCTGAACCCTACGAGATAGACCAAAATAATGTACTACAGTATTGTACAACTTACAAAAATCCACAAAAAAGTCCGCGATGGTATATATCTATCTCTTAGGGATAACCCACCATAACCATTTTTTCACTGCACCCGTGCGAAGCCGGGGCGGGTCGCTAGTAAATGTATTAATAATGTTGCAACGAATGTACGATAAACTCAATATCACGCTGAGAAGTGTAAATCGGATTCACTAACAATAGACAAATAAAAGCATTTTTTTTAAATTTTAATAAAACCAACCGAAGCCGTCATATTATCGAAATTATTTTTAGTATATATACGTTAATTTGTTTTAAAATAGCTTATTTTTTTGTAGTGGTTTTTTAGATCTGTTACTTTTCATTTATTATTAGACACGTATTTTTGACAACATCTTCTATGTACAAAAATTTATTAAATTCGAAAGCTTTAGCGGGGTAGGAAGTGACAGGTAAGGAAATCTAAGTGCATAATTTCCCCACGTCCTTCCCCGGGTGTCGATCAATTTCTATATCACCTTTAAATGAATCTATGCAGTAGTCTCCGAACCAATTCAAACAAAAAGATTCACTATTATTTCAACTGGTTAAGGATAAAACGATTACAAACTTTGAAGTCGTATTTAATTAGGTATGATAAGAGCTTAAAAATATACGTTATTTTTAAGCTTTTTTCGTGTGTGACACACCTCTACACCCTTAGCCGTTCACACACAGCGATCGAGACGCCCGCCGTCGGCGTTATGACATTATTACACTTCCACGCTTCGAGCATCTGCTCTTGCGACTCCACTCTGTGCGGCTGGTTAAGGCAAGGCAGAGGCGGGTGGCATACGCCCCCCTTATTATTATTAATCTGAGGCTAGCTTGTAATTGACGACTCTGTTAAAATACAGAGAGAAAAATATTAAATTAAAAATTCAATAAAACCCCCGACCCAAAAAACAAATGGTTAAAAATGCTAAACCCTATATAAAAGCGAAAAATAACTTTTAATACTATGTAAGTATCGACTAAAGCGTGTCAGAATATCTACTCGGATCTTTGTGCCACCTTTATGTCGGAGGCATAACCGCTAGTTTTGAACTGCAAGTGGTTATCTTGGCCTGCTGTTGATCGTACATATGAATTTTTTATCAAATTTTACCGCGTCGGGTTACCGCTTTTTTTGTTTTTCCCAGTGTTATTGTATCATTAGTGTAGTTGTGTACATATTTAGTTTTTAATTTTAAGTTTTAACTTTAATTCTGAATACTTACTTACTTTAAATCTTTATTATAAACTAGCTGACCCGGTGAACTTCGTCCCGCCTAATTATTGGAGGCATATTTAGTAAGTCACAAACACACGACACAAATACTTTTTTAATTTTATTGAAATTTGTTGCTTTTAGATTTTTAGGAATATTAAAGAATTATAGTGTACACGGGTTCTTTTTACATGAGATGACAAAACAATATAATAAAAATATTTTTGAGAGTTAGTAACACTGTAAGGCACCCATTAACACATTAATTATTTTTATATTTTGAAATTTAAATACACGATGTTATAAGCAAAGTTGATATTATGTTGTCGATTGAAAAGTCTTGTTTTAATGCGTTCTTCAATTCGAGTGGAACTGAGAGTACAAATACCGTCAAATGTTTGACAGAAAGTAAGTGATCAACTTTTATATGGGAAAATGAAATTGTCGTCTTACTCTATCTTACTCGCAATTTTCCCTTATTTGCTCACCGTTTAGACCTACCCTGGACTACGACAAACATTTTAAAACCAAAATCAGCTCAATCGGCCCAGCCGTTCTCGAGTTTTAAGCAGACTAACGAACAACAATTCATTTTTATTTATATAGATATAATTTTGTTTCGATAGGTGTTATTTTTATACGAATGTTGTGATTATGTAGGAATCATTTGATTTGGGTAAGTATTTTTGAAGGTAAAAAGCGGTCCCCCGACGCGACAAACGTGCAAGAGTGATTGCAAAAATCCTATTCGAGAAATATTTTTTTGATTTTGGTAAGTCGTGGCCAGCAGTGAGAAGCGTGGTACACGAGCAGGGCTGGGCAATGCTAGGGGCAGATTTACGTTGTCCAATTAAGCTCGTGTCCGCAGCGCAGCGTAAACACGTTACTGGCTGAACTGAATAATTCAGTCGTACAGTCCACCCGACGAGCCTGGCCGGGTATGGCGGCGGACTGCTATTTATCTGCAATCTGCTTCAAAATGGCCTAAAATAATTGTTTGCATCGCAACGGTTATCCTCATCCTATTATAAATCGGAAAGTGAGTTTGTTTGTTTGTTCCGCTTTCACGCCGTAACTACAGAACCGATTGCTTTGAAATTTTGCAGAAGTAAAGATAAAAGTCCGGATGAAATAATAGGCTACTTTTTATCCCGGAAAAATTGTCAGATCCCACGGGATGCGCAATAAAGGTTTCGCTCAAAAACTACTGCACAGTTTTCATGCGGTTTTCATCAATAGATAGAGTGATTCTTGAGCAAGGTTTTGCGGTATTTTTTATCTCGGAAAAAGGGTAACCTTCGTGCCATAAACTGACTTCCGCGTATATGTAGCCGTGGGCAAAAGCTATGACCCGTAATTAACCCTCTATAGACCCAATTCCGAAATCCAAGCGGGCGAAGCCGCGGGCAGATAGTTAGTAATAAATAACTAGTTGGTGCCTACGACTCCGTCTGCGTAGGATTATTATTTCAAGTAGCTTATATTAACGTTTCGTTTATCTTTATAAATTGTAGCCTTTTATTTTTTTTTGTTCCCCTGAGGAAAATGCATTAAATTGCATACCCCGGCTGTGGCGAGTCGGCGGTTATGTGGGGCTCTCCTCCCCAGAAGGGGGAGCCTACCCACTAAAAACCTCAGGGATGGACTTCCTCAGGCATGTAGGGAGCCCCCGGGAACATCAAGCCACTTTCGGGAACCCCCAGCCTCCGCTCCCCTGCCTATAGGGGAGCCCTATAGGGGTCTATCTGTTTCGCTTTTACACCAAAATCGCATAACCGATCTAAATGAAGTTTGGTACACAGACGGTCTAGAGTATCGTAATTTTTTGGGTTCTTGATTAGATATAACTAAGTATGACATTCAAAGTTTGTAAAATGCTTAAAAGCTTAAGAAGGTAAAATAAAAAAGCTTTGTTTTCGGATATTATTTGTTTTTGTTCAGAATTAAATGACCAGAAAAGTGACTAGTAGAAAATGCCTAAGGCATTAAGTCCGCCATTCTACCAGTTGTAGATAAAGTTTAAGCAAATATTTGCCTTACTTTATTTCGTCGTCGTCTTTCGTCCAGCCTTGTTATGTGTCCATACTATCAAAGCATTTCCTTCTTGATTTTTGTCCATATTACCCAGGAGCTCTCATCAATTAGGGATCATTCTTTGGATAAAATATATTTCTCTAAATGTTAGATTAAATTGATAGATGAACTCGTATATTATTTTAACGTCTATACTATTAGAACATTCTGGACATTTCTCGGAACTTGCAATTATATGTAAAGTTTTAATCTTCTAACGTCTATATTACTAGAATGTTCTAGAATTTTCTTAGGTCTTGCAATTATAAGTAAATTGTTGTCTTTTAACGCAAATCTGCCCATCTGCTAGTTTTCAAGCTACGCTCATGCAATCTACGCATCTGCATTTCTATAATAAATCGTGTCATGCATGTATAGAGTTCAAGTATGGGAATATTGAACACCTCTAGATAGTCGGCACGGATTGCCCTAGGAAAGTGCTCGCTACACCCAACTTGTATGTAGGATACACTGGGGGTACTCCCCCACAGCACTGCCGTTAGTGTTAAGCGAGCTAGACAGAGGTGACCTGCTAGCCTGCTGCTGCATACCTACCAACCTGCTGCTGAATACCTACTAGCCCGCCGTTGAATACTGCCAGCTTGCTGCTGCACACTTGCCAACCTGCTGCTGCGAATCTACCAGCCTCCTGCGGAATACCTGCCAGCCTGCCGCTGAATACCTGAATGCCTGCTGCTGTATACTTACCAGCCTACCGATACTCTGTCTGCCTAGTACCTGGTACCGCCTTCCTTCTCCCTTCTCTACCATTTTATTATTATTGTTCGTAATTTTAATTTATTTCTTAAGTTTAGGTCGTGCTGTTTTAATAATTCTTTTAATATATTTGGTTGCACCATTTTGAGATTCTAATATTTTTAAATAATTAAATACTCGTCGTGTTAATTGGTATACAAAGCCTATCCTAGGTATCTGGATAGTAGTCTACGCTTGTGTGTACCTAACAATAACGGCACATACTGTTTTGTGTCGCTCCGCGCGCCATCTGGATGAAGAACGCAGCGCATAAGAAACATCTAGATTATCTACGAAATCGTTCAACTGACCGGTGTGCTCAAAATATTTAACAATCCGCTATAATTTTTTGTGTTGGTTGCACGATGGTAAAAATTTGCTGATAGGCCAGCCCTGTGTCCTACTCTGACTATCGAAGGAATTGCTACACCAATATTAGTTTCTTGTATTTCTCTTTTTCTTTTTACCTTTTCCTGTTTTGCTCCGTAGCCTTCCGCTACGTGACATTATTTTTGTTTAACAGGAATATCAATAATATGAAGTAATAAGTAACGACACATTTAGCGGAGTGGTCAAGTGATCGGCTACTGCGCAACAGGTCGCGGGTTCCATTCCCGTACGGGACATACATTTTGTTTTGTTTTCGGTCTGGGTTATAAGTGAGATTCTATCTTTGTGACTGCATCCACGAAACAGGATAAATCCCAGCGTGGGGCAACTTTAAATGAAAAATATATATTTTTGACTGCATCCACGAAACAGGATAAATCCCAGCGTGGGGCAACTTTAAATAAAAAATATATATTGTTTTATATATACTTAGTTTATTTTTAGAGACTTCCACTCTAGAATAAACGTGAGAATTAATCATTATTGTAGCTTAAATCACGCGTCTTTAAAAGACACAGTCCTTCATAAGGCGTGCGCGGGGACACAGATCCAACGCGTAGAGGCCATTTAAGCGAAATTTTATGAAAGTGTGCGTGGAGTGTACCAACTGGGTCCAAGCTCTATCTGCATCATAAGAAATGCAGCTAAAGACTACACCCAGTTAGATGCACAGAAACTATTATTTATCAATAGTGGTTAAAACGTTTGTTATTATTGCATTTCGATTTCGGCGCTGATGAGAGCCGGGCTGTGGAAGAGATTCAAAAGAATTAACTATTGTTATCAAGTACTTTCTATATAAAAAAAATGAAACATGGTAATGACACAGACCACGAATCTGTGGAGAATAAAAAAATAAATAATAGTAAAAGATACATTTCCTACCGTCTACTTAGAAAATACAATGGATATTTCAATTAGTGGGTCAGCGATTGTTCAGCTCGAACGATTGAAACCAAAATGAGTAATGAAAAACTGTCTTTGTCGCGAGGAATGGAGACAAAATGAGTAATATGAAGACTGGTACGGATGCACACAGCCCAGCGGGGTGGCTTTAATGGGCCGATTAAAATCTCCGTTGTGGCGCGGCGCGCGGAGATTGGAAAAAGAAGGGTAATCAAGGAATTAATTGACCCGCGGCCGCGGGCGTACTCTCTGCCAATATAACATCTCCACACCAAAAATGTACATAGTATTTTTTCAACATTGGTCCTTACAGACAATAACTGACGTCTAACAAATATTAATTCAAGAGCTTCATGATCTAATACCTGTTCGGAAATTGCGAGAGCTTTCTCGACAAGAAAAGGCAAGAATCGCTGAAGGTCTTAATTTTTTATATCCTCTGTCTATTTACATATTGATACAATAAACGTATCGAATATGCATACGTGCGGAGATACAATTATTTATTAAATACGGTTGAATTTATAATATTATTAGGGATAATTTGCGCGTAAAAACTACTAAATGGATTTTAATGAAACTTATGCAGCAGAATAACACACAGGCTAATAGCCTTTTTTTTTTGTTCCCCCTGAGGAAAATACATTAAGTTGCATACCCCGGCTGTGGCGAGCCGGCGGTTATGAGCGGCTCTCCTCCCCAGAAGGAGGAGGCCTACCCACTAAAAACCTCAGGGATGGCCTTCCTCAGGCATGTATAGAGCCCCCGGGAACACCAAGCTACTTCCGGGAAAGATTGCTACCCTCAAGGTTTGAACCACGGCGCCCCGAACACGATACGAACGGTTCTTGTAGTTCAGTACCCTTACCGTCTGCGCTGTACTGACCAGGCTAATAGGCTACAATTCGTAAAGATGCTAGCTGGAGCCCCCGCCTTCGTCTGCATACGTCGTAGATTTTTTCCTTCTTGACGCTTGTCGTCACACTTTGGACAATTCACATAATATCATCTGGCATTATGATGTTTTCCTTATGACATTTGTTAGCTGTCACTCTAAGCTTGCTTTGAAGTAAATTGTGCGCATTTTTGTTTAAAGCTGATATTCACCCAAATGAAAGTTATGCTGTCAATTTGGTGGGATAGGAAAGGTGTGGTGTATTTTGAGCTGCTTCAAGAAACCAAACTATCAATACGGACGTGTACTGCCAACAACTGGACAGATTAAATGCAGCGATCAACGAAAAATGATCGGAATTGGTCAATCGTCAAGGCGTTATTTTCCATCAGGATAACGCTGAACCACACACCTCTTTGCTTACTCGCCAAAAATTATTGAAGCTTGGTTGGGAATTGATGTTACATCCACCATATAGTCCTGACCTTGCCCCATCAGATTACTATTTATTCCGATCTTTGCAGAACTCTTTGAAGGGTAAAACTTTCAATGATGATGACGCTCTGAAATCGCACTTAGTTATGTTTTTTGCCGATAAGGACCAAACATTCTACAAGCGGGGAATTATGATGTTGCCAGAAAAAAGGCAAAAGGTCATCGACCAAAATGGAAAATGCATCATTGATTAAAGTTCTTTCTATGAATAAAAAAAAATGTTTTATTTGTATGAAAAAATCGGCAATTATATAGTTGCCAACGCAATATATTATTGTTAAATTTTATTAAAATCCATTCAGTAGTTTTTGCGTGAAAGAGCAACAAACATCCATACATACATAAATGTATAAAGTGTTTATAAAATTAGTCTCGACAAAACAGAACAGACGAAAAGCTAACGAAGTCGCAGGCACCAGCTAGTGTGGCATAACAATACCTAGTCAAAATCAAAATAATCTTTATTCAACATAGACCTTTACAGGCACTTATTGACGTCAACAGACAAAACAAAAAAACAAAGCTTAAAAAAAAATCAAAAACCTTGTCCGTACGTACGAATAAGGAAAAAAAAGACTCGACACCACGACTAGTGGTGGCAAAAGCAGAATAAAATAAGATTGATGCAGTGGCAATGAGAGATTTGGTGGGATTCACTGGAGAGACGATACAGGAAGACAAAATGTCCGCTGATTTCTGCCAAATCACAGTATGCAAAATTTTTACACTCACAAGTCTGCTGGAAGAAATTGAAATACATAAGCTGTGAAAATTTCAACTGAATAACTACCACGGTAAAGAGAGCATATTCCCATTTAAAAGGCCGGCAACGCATCTGTAACTCCTCTGGTGTTCCATGGGCAACGGTTATCGCTTACCATCAGGTGATCCGTTTGCTCGTTTGATGCCCTAACCTTTGTGAAATAAGCAGTACCTTCTTGCCTTTTATTTTTAACTAGCTTTCTGCCCGCGGCTTCGCCCGTGTGGATTTCGGGATTGGGTCTATAGAGGGTTGAGGGTCATAGCTTTTGCACACGGCTACATATGCGCGGAAGTCGGTTTATGGCGCGAAGGTTTTATCGCTCTTCCCGTGGGACTATCGGTTTTTCCGAGATAAAAAAAATCGGGTGAGGCTGTGCCGGGGCACACGGCCGTTGTTTTTTAACGTGAAACGTCTATGTTAGGGAATCCCTTTTAAAGTAAAAGATTGAAATAAAAATAAAAAACTCAATGTTACAACAGCGAGCTGACTATATAAGTGAAATATTCACACCCCATTTTTGTTTCTAAGACTAATAGTTTTTTAATTATTAAGGTACGATGATATAGACCTTTTCGTTACGGTCCACTTTTTAAACCTGGTACCCGTATGTTTCGGCGCGATTTTAAAGACGTTTCACGTCAAAATACCGCAAAACCTTGCTCAAGAATCACTCTCTATTGATGAAAAGCGCATGAAAATCTGTGCAGTAGTTTTTGAGCGAAGCCTTTATTGCGCATCCCGTGGGATCTGACGATTTTTCCGTGATAAAAAGTAGTAATCCTATTTTTTAATCCGGACTTTTATCTTTACGTCTGGAAAATTTCAAAGCAATCGGTTCAGTAGTTACGGCGTAAACGCGGAACAAACAAACAAACAAACTCACTTTCCGATTTATAATGTTAGTAAGGATGTTGTATTTTTCTTATACTTATATGTTCATAAAAATATATTTCTACAAATGTCTATATTATAAAAAGTAAAAGATTTTTAAACGTAACGAATAAACTCGAGATTTACTGAAACGATTTCAGAAATTCTTTTACTATACGACATTATCTCTGATGATCATAGGCTATATTATATTTTTTACTGGCAGAAAATAAAACGTGTCATTAATATAGGGAAACTCTTTAACTAAAGGATCGATTTCAAAAATATATTTCATCATTAGAAGGTTAACCTGACTAACACATGCTAATATAATTTTTAGCACAGGAAAATTTATATTTCCTGCTCATGCGAAGTCAGGGCTGGCTGTTAGTCATTAAATAAATAGCTGAAAAAATAGATATAGTTGAATTAATCTCTTTGCAACCTACCCTCCATTCTGTAATAGAACAGATAACATTTATTGACCACAAGCACAATACAATAAGAACAATAAAATAAGATAAATAACAACGCAGGAAATGGAACGATTAGGACAGACTAATCTGTGGCAGCGCTGGTGTTCTGGCCTAAGTGCGGTGATAAATAATAATTGTAAAACAGCACAGAACTAGAAAAACATAAAAGTATACATAAGAAAACAAATCTCTTGGTTGATAGACATCCCTATCCCTTTGCTTTAAAACTAAACTATACAAACATAATAAGAAATATGTACATGATGCGATTTGTTTTGACAGCATTCACGTGGTGTTCTCTAGTTGTGCTAAGAAGTATTAAAACAAATGTTAAAAAAGCTTGTTTTTAAAAAGGTTTTTTTTTCTTTAATTTTTCTTCTAGTTATTCTTGGCGCGTCCCTTTTATTTGATACCCATATTGTAGGAGTGCATTAAAAATAATTGGTCCGCCATATTGGATACGCCGCCATGTTGGATTTAGAATGACGTCACATTATTTTTTTCTAGTTATTCTTGGCAAGCCCTTTTATTTGATACCCATATCGTAGGAGTGCATTAAAAATAATTGGTCCGCCATATTAGATACGCCGCCATGTTGGATTTAGAATGACGTCACATTATTTTTCTAGTTATTCTTGGCAAGCCCTTTTATTTGATACCCATATTGTTGGAGTGCATTAAAAATAATTGATCCGCCATATTGGATACGCCGCCATGTTGGATTTAGAATGACGTCACACAGTTAATCATGCATTGTCATCCGAACTAAACGTGTATACCAAATTTCAGCTCAATCGGAAACCGGGAAGACAGACAGACAGAACGACAGACAACGGGACAGGTGAAAGTAAATAAAAGCTTGTAAAACTGTGCCAGTGCGTTCTTTATTACTAAACAATAATTGTGTATTAGTGAAAAATTGTATTAATAAAATAAATCTTACGCTTGCAATAAAATAGTATGGGAATGAGAGATTAGAAAAGGTTAAACCAACCCATTTTAGCCAATGGAGACCGTAGAACCAAGGAGAAACACTGCCAAGCGTTCGCCGATTGGACAGCTCATCTACACCGTCCAGTATATCGCGTAGTAAAACGTTGTGAGTCAGAAAACTTTTGCTTGTTAAGAAGGAACTTTTTCAAGTTAAGCCTAAACGAATGTATCGTAATAAAATCGGAATGCTGGGAATAGGCTTGTATCCACTATGAACAAATCTGATGCATTAGCTTGCATAACTATTAAGATGATCATTTAATTATGAAAAAACAAAGTTTTATAAAATAATAACTTTTGATTATTTATATTTTTATAAAATAAAATTGCACAAAATAAGCCATAAGTCACGTGACAGAAAACACCAATTAAAAAGTGTTACGTCACGATGTGCGAAACGTCAAAGTCAAAATGTCATTTCCAAGTGTCTTGTGGAAGTGCGAAAAAGAATGGGCATCATTCCTTCTCGCGAGTGTCAGCCACTTTTTACGTATCTGCTGATTGTTTGGCACGTATATAAATAATTTTTTTGGTGTTTTTATACTTGTGCTTGTATACTGGGACACTATGCAGTACTTGTAATACGATGAATCCATTTTTTATTAAAATAACTTCACAATACCGAATATTCCGATACTAAAACAGCTGTGTTTTGCACGGCGTGACTTCATTCAAGACGCCATGACAGTCATGAGCGTTTTTGATGACTAATATCAAATATTTAATTAAATGCAAAATTATTCTTATAAATAAGCATTTTTTTTCAAAAATAATAATTATTTTGTATAGAATAGGCATCAAGGTATATTAGTATCTAACTACTGAAATTTAGGCAACAAGCCTATTAGCGTCTAGCCAGTAGGTTCCAGTCGCACCTCACTCGCACATGGAGGAATTGCTGTAGAAGTAGAGAGTAACCGCCCTAAGACGCAGCCAATCCTGCTACGATTTCACTGGAATTTCTAATTAAGTGCTCTGAGGACTATGTGAGACTATGATTTTTAAAATTGCTATTACGTCCTGTTAGTTGTAAGAAACTAGTTATGAGGTATATATGTAAGGAAAATGCTTTCTTTATTTTGGGCGGTGCTGTCAAAAGTCAGACATAACTTTTTATTTGAATAATCATTGCGTGATAAACTTATTAATGTAAAATAAAGATTAATTTAAGTATTATTTACCTATAAAAATAATTAAATAAAGTGAGAGGTGATAATAACAAACTTTTATTTTCATTTCTTTATTTACAGGTGTTTATTTAGTAAATAAATTGAAGGTTTATATACAAAAAAGAATTGTCTTATATATGTATATATTTCAAATATCAAATCAAAATAATATTTATTCATCATAGTCTTTTATAGGCACTTATTGACTCTAAACCAAATTCATATGAAACAAGGAACAAAATGGCTCTATATTTGCTCGGCACTGAAAATAGGCAAGAAACTTCATTTACAATATCATTATGATACATAAATTAGGAGAATCATATGTAGTAGTATGATTACAGACGTATGTATACTGTATAACAAATAATTTATGTAGTTACCAACAAACGTGACTCAGTGAATACTGCCTCTAGTTTACATTTTAAATTAATTTGACGGCGCATTAAGATTTTTGACTCGTCTATTCTACTACTCGATAATCGATACCGATAATTTCCGATTGAAACAGAGCATCGTATTGCTATGTTACCAACCAACATTACGGACCGACTCTGACAGGACACCGAACACTGGAGGGGCGGCCATCTTGACAAGTTTTTAGTTTAACGTTCGCTGTGATAGAGCGTGCACGCATCCACGTGTTCGGTGGACGTCAATTTTCAATCGAAAATTATCCATTCAATCTTAAGTGATTTTTTAAGTTGATTCTTATAATTAGTTATTACATTTTTGTGAGCTTACATTAAAAACGTTATTTTTATTAAATATTGCCTCCTTGCCCGATCTACCCAAGTTATATAGTGATCGCAGTAGAGGAAAATTATGGAGGGTCACCCGAAAGCGGGTCTAGTTCCTACAAATTAAATGAATATTTCTTTAAGGCTTGTGTTATGGGATCTAGGGTAACGGATAGACACACATATGTTATACATATATAAATATTTTTGATAGAAATGTATATTGACAACCATGATTAAGACAGACAGACAGATGCTCGCATTCATCACACAAACATCTGCCCCCACCGGGATTCAAACCCGCGGCCTCAGAGATGGCAACACCTTGAAACTCGACTAAGTAGGTCGTCAAAAGTGTTTTCATTTAGATAATCACTTACTGTTTAACAGCCATTACGCAAGAGCATCTTCTTGATATGACCTTAAAATTTTCAGAATGCGGTTCCGATGAGGTACGATTCAGTCAGTTCAGTCACCAGATGTATTGAGGTCTTGTACTGATCTTTTTAGTGTGCAAACGATAGAAATGTCCTTTCGCGTAAGCTGCAATGTTTATATAATTTCCGGTCAAGTGCGAGTCAGTCTTGAACGCCGAAGGTTGTAATCGGAAATATTTTTACCAAATTATTTTTTACTGTTTAGTGCACATTAACATATTTTGGAATACTTTATATAGGTTACTAGCTTCCGCCCGCGGCTTCGCCCGCGTGTAATTTGTTTTTGTCAATCCTGGTCCTTTATATCTAAGGTCCCTATTTCATCCCCACACTGTTAAAAATTTACAAAAGTGAATAGGCAAGTTGACAGTTAGCATTAGCATCCTTTTTGGTCAAACTAATCTTGTTTCTCCATATCAAGTTTGGACCCCCATTTCACCCCCTTAAAGGATGAATTTTGAAAAATCCTTCCTTAGTACACCCGTAGATCTTATGAGAAACCTACGCGCCAAATTCGAAATCTCTAGAACCAGCAGCTAGAGTTGTGCGTTGTTAAGTCAGTCAGTCAATCAGTCAGTTTCTTCTTTGATATATCAAGAAATGTTCATGTCCACAATATTCAATCTTAAAATCGATGCCATTTTCGTAATGAACGTCCCAAAAAACCATAAAAACGATACCCATATTGATAGTTAGACATTTCAGCCCCATTTCACCCCGACAGGGGAGATGTTATTTCACGTCCGCCACGTTGGATTTTAAAATCATTGTTGTTTTCGTAATCAGCGACCCGATAAACCATAATAGAAACAATACCCATTGTCGATTTTCAGACTTTGACACCCCATTTCCCCCTTTTAGGCGTTGAATTTTCAAAAATCCTGAAAGACGTGTTTACTCATTTATTGTTAGGAGTACTCCTGCGAAGTTTCGAATAAAATATTCAAACAAATCTTGTTTCTCCATACAAACTTTGGACCCCCATTTCACCCCCTTAAGGGATGAATTTTGAAAAATCCTTCCTTAGTGCACCCCTACACCTTATAAGGAACCTACGTGCCAAATTTGTAATACTAGGACCAGCGGTTTGGGCTGTGCGTTGATATGTCAGTCAGTCAGTTTCTTCTTTTATATATTAAGATTTTTTTTTGTATTTTTTTCATTTTGATTAGATCTGCTGTATGTCGGCGTGATATTGAGTATTCGTTCATTGAAATAGGGCCACACGAGAAACACCAGCGTTCAATTAAAAAAATACACTCGATATGAGAATCTCATGCTTTTCAAAACTCCAATAAAATGTATATGTTAGCAAATCACTGCAACTAAAAAGAATACAAAATATATTGCATATTATACAAACGAAAATACAAGGCTAGTGTGAACGAAGGAAGCGATAAATCCCGCTCTACCGTCGCCTAGACGAGAGTTCGCTCGCGGCGCTCGATCCGCTCGCTTAAAGCAGCAGCCGCTAATAATTCACCGAACAACGCCGCTTAAGTGCACTCGGAGATCTACGCCTCTATAGCACTTTCTTACTCCAACGCAGCCACTGAATTTTGCACTTTAACACACAGTGTTAACCTCTAAAGTGTAGTGCGCAGGAGAATTTTTCTGTGCAGCATTTCCGTTATAATCCGCACCGCCGTGATTTGCCGTCTATCGCGGCTAACGCAGCCCTTGGCTTGTTTAATTGCAAACGTTCTGAGTATCTGTTCGTCGGCGTGCGCTGAATTCTTGCCGAGATGCGTCTTTTTACACGCTTTCTATAGAGTTGACTTGTTTGTAAATCTGGGTGGAATTTTCTTTTCAATTTTTCGAGCACTTCCTCTTATCCGAATTAAATGAAACTTTGCATACAAGCTTGGTTCCGGTGACAATACACGACTAGCTAAGAAACGTCATTACAAATCCAATATGGCGGCCTCCCCAAGATGGCGGACAGGCTGTTTGAAATCCACCCCACGATATGGATATCAAATGAAAGGGTTTTCTGTCAGTAACACGAAAAAAAATAGTCTCGTGACTCAAATCCAACATGGTGGACATCCAAGATGGAGGATTGGCTATTTGAAATGCACCCCCATGATATGGGTATCAAATGAAAGGGTTTGCTGTCAGAAATACGAACAAGTTAGTCACGTGACTTAAATCCAACATAGCAGACATCCAAGATGGCGGATTGGCTATTTGAAATGCACCCCCATGATATGGGTATCAAATGAAAGGGTTTGCTGTCAGGAATACGAACAAGATAGTCACGTGACTTAAATCCAACACGGCGGACATCCAAGATGGCGGATTGGCTATTTGAAATGTACCCCCATGATATGGGTATCAAATGAAAGGGTTTGCTGTCAGGAATACGAACAAGTTAGTCACGTGACTTAAATCCAACACGGCGGACATCCAAGATGGCGGATTGGCTATTTGAAATGCACCCCCATGATATGGGTATCAAATAAAAGGGTTTGCTGTCAGGAAAACGAACAAGTTAGTCACGTGACTTAAATCCAAAACGGCGGACATCCAAGATGGCGGATTGGCTATTTCAAATGCGCCCCCATGATATGGGTTAGCTGTTGTTACCAGGTTTTCCCGTGGGAGAGGTATTTTACAGCGGTAAAAAGTATCCTATGTAGATGCGAAAAGTCGATTCCATACGTGGAAATTGGGGTATACACCAGGTTAATAATACACAAGAAAATTAATAATACACGGGAAATACTCTAGGTTTTGAATATATGAAAACTCTATGGTGAGAAAAGGACGTCGCCCTACGACTGAGTGAAATATTTGTTTTTTTTCCCCCAACTGTAGTGATGATGATTTGCATGAAAGATTGGTTTGAATACCAATTTAAACTGGATCATCGAGCGGCAATGGAGTTTTGTGCAATGCTTAAAATACATTCAGTAATTGGACATTTTCGGAAAGACCACTATGGAGCGAATATGAATTTGTTGTCACAGAATATATTATTCGACTGAAAGGTTGAATATGGAAAACTTATAAAAGATGCCACTTCGTCTCACGATGACATCATCGTGAGACGAAGTGGCATTCTTTGCCCTTCGCCCCTTTTCCATTTTGAAATTTTTGCAGAGACCTCCTTAGCTTCTTTTCTGAGAGCTCCTTAGTTTGAAAATTTTGAAATTCAACTGGAGTATCGAATGTGGGCTCGAAAAGACTTGACGCGTAATATATAGCCTTTCTTGTCTATTAGCCTAACCTTATCTTCACGTGGTGAGCCTGTATAATTGGACTTTGTCCAAAAACAAACAAGGTAGGCTCAACACCTATGCCAATATATGCTGCCTACGGCGAGGGCTGAGAGATATGAAGGTGTATAAAAATGTCATATCGCTAGTAGGGACCACCTATGCCAAAATATGCTGCCTACGGCGAGGGCTGAAAGATATGAAGGTGGCTAAAAATGTCATATCGCTAGTAGGGAACCTGAGGGCACCTGGCGCACCCTGTTGTATAAATGCCTTATCCTGTTAAGGGGTCACTAGCAGGATGGACAGTTACTTACCGCCATTTTCGTGGGACCAAGATGAGTATTCCAATTTCAACTAACAAACCGTCCTCTGGCAATGGAGAAACATCAACACAAAGACAGCGAAGACTGGAGAAAAAGCGAAGAATGAGACAACAGATTTTGGAAGAGACAGTGTACATTGGATAATTCCCAAATCTATACAGTTTCCCGCAACAAACAAGAAACAAATGGAAAGACGTATGCTCCCAATGGTTCTGTCATGGGCATCAACAGTACATAAAATGCAAGGAAGTACTGTTGATGCAGCGGTCATTTACCTTGGATCAAAACTGTTTGCTCGAGGACAAGCCTATGTAGCCTTGAGTCGTGTTCGTTCTCTTGATGGTCTGCGCATCGAAGAAATGGATTGTGAAATGCTTATAGGTAATAAACCTGTCAACACTGCTGCATTGAATGAAATGAATCGCATGCGAAATCTTGGTTATGATCCAAATGATGTGGATGAATAAAGCCAAATTTCGCACATTGCATCAGGGAAACCTACCAAGCTACATAGAGAGGCGGATAGGTGTTACTTGATGTGGTTGTGGAACGGGTTCGAACGCTTTAAGCCATTCGCTGATTGGCGTCGAACATCAAACTCATCATCATCCACCAAATGACCGCATAAAAAATTTATAATGCATATGCATACAGCTTCATGAAGACGCTTCAATTCTATTGATTATTGCAAAAATCATTGAATAAGTAAGTCAATGAATTTTAATTGCTTCAATAGAAGTGTAACTAATCAACTTTTACTCTATTAATTAGACAGGTGGTTGCTCTACATCACATTTTTTTACAGTCAAGACTAAAAAGTAGGAAAATAAAACACCTTTTAAAAAAAATTTTAAAAACACGCTTTCAAAAAAACCAGTAAAAACTGCAGACTAAAAAGTAAGAAAATAAAAAAAAGTTTAAAAACTGAAGACTTTAAAACCTTACAAATTTTGCGCACTAAAAAGTAGGAAAATAATTTTTTGACACCCTCCAAATGAATCCAAAATTGTTAAGACTAAAAAGAAAGCGTGGGGCCCTCATCATACTTCAACCATATCTTTCAAGTATTTCTAAAGTAGTTGATTCTAATAACTTGTGATGACACAAAAATAAGTGATGTAGGCTGAGAGAAAAATATTAACAAAACCGACTTTAATACGCAAGTAGCACAAAAATCTTTGTTACTCATGCAAGTTACATCACGAATCGTTCTAATGTATCATCTGCAATTGGCTCATGTAAGCGCAAGTCATGCAATTATTTCAATAAATATTAATATATCAAAATGAAATAGAAAGATTAAAATTTGGTCACCGAATTTTCAAATGAAATATTTCTAAGTATAAATACTACAAAAGTATGTAATTTTCCTTCCAAAAAACTAAAACAACTAGTAAAGATAACAGAGGACACAAACTTTTTAATAAAATAATATATACGTTGTTAACCATCCATAACTAGTTCGAGTAAGGTGTATAGCGAATAAAAGTTCAAATACGTAGACTTCAGTAGACTTAATATAATAAATTATAATTAATAAAATAAATTATAATTTAACAAATTAAAGATGTTACGACAGTATGAATTAAGAAGTATGATGAGGGCCCCACGCTTTCTTTTTAGTCTTAACAATTTTGGATTCATTTGGAGGGTGTCAAAAAATTATTTTCCTACTTTTTAGTGCGCAAAATTTGTAAGGTTTTAAAGTCTTCAGTTTTTAAACTTTTTTTTATTTTCTTACTTTTTAGTCTGCAGTTTTTACTGGTTTTTTTGAAAGCGTGTTTTTATTATTGTTATTTTATTTTAGACTTGTCTGACGAAATACGAGACGAGATAATACTATGGAGATAAAATGACTTAATTCATAAATATACGCTGGCGCTGTGGTCTCGGCACTAGTTTGCGAATCGGATGATTTGGGAGAATTAGGCTCGATCCTACTAACTATCAATCTATTTTTCGTCTTTCCAATTATTTTTGTTTATTTATTTTTTCTTTCTATTTATTTAAATAAATAAATAGAAAGTTACACATTTCGCCATAAACGAACCTAGCGCTTCATTAACTATTGTCATGTAACTAAGGCTGTGGTCATAAACATTTGTTCATGTATTATCCTTGATTCTGTGCTATCCGGAAATTTCCTGGGATCTTCATTAAATCGTCGAATCTACTAGGACTTCCAATGCTGCGTTTCTTGGTGTAATGCCTGTCAGTGAACCTTTCCGCTTCATTGGCTGTTAATCTTAGGAGCAATGTAAGCTGCCCATTACGATCATAAAATATATTCAACTACATAGAAACATTTTCACGTGCAAATGGATAGTCAACAAGAGCCTAAACTAATACACGAATCATGTCTGAAATATCAAATACATGAAATGAAGGCAAAGCTGACCTCTAACATTTAGAAGAATGTGTTGCGTACAGATCGAACAATAAATCAACCGAGGTAGTATTTTGCACGCGCGATTGCCTCCAAGCATGTGTAACGACATAAAAACGCGGTGCCCACCTCAATCGGCGCTTTGTGCGGCTTCCGGGAACGCATTATTGTTTATTGAGGAAAATACACCCAAAAAGCATTCACTGTAAATCTATATTATATTGAACTTATTTCATTATATATTTAGTTCACCAAAATATATATTTGCGTTAACGCTTGAAGAAGAGAGCGTGTGATGTTGAAGGAAGTGGATAAACCGCGACCATACTCTCGCAGGCATAGGTCTCGTTCTGACGTTCTGTGCGTGGCCGCGGAGATACAATATCAAAATGTCCGACAAGGAATATGCGTTAGCTATCATTTATTTATAATTTCTGCAGTGTAATTGGTGTATTGAGGTAGATATATATGTGTTACTTAAACAAAACCAAAACATTACATCAACGGTATAATTAAATTCATAAAAATAGACTGATTCCTAATTATGGTAATAGCTGAGATCGACTCTTGCGAAAATGTTTCTCAAGCAGAGCGTTGGTGGCGCTATAGTCTCGGCACTGGTCTACGAATACGTAGTCTCAGCACTGGTTTACGAATTTGTAGTCTCGGCACTGGGAGCCAATTCTCAGTTCATGTGATTTGGTTTCGAATTTGATATTGTATCAATCATCTTTTATCAAACGTAAATATCACAAAAATCTCCATTCACAGAGAAAATTGTAGTCTCGGGTCTATTCGATATAAAATTCGATATCATGTCGATCACGAACGAACGGAGCGCAACCAAACTTGGCTGAAGGCCTAGAAGCCATGGCTGTTAAATATTTATAAGAAAAATTATTGAATGAAATAATGACATCGAACATTTTCGTAATGTTTGGATGCTCATTTTTAGTTAGTTTAAAGAATATTAATTAGGATTTGAATTTTGTCGAAAAATTAATTAGTTATTTTTATCTAATAATTAATTCTAAGTATATAGTGCTTCACTTTAATACACTACATAATTAGGTACTTTCTTTTTTTATTTTAGAAACGTATATAAAACACCAGTAGAGTTTTGTTATATCGGATAACTACGTCTGCTACTGCATAACTACGTACTGCTCCTACGGCAAAAGAAACATCGTCAGGCCACCTGTCATCACACACCTGCCAAGAAATTCAAAGGAGTATGTAGTCAACCTATCAGCACTGGGCCAGTGAGATTGACTTACGCCTAATGGCCGGACATAGTTAAGGCATATTGTAACGGATGTGGCTGATGAAATGAGATATTCCCGCAAGTGAAGGCAAATGAAATTTAATTTGTACGAGACACACGAAAAGCACAGTCGGTAGATGATTCGAGACTCATCTCCCCAGTCTAATGTACTGCTATATAACAGAAAATTTTGAAGTTTTACAAATTACCCTACCCAGTTAACATTTCAAAAACCCCCATATAACAAATAAATATTAACTTATAACTACACACATAAAATAAAACACCTTTTAAAAAAAAATTTTAAAAACACGCTTTCAAAAAAACCAGTAAAAACTGCAGACTAAAAAGTAAGAAAATAAAAAAAAGTTTAAAAACTGAAGACTTTAAAACCTTACAAATTTTGCGCACTAAAAAGTAGGAAAATAATTTTTTGACACCCTCCAAATGAATCCAAAATTGTTAAGACTAAAAAGAAAGCGTGGGGCCCTCATCATACTTCTTAATTCATACTGTCGTAACATCTTTAATTTGTTAAATTATAATTTATTTTATTAATTATAATTTATTATATTAAGTCTACTGAAGTCTACGTATTTGAACTTTTATTCGCTATACACCTTACTCGAACTAGTTATGGATGGTTAACAACGTATATATTATTTTATTAAAAAGTTTGTGTCCTCTGTTATCTTTACTAGTTGTTTTAGTTTTTTGGAAGGAAAATTACATACTTTTGTAGTATTTATACTTAGAAATATTTCATTTGAAAATTCGGTGACCAAATTTTAATCTTTCTATTTCATTTTGATATATTAATATTTATTGAAATAATTGCATGACTTGCGCTTACATGAGCCAATTGCAGATGATACATTAGAACGATTCGTGATGTAACTTGCATGAGTAACAAAGATTTTTGTGCTACTTTGCGTATTAAAGTCGGTTTTGTTAATATTTTTCTCTCAGCCTACATCACTTATTTTTGTGTCATCACAAGTTATTAGAATCAACTACTTTAGAAATACTTGAAAGATATGGTTGAAGTATGATGAGGGCCCCACGCTTTCTTTTTAGTCTTAACAATTTTGGATTCATTTGGAGGGTGTCAAAAAATTATTTTCCTACTTTTTAGTGCGCAAAATTTGTAAGGTTTTAAAGTCTTCAGTTTTTAAACTTTTTTTTATTTTCTTACTTTTTAGTCTGCAGTTTTTACTGGTTTTTTTGAAAGCGTGTTTTTAAAATTTTTTTAAAAGGTGTTTTATTTTCCTACTTTTTAGTCTTGACTGTAAAAAAATGTGATGTAGAGCAACCACCTGTCTAATTAATAGAGTAAAAGTTGATTAGTTACACTTCTATTGAAGCAATTAAAATTCATTGACTTACTTATTCAATGATTTTTGCAATAATCAATAGAATTGAAGCGTCTTCATGAAGCTGTATGCATATGCATTATAAATTTTTTATGCGGTCATTTGGTGGATGATGATGAGTTTGATGTTCGACGCCAATCAGCGAATGGCTTAAAGCGTTCGAACCCGTTCCACAACCACATCAAGTAACACCTATCCGCCTCTCTATGTAGCTTGGTAGGTTTCCCTGATGCAATGTGCGAAATTTGGCTTTATTCATCCACATCATTTGGATCATAACCAAGATTTCGCATGCGATTCATTTCATTCAATGCAGCAGTGTTGACAGGTTTATTACCTATAAGCATTTCACAATCCATTTCTTCGATGCGCAGACCATCAAGAGAACGAACACGACTCAAGGCTACATAGGCTTGTCCTCGAGCAAACAGTTTTGATCCAAGGTAAATGACCGCTGCATCAACAGTACTTCCTTGCATTTTATGTACTGTTGATGCCCATGACAGAACCATTGGGAGCATACGTCTTTCCATTTGTTTCTTGTTTGTTGCGGGAAACTGTATAGATTTGGGATTATCCAATGTACACTGTCTCTTCCAAAATCTGTTGTCTGTTCATTCTTCGCTTTTTCTCCAGTCTTCGCTGTCTTTGTGTTGATGTTTCTCCATTGCCAGAGGACGGTTTGTTAGTTGAAATTGGAATACTCATCTTGGTCCCACGAAAATGGCGGTAAGTAACTGTCCATCCTGCTAGTGACCCCTTAACAGGATAAGGCATTTATACAACAGGGTGCGCCAGGTGCCCTCAGGTTCCCTACTAGCGATATGACATTTTTAGCCACCTTCATATCTTTCAGCCCTCGCCGTAGGCAGCATATTTTGGCATAGGTGGTCCCTACTAGCGATATGACATTTTTATACACCTTCATATCTCTCAGCCCTCGCCGTAGGCAGCATATATTGGCATAGGTGTTGAGCCTACCTTGTTTGTTTTTGGACAAAGTCCAATTATACAGGCTCACCACGTGAAGATAAGGTTAGGCTAATAGACAAGAAAGGCTATATATTACGCGTCAAGTCTTTTCGAGCCCACATTCGATACTCCAGTTGAATTTCAAAATTTTCAAACTAAGGAGCTCTCAGAAAAGAAGCTAAGGAGGTCTCTGCAAAAATTTCAAAATGGAAAAGGGGCGAAGGGCAAAGAATGCCACTTCGTCTCACGATGATGTCATCGTGAGACGAAGTGGCATCTTTTATAAGTTTTCCATATTCAACCTTTCAGTCGAATAATATATTCTGTGACAACAAATTCATATTCGCTCCATAGTGGTCTTTCCGAAAATGTCCAATTACTGAATGTATTTTAAGCATTGCACAAAACTCCATTGCCGCTCGATGATCCAGTTTAAATTGGTATTCAAACCAATCTTTCATGCAAATCATCATCACTACAGTTGGGGGAAAAAAACAAATATTTCACTCAGTCGTAGGGCGACGTCCTTTTCTCACCATAGAGTTTTCATATATTCAAAACCTAGAGTATTTCCCGTGTATTATTAATTTTCTTGTGTATTATTAACCTGGTGTATACCCCAATTTCCACGTATGGAATCGACTTTTCGCATCTACATAGGATACTTTTTACCGCTGTAAAATACCTCTCCCACGGGAAAACCTGGTAACAACAGCTAACCCATATCATGGGGGCGCATTTGAAATAGCCAATCCGCCATCTTGGATGTCCGCCGTTTTGGATTTAAGTCACGTGACTAACTTGTTCGTTTTCCTGACAGCAAACCCTTTTATTTGATACCCATATCATGGGGGTGCATTTCAAATAGCCAATCCGCCATCTTGGATGTCCGCCGTGTTGGATTTAAGTCACGTGACTAACTTGTTCGTATTCCTGACAGCAAACCCTTTCATTTGATACCCATATCATGGGGGTACATTTCAAATAGCCAATCCGCCATCTTGGATGTCCGCCGTGTTGGATTTAAGTCACGTGACTATCTTGTTCGTATTCCTGACAGCAAACCCTTTCATTTGATACCCATATCATGGGGGTGCATTTCAAATAGCCAATCCGCCATCTTGGATGTCTGCTATGTTGGATTTAAGTCACGTGACTAACTTGTTCGTATTTCTGACAGCAAACCCTTTCATTTGATACCCATATCATGGGGGTGCATTTCAAATAGCCAATCCTCCATCTTGGATGTCCACCATGTTGGATTTGAGTCACGAGACTATTTTTTTCGTGTTACTGACAGAAAACCCTTTCATTTGATATCCATATCGTGGGGGTGGATTTCAAACAGCCTGTCCGCCATCTTGGGGAGGCCGCCATATTGGATTTGTAATGACGTTTCTTAGCTAGTCGTGTATTGTCACCGGAACCAAGCTTGTATGCAAAGTTTCATTTAATTCGGATAAGAGGAAGTGCTCGAAAAATTGAAAAGAAAATTCCACCCAGATTTACAAACAAGTCAACTCTATAGAAAGCGTGTAATAATAACAATCAAAAATCAATTGTATACCCTACAATTCCACCCCTCAGTGTTGACTAGTCAACACTCAACTAGTGGGGGCAGAGGACAATAATGCTACACGTGTAACAGGACGCCTTAGCGAACCCGTGCGCGTGCGCACATCTACAACCCGTACGCGACCATCACTGCCACTGTGGGCCGCAGTCACCACTCCGTGACGCCAAGACCCACGCTCAACATTGTGCTCACAAATGACAACATAATCACCTACCTTTAATGAGCTTACCTCATCAGTCCATTTTTGGCGCGGTAGGAGCGTAGGTAGGTACTCCTTAAGCCAGCGCTGCCAAAACAAATCTGTAAGCCGCTGCGCCATGCGCCATCTGCTACGCAAACAAAGATCGGCATCGGAGTACTTCCCCACAGCTGGACCATTCGACGACGTGCCTATCAAAAAATGATTAGGTGTGAGCGCTTCAGGGTAAAATGGGTCAGTAGACACATGGGTAATAGGACGACTATTTACCAATGCTTCCACCTCTTTCATAAGTGTGTCCAATGTCTCTTGGTGGGGAGCACGTTCTTTTAAAACAGTTTTTAAAGCACGTTTGACTGTTCGTATCATTCGCTCCCATGCTCCACCCATCTCGGGCGCTCCTGGTGGTATAAATCTCCAGGTTATCCCACGGGAAATTCCATCTTCTGCTATCTTAGCAATATTCATGTCATGGATGCTCCGCTTCAGCTCAGCATCAGCACCGCGGAGATTCGTGCCATTGTCTGAATAAATAACTATAGGTGCGCCTCTTCGCGCGATCATGCGCTGAAGAGCCATAATGGCAGAGTCAGCAGTGAGGCTCTCAGTGATTTCGATATGTACCGCTCGAATAGTTAGACAAGTAAATAACATTCCGTACCTTTTTTCACGGCGTCGGCCAACTGTTATTTCCATAGGGCCGAAAAAATCCACACCAGTGTATGAAAACGGACGGCGATGGTGCTGCAGCCGTGCATCAGGTAAGTCCGCCATTCTCTGTGGCTGTGGTTTAGCACGGCGACATCTACAGAGCAAGCACTGTGCGGCAACTCCGCGAACAGTAGGTCGTAACTGGACGATCCAGTACTGTTGCCTTAGTTCATTGACAACAAATTCATTAGCACCATGCATCGCCTTTCGATGGTAATGGTCAACCAACAATCTTACAAGGCGGTGCTTACCATCTAATATCACCGGTCGTGTGGTGGTAGTACTGACACCCATGGCCTTGTCTATTCGACCACCTACTCTTAATATTCCCGAGTCATCAAGATAAGGTGTTAAGGTACGCAATCGGCTATCTGATGGCAGTGCTTGCTTATTCTTTAGGCAATAAATTTCATTACTGAATGTATGAGCTTGACATTTCTTTATCAGCAAGTGCTCTGCTACAGTAAGCAAGTCAATGTTCATTTCAACTGCTTTACGCTGACATTTTCTTATAAAAAATAATACTCGTGCAGTGGTACGTACGATTTTCACCCAGGACGAAAATCTATTTTCATCTGGCAAGCATTTTCCTTCGTCAACGCTGATCACCGACACCAAATGTACCACTCTCTGCTCGCAGCTGGCCTCATCGGTGACCTTGACCTTGACCGTGTCTTTTGGCCACAAAGTCTCGGCTTGCCGTAAAAACTCGGGTCCCTGAAACCACATATGATCATATTTAAGCGGGGAAGATAAGGGTTTAGTAGCTATATCGGCTATATTCAAGCTTGAGGGGATGTAACGCCACTCATCAATGTTTGTTAGTTCGTCTATTTCACCTAACCTATGAGCGACGTATGGCTTGAACGTCCTAGGGTCACTGCGAATCCATTGCAGTACAGTGTGCGAATCTGTCCAAAAATATCGATTCTCTATTTTAATTCGTTTGTGTTCGCTTTGCACCGTCCTCGCCAAGCGTGCAGCAATCAAGGCTGCTTGTAGTTCAAGCCTCGGAACTGATACGGGACGTAAAGGAGTGACACGACACTTACTACTTACAAAGCAAACGTATACGTTACCATTTGAAGAAACAAAACGAAAATAAATAACAGCAGCGTACGCTTTTATCGACGCGTCACAACAAATGTGCATCTCAGTGCGTACTATATTATTTCCGTTATCAGTTGGTGAATCGGGGTAGCACGGTGTCCACGCTGAAGCATTTAAATAATAGCGCGGTATGCGTAAACACTCAAGCTGCTTAAGTTCATCGAGCCATGTTTTAAAACCCGCATGATCCGATGAATGGATGCGGCATCTCCAATCGACACCACTTCTATGAACATTTTGCAAAATGATTTTACTTTTTATTATAAACGGCGATAAAAAACCGTGAATATCATACACTGACATAATAATACTAAGCAATTGAGCCTTAGTATTATTATATTTACACATATTATTGGTGCTCTTCTGTGGGCATGTATGAGCTGTGATGATAAAACTTTTTAGGCACTTATTGACGTCAAAAATAAACAAAAACACGATTTAGTGTCTAATGTCGCATACATTAGACACTAATTTGCCTCCCCCGAGGAGGGCTCCCCTCTAGGCGGGGGAGCGGAGGCTGGGGGTTCCCGGAGGTGGCTTGGTGTTCCGGGGGCTCCCTACATGCCTAAGGAAGGCCATCCCTGAGGTTTTTAGTGGGTAGGCCTCCCCCTTCTGGGGAGGAGAGCCCCACATAACCGCCGGCTCGCCACAGCCGGGGTATGCAATTTAATGCATTTTCCTCAGGGAAACAAAAAAAAAAAAGACACTAATTCGTGTAATTCTTTTGTGGGATCTTCCCAACATTTTATATATTTTAATAGTTTATAACTTATTTATTTTCTATTCTGTAATTACATCATCATAATTTAAATACATACATATTTTATTAATGTGGTGTATATACACACATATACTTTCCTATGGGGGTAGGCAGCACACTTTTCCACTTGCTACGACCCAAACATTCCCTAGCTTCCTCGACTTGTATTCAAATTCAAATTCAAAATCATTTATTCAGTTTAGGCTGTTACAAGCACTTGTGAAAGTCGAAAAGCTACGCCATCGGTTCGCAAATCTACGGCGGAAGACCTTGTACTGACAACTTGTCGTTGTTTTGCTCTTAAGACATATTAAGGCTAAAGTTGACAAACAAGCAGGCTGCCCACCTGATGGTAAGTGGTAACAGTCGCCTATAGTACATGTGGTTCCCACGAGATTCGCAGCAAATCTGCAAACCTCATAAGAACCACAGTGTACGTTGCCAACTTGTGACATAAGATGTAAAGTCACAGTACCCAGTAATTTCACTGCCTATCTTACCCTTCACGCCGGAACACAGCAAAGCGAACCCTGCTGTTTGGCGGCGGAAATAGGTAAGACGGAGGTACCCATGCAGACGACCCTGGTACAGAATCTACCTCCTAGATATATTGATATATTGATCCTAGATATATCCTAAATATATAAGATATATTGTTATTTATAAAGAGCGTCGGTGGCGCTGTGGTCTCGGCACTGGTCTGTGCGCCGCATAGAACCGGGAGGTCCGCGATCTAATCCCCATCGTATACCAATGAGTTTTTCGTTCCGAATTTCATATGTACATTTATCCGACGCTCCTACGGTGAAGGAAAACATCAAAGTCAAAGTCTTTAAGACTTTTATTGCTTAGAATCACACGTGATCACTTACAATCGTTATATACAAACAAAAAAAAAACATATTATCAGCTACTTAAAACAAACAAAAGGAAAGTTATGATACAAATAACATATTACAATACAAGTAACAAAAAAATAATAATACAGCCAAATATAATTAGGATCACCAAGAACTGGGACCAGGATAATTATGCCCAGGGGCTTTTATCTTCGAGGTAACAAGCAGTGTTATAGTACGCCTTTTTCATAAGTTTACATTTTATGTATTTTTTAAATTTGTTAATTGACAAATCTCGTATATCTCCTGGTAGCTTATTGTAAAAACGAATGCCAGCGCAACCAAAGGATTTGCTTATTTTATGGAGGAATCATCGTGAGGAAACCTGCGTACATCTGCGAAGCGATTCAAAGGTGTACGTAGTCAACCAACCCGCACTGGGCCAGCGTGGTTGACTAACGCCTAATCGCCCTAACGTAGTTAGGGTAGGCTCGAGCCCTTCGGTGGGGACGTATATGAGCTGTGATGATATATTGTTAAAGTTATATCTCGTATTAGATCGTTTCAAAACCAGAAACTGTTAAGATTCGTGATTGGAACATAAAGATAGTTTCACGTGCCCGTGAAGATAAAGATCTTCAAACATTACTGCCCTCGCTGTGGCAATGGAAAGGATAGGCGTTATTATTTAGTTCTGATTGCTGGGCAAGTTGTATGGGACTCAGCCTCTACGACTCTCAAGTAACGTAGGGACGTAGGGCTCGAATAATCCGCAAATATCTGTGTAGTAAAATATTCATTATTATTACGGGGATACGCCGATCCTGGCGCTGGCTTAAGGAGGAATTGGGGTATGAGTGACATAAGATAATGTGGACCCCAAAGCATTTATTCTTATACTCTTTCTTTCTTTCTTTCTTTATTCATTATTCATTAAAAATATATACATTTTCATCTACACACAATGCTTACTTACCCTCCGTACTAGTTAACTGTGTTACGGCAAGGTAATGAATGACGATAGTCCTATCAGTGGTATACATTTTTGACCGATAAAACTTCACTTATACTGTTAACAGACAAGATACGACGAAATTAATACAAAACAACATCGTAAACATCATTACATACTCGATATGTCAAGTAATAAAATAATATATTACCTATATATGTAATAAAATACACATATACCTACATATTGAATATACACATACATATACATAGATAATCATACACATACACATACATAAAATATAATAATAATGATGTAAAAAAACTTTGATTTAAGAAATACTTTTAAATAAAGAAATAATAATATATTTGAATTTACTTTATAATTTTAAATAGGTTTTCAGTCTCATCATAATCGCACATTCGAAGATATTGTTTTAGTTTCCTTCCACATATATATTTAGTCGAGCCTTCTAACTTCACGAATTTGTTGATACGATTGAATAAGAGTGGACACAGAAATATGGAAAAACGTTGAGCGAAGACAGTTTTTCAAGGAGGAACCTTATACACAGTATGTAGTCTACGCTCTGAAATGTAGTTACGTTGTATAACCAGTTGTCTTAAAACAGCAGTCTTAATAAATAGTTGTCTGACTGTTAAAAATCAAAAAAATCAAAATCAAAATAATATTTATTCAAGATAGACCTTTACAGGCACTTATTGACGTCAACAAACAAAACAAAAAAAAAGCTTAAATAATAAAAAAAAAAAACAAAAACCTTGTCCGTACGTACGAATAAGGAAAAAAAAAAAGAAAAAATATATTGACTCGACACCTGTTCGGAAATTGGGAGAGCCTTCTCGAGAAGAACAGGCAAGAAACTCTGAAGGTCTATTTTTATCTCCTCTTTTCAATGTTAATAATTATAATAATATAATACAAAAATACAACATAGTATAAGACACAATCATACCTAATACGATTACAGTCGTATGTATGTTTACATACACATATAAAATAATACAATATTATAAACAATGTTACCAAACATGGCTCTATGAATAGTGTCCCTATTCCCAAATACTGTGATCATTTAGATAGTCACTTACTTTATAATAACCTTTACTCATGAGTGTATTTTTGATATGGATTTTAAATTTATATAAAGGTAAATCAATGACACTTTGCGGAAGCTTGTTAAAATAGATATACATTTCCCCAAGAACGAACAGCTAGTTTTATGGAGTCTGAACATTGGAACGGCAAGTTTATTTTTGTTTCTAGTATTCACATTATGTAGATCACTGTTTTTATTGAATTTATTATAGTTTCTATATACAAAAACTAAATTATCATATATATATTGACTAGCTAAAGTTAAAATATTAATTTCCTTGAACAATTCTTTTGGGATTCTCTAGCCCGTAAACAGTAAATAGCACGAATCGCTCTTTTTTGTAAAAGGAAAATACTTTCAATGTTAGCCGCTGATCCCCATAGCAGCAGTCCATAGGACATAACACTATGAAAGTAGCTGAAATAAACAATTCTTGCCGTTTCAACATTAGTTAAAAGTCTAATCTTTTTTACTGCGTACGCCGCTGAACTAAGTTTGATTGCCAAAGTTTCAATATGTGGATCCCACTGTAGTCGTGAATCTAACGTAATGCCTAAGAATTTAGTATTATTTACCAAGTCAATGACATCACCATTCATATTTAAACTAGTATTAACCTGCCTTACATTGGGCAAAGAGAATTTGATACATTTTGTTTTCTTAGAATTTAAAGACAAATTATTAGTTGTGAACCAATACAGAACTCTCGAGAGAGCACTATTTACATCGTCATAACATTCCTTTTGTCTATCAACTTTGAATAGTAAGAAGTATCATCTGCAAACAATACTGTCTCACACGATTCTGTAATGTAGTAAGTTAAAGTGTCAAATTCCTTGAACAACTCAGACTGTGCAACAAATATCCTGTTAATCCTTAAAGGAGTGTGTATGTTGACATAGACTTTGCGAAAAATCCCACTGTTAGATTTTGTTTAAAATTGACACATTTAAAATAGCAGATTTCGCCAAGGGAGTAATTTTAATGCGACAATGTTTTTTGAATCCAAAGAGAAGCGATGAATTCTAGTACAATCTATACTACGCAAAAATGTATTCGATTGCGAAATATTGTTATTAATTTTTATACATACGCTATGTATTCAACGTGCATATTCGTACGCTTCAATATCATAGAGGTAATGGATATCGCGAACCATTTCTGGAGCGACTTTCACCGAATCCACTTTCCGAAATAAATAAGCCAATGCGGGGAGCATCGCGGATAAGTCGCTCGCCAAACATCCAAATATCGAGTTTCCGGATCAGCTGGGCTGAACGCTGCCAATACAGCTCGCTACTCGATGACGAGAGACTACCCTCTGAAGCCCTATACCAGTTCTTCAATATAAACTTGAGGTTCTGTTAAGGGGAACTGCATAGCCTTTTACTACAAAGTTCCAGAAAGTGTTAGTGATTTGCCTTTTCCATTGTCAAAAATACTCTTATAAAAAAGGATATTATATAGTTAAGGATTACTTAGACGATAACAATGCTTGGGTTTCATTTTAACGACTCATTAGTTATTCTGCTAAATATTTCGACACAATAAAAATATAGCTTTTATATACAGGGTTACCTGGTAAGTCGTGCGGGGTTCGCACGACTTACCAGCTTACGAGTCTAAATTTGACAAAGATGGGATCACTAATTACCATAACGCTCATTATTGGGCCCCGAAACAACAGGGAAATCCCAAATAAGAAGCGACCAAGAGGATCTCAAAGAAGATTCAGCGTAAATGTGTGGATGGGCATAATATCAAACCATTTGATTGGACCACACTTTCTCCCCGACAACTTAAATGGTGAGCACTACAAGATTTTTTTAAGAACACAATTAAATGATTTGCTTGAAGACTTACCCCTGAATCTTATTAGAAACATGTGGTTTCAACACGACGGTTGCCCGGCACATTATAGCAGATGTGTCCGAGAATGGTTAGACACAAACTATACCAATAGGTGGATCGGGAGAGGTGGACCTATACCGTGGCCAGCGAGAAGCCCAGACCTGACCCCCATGGATTTTTATGTATGGGGGCACATGAAAAGCATAGTATACGACGAAAACCACCCAATTGAGTCTGTAGATATGTTAAAGGAAAGAATTCTAATGGCAGCAGATCAAATAAGAAGAGGTTTAACAACATCGGTGGTTAAAAGTGGACTTAGAAACAGAATGCGAGTGTGTGTGCGAAACAGAGGTGGACATGTTGAACACGAAAGATAAAATAAAATACATTTGTTTAACCTAATTTAAATAGTTTTATTTTATTTTGTAACATAATTGATAAATTTTACATTAATTTCACTACTCCTTTTAGGACTTTTACCAAAGATTATTCCAAGAAATCTAATAGCAGCCTACCTTGTTATACCTTGTTGAATAGCTAATGAAACGTAGATATTTTTAAAGGTGTCTGCAGCCTACGTGTCATAGATTTTTTTTTTTACTATTGCTGGTTGAAGTTTGATTTGTACTGATTTTTGTTTGATGCTATAACTATCAATCTTCTATCTACAACCTATTTAGTTGAGGTAATTCTATTTTTATTTTGCATTATGATGAACGAACTAATCTGCTACACAAAAAAAGTATAAAACTAAATATTTGAATTATAATAAACAAAAAAAATGGGCCAATAGACAAAAATTGGTCATTTTTTCAAAAAAGTCCTTAAAGCCTTATAACTTGAAAAGGGTTAAGTTGGGGGGCGGGGTTCCAAGGGGAAATCTGTCAGAAATGGTGGGAACCACGACCCCCTAACGGGGTTCGCTCGATTTACCAGGTAACCCTGTATATAATGTGAACTTGTTTAAACTTATAAAGGAAAGACTTTAGGTTAAACTAAACTTAGTAAAGGTTTAAACTTGTAAAAATACAGGGAGAAATAAAAAATACCACTAACTGGTTTTTTAGCTGGTTCTTTTCAGAACAAGGTATATATAACAGTGTAGAAATATCATTAGTGTGCAAATATTACAAGTTGGTACTCACTATTTACACTCATCGACCTCTAACGCTTCAAGGAATATAATTAAATAATTTTGTAAAAACACTTATACGTTAATTTTTTACAGCGTATACGAGCGTATCATTCTTGAAAGGCCGGCAACGCGCTGATGATACCTCTGGTGTTGTTTGTGCTATGGGCGGCGGTGATCACTTACCATCAGGTGACCTGTTGGCTCGTTTGCCTGCTATTATATATATATAAAAAAAAAATTATAAAGTGCAATATTAACTTTATATATATACTAGCGGACCCGACAGACTTCGTCCTGTCAAAAAGATTTGTACAGTGACAGTTTTTTGTTTCTACTTATTTTATAGTCAGGGCAAAAAATTCTCATGTACAGAACCGTCACCCCGGTGGTAGGGCGTTGTGATTAAAAAAAATTAAATGCAAAAAAGGTCCAAATGAACTATTTACATTTTGTGATTATTCAATTTTGGAACGTGACATTAAAACCTCTAACGATGTATTCTGTGCCCTAACGCACACATGCATACTGTTTTGATAGATATGATTTTATTTTTTTATATAGCGTTAATAAAGCGCAAATTGATATTGATAAAAACACACACCCCTACAATGCTTAGACAACAGTGAGTGCTTGCAATATGAACTTTATACAATAACAATAAAGCTCAAATTGACTGTACGTTTTAGTTAGAAAACGTTTGTATGGGAAAAAATGGGCTGTTTTTAGGGTTTTTCCGATAATTACTCGATTTTTTCTCGACGTAAAAACCATCCTTGAACTTCAACGAACATTGTGAAAAAAGAATTGACCAAATTGGTTCAGGCGTTGTTGAATTATGCACTTACCAACACATTTTGCGATTCATTTTTATATATAAGATTACTTATGAATGTGTGATTATATATCATAGAACATAGTGAGGGAATGCCAGGA
The DNA here is from genome assembly GCA_036419045.1 of Scirpophaga incertulas. Lineage (NCBI taxonomy): Eukaryota > Metazoa > Arthropoda > Insecta > Lepidoptera > Crambidae > Scirpophaga > Scirpophaga incertulas. Next base: position 5,627,466 of record CM071634.1, on the reverse strand, counting down.
GCTATAGAGGGGTGTGAGGGGCTCTTGGTTGTTTAAAATTACTTGTGACAACAAGTAACAAAAAACAAGAGGCGCAAAGCACGATATGCAACGCTACGAATTGGACAAATTGATTTATCGTTAGAGAGTAGCGACTATCTCGGGGCTCATCCCGAGAAAAGGGTGGCAAGTTCCAGGACGCGGGTACAGCAAATTATGTAAATATGGGATCGGAGACACTCGCCGCGCTAAGTGATTATTTCCCGTGGGAGCCGGGTGGGCCAGTGGCCAGTTTCAACGACTTCCTATCGAATTTATAACTTGGTATATTTTCAATGTTATTAGTAGGTATATTAGGGCCCAGGTTTGGGAGGGTTCGGGTTAAATTACATTTTTCTTCCCTAAAAGCCAGGTAGGGGAGGATGGCCCAACTTACCGACCCACTGGGGGGTACGAGTCTAGTCTATTACGTCCTCATGCACGATGACGCTGATTCAAGTAACACCTATACTTCTAAGTTTCTACGCACAGAAAAATATGTTTTTATAATGGGAAATTAGATATAACTAAACTGATATAAGTTTCAGAGATGTAAAAATTTCTCAATTTCTTTTCAATTTATGCACTAGAGACTTCATGTTTTGACCGCTTCTGTCATGTCGAAATAACTGGAAATTTAGAAGATAAGAATATTAAATATTTATAAACATAATACATTGAAAGTGTGTACTAATTTTATCAGAAATTTTGCAACTGATAGCAGACTGATGCAATACAACAATAATAAATTAGAAATTTCTTTTGTCTGTAATCATTTGTCCATTCTTTCTACGTGTCTATTTTAAATTATTTAAGCATTCACTTCTCGATTTGTCACTACATTTTCCCTCATATCAAACGTTTTCCTTATCACACTATTTCACGATTTCCATTGTATTTATATATAATACTTTATCGTACAATATAGATTGGAAAATTATAGTTATTTATAATTAGTGTACAAGGGCGGACTTATCTCTAAAAGCGATCTCTTCCAGCCACCCCAAGTAGTGGTGCGAGACGTTAAAATTGCAGGGGTAATTAAGTGTTCAAAACCTATTCAAACGTACACATCTTTAAGCATTAATTAATTATATATATATATATAATATATATATATATATATATATATATATATATATATATATATACATACATACATATATATATATAATTATATAATTTAATACAATTAATTAGACAGATAGTACTCTTTCAGAAGACATTTGAAAGATGTAAGGGATGGTCTCTCACGAATGGAAGCGGGCAAACTATTCCACAGCTTGGCAGCACGAACGGAAAAGGATTTTTGAAAAAATACGGAATTGGTACTTAGGAATGTATTTACTCCCATACAAAAGCGTGGGGACCAGCATACCTTCACCATATACACCCAGATGCGCTGTTTTTGACAAGGCCTGACTGACAATGAAGCCATTTATAGCCCCATCCAATTTGTCGTACTTTTTCTTTTTTATTTAAGGTGGGGTAAAAAATGCATTGAATTGCATACCCGTGCGTCGTTTTATGTGGGGCTCTTCTCCCCAGAAGGGCTTACCCACTAAAAAACCCACAGATCCAACAGGATACACGCTTTTTTTCGTCTATTTCAGATATTATCAGTTTCGTATCCCTTATTTTCATTCCTTTTCTTCCCAATGCGCCATGCATACAGTTAACCATGTCTTGCAACTCTTACCTTAAATTGACATCAAATTATCATTGTTGATAGCATTGTTACCAATTAGAGGAAAGAATTTTCTCAAATGAAAAAACGTATTAAGCAAGTTATTTTTACTACACGAATTTGTATTTCCATATAAATACAATAGTTGTCTCCCAATTTATCCTGAAACAACAAACTCCCCCAGAAAATTTCCATAATCGAAATCCCGGATAATACCGGAGCCGATTAATATGCCATCGCGCGGGGCAAAAACTGCCCTCGATTCACTGGTGATTTACTTGGACAGTTTTGAAATTGATAAGAATAGTGGCGCACCCCCGCCCTGCTCCTCCCCAATTAATTAAAACTACCTAACTAATCCTGTGATGCTTCAGATTCTTAAAATGCTCCATGTGGCGATCTTCAAAAATATCTAAATTCAGATCGCTTATATTGTTACAAAAATTAGTTCATAGTTTTAGTGATCATTATTTTGATAGTAGGTAATATTAAAAAATTCTTTGTTACACGAAATAGCAAGGAATTTTAAAACTACCTACATTGCAATTTCGTGGTATAATATCTGTAATTGTTCAATATGTATATATCTTTATATGTCAAAGTGGAAAGTGGAAACAATAAACTATTATTATTAAAACTATTATTATTATTATCTTGTGCGATGCATTACAATTTTGTCCTCCTTGACTATCAAATTGTAACAGTTTATTTTTTCGCCTGTATTTAAAACATTTCAAACTAAAATGCCATAAAAATATACATTTTTGAAATATTTTAAACTTAGAACATGTCAAAAAATACTTTCTGTTGTTTTACATCAGAATTTTGTATATTATTGAAAATAACTTGATAATATTTAATTTATTTGCCTTCAAAATATTACGTAGTTTAAAGTCTATTGACGTGTGCTCTTTGCTCTTTTTATTATTAAATAAATAAAGAACAATTCATTATTTGAAATCTCCATTGAAACACAAAAGATCAATTTCATACTTTAACCGCTATTACTTAACCTTGAATTACGTTAATTAAATATATAATTAAAGTATTGCATTGGTTCACACTTGTCACTTAGGTCAAATAAAAATAAATGTATCAAAGTACATGGCACATGAAAATCTCATAAAAACAACTTGCCAAGTTTTCGTGCAATTTGGAATGGGGACGGTGACGATCTTTTAAAGAACTTAATATAATTTTTACCGAGGAAAAATACAGTCGACTAGCTGTGCACACGACTTCGTCCGTGTGGAATCGTAACTTTAGGTAGAATTCTTAATGATTGAGAGTGTTATAAGCGTAAGAGTAGACAGATATACTCAGAAAGCTTCGAACTGCTAAGTTATTGGCAGCTACACGTGTTATTGTAAGTGTAAGTCAACCATAAAAGATAGACATATGCTGTCGTGGGATATTTCTTATATAATTTTATGGAGAACATTTCCGTCATACATAATTTCTGTGTAGCTTTAACCATTAAGGATGCACACTTCTCCCGTTTTCCCAACATTTCCCTCCACTGCTCTGCTCCTATTGATTGTAGCGTGATGAAAAGTATACTATAACCAGCTCAGGAGTATGAAAAATAATTGTACCAAGTTTCGTTAAAATCTGTGAAGTAGTTTTTCTATCTATAACGGTTTTATAGACGGAGAGGCAGACAGACAAAAAAAAATACTGATTGCATTTTTGGCATCAGTATCGATCCGTAATCACCCCCTGATAGTTATTTTTGAAATAAATTTCATGTACAGAATTGACCTCTCTACAGATTTATTATAAGTACTAGCTTTTGCCCGCGACTTCGTTCGCGTGGACTTCAGGTTCGTCCCGTCTAGTCTAGTAATAAGTAAGAAATACGGTAACTAAGCACTGCAGAGCCCTAATCATAGGCCTATAGGTAGCTACTGCAGTATGCTCCTATAAACTACATTTAACGATCTTTTTCCTTTTGTGGGTTATTCCTAAGAGATAAACATATACCATCACGGACTTTTTTGTAGACCTTTTTAAGTTGTACAATACTGTAGTAAATTGTTTTGATCTATCTTGTAGGATTCAGTCAGCGTTTGCAATGTAAGCGCAAAAAATGTGTTTTTTTTACGACCTCACATTAGAAACCTCAAAAATTGTAGCCTATGTGTTATTCTGATGTATAAGCTATATTGTGGTAAAGTTTCATTCAAATCCATTCAGTAGTTTTTACGTGAAAGAGTAACAAAAATCCATACTTACAAACTTTCGCCTTTATAATAGTAATAGGATATATATAACGCGAGCGTAGCCCGGAGCAGGAAGATAGTAAAACATAAAAGGACTGCTTATTATTCGTACTTATAACAGCAACGATCGGTGACGCCATTGACGCTAGCGCAGCGTCACATAATCAGTTTAATGCGCCTGACTCGGCGCTATCCCCCACCCCCCCAGCTCGTGAATCCGTAACCCGATTATAGCATGTCTGATTCACCCTTGGCCAGTTTTTAAACAATTTATGCTGGACAATTCGATAGCTTCATAAATGCGTTCGCTTTTTCGAACCATTTAACCGAAGGCTAGTGAATTCATTTTCGTGTATTTATCAACTCGAATAAAGCAAAAGATATTATTGCTTTACGCACGTAACTCTAAATTTTGGGAAATAATAGGTTTTTACCTATGACTTTGCTGATATGTATGTCCTTTTTGTAAATATTCGTTTTTTTAATCTGTACTAATATGTGTAGGCTACCTGGTAACTCCACACCTAGATATTTGCCCAAAAAAAAAAATGTCGGAGGGTAGTATGCGCGTTCATTTAGCGACTGATCGTTATCCATTGTTAATTTAAAAAAGTAATATTCTCATCACACTCAAACGGGTTTGATAAATACAATCCCGAAATTAAGATTAGAAGTCACTCAAGATTGATTATATATCACCGGATTTAAATTGATAACGCGTTAAAAAATGGATGTCGGTTACAACACGTGCGCATTGCTCGGTGTCTTTTTTTTTGTTTTTTTTTCCCCCTGAGGAATATGCATTAAATTGCATACTCCTGCTGTGGCAAGCCGGCGGTTATGTGGGGCTCTCCTCCCCAGAAGGGGGAGGCCTATCCACTAAAAACCTCAAGGATGGTCAGGGAACCTTCCTCGGGCATGTAGGGAGCCCCCGGGAACACCAAGCTACTTCCGGGAACCCCAAGCCTCCGCTCCCCCGCCGATACAGGGGAGCCCTCCTCGAAGGAGGCTACAATATCTCCCCCGATCTCCACCACCGACGACGCCCCCCGGCCACGGAAGGGGCGTGGTCCCTCCCGGGTCGCCGTATCCACGGGAACTGTTCGGTGTCTGGATCAAAACTCAGCCTGTGCCTAAGTTCTAAGAACCATTCCCATTAGCACCCACTCTTCTGAAGCTTAGACTCTACACTGGAAGTCGTCGTTGAGTATGTCTACCTGGCACAAATATCTAACTAGCTAGGTCCAACTTCCACAAAGAGGTCAATCGACGGATCCAACTCAGCTGGGCAGCGTTCGGGAAATCACACGGCATTTTCTACCACTGTAGTGACTCAGCCAGCTAGGGCATGAGATGGGTTTGTGAATTGTGAAGCCAGAGCGTGGGTTTATAGACCGAATCAACCTGGCGAAAGGTCTATATGTCGCGTCATCGATATACTATCTGAACCTTTCAATTGTTTAGGCTTTGGTCGCAAAAATAATAAGAACAGCCGTTAAGTTACGAAATACTTGACGACTATTCGTAGTACTTGTCGACTATCTAAGAGATGTTTAGTGGCGTGGCGATCTTAAGATGGCGTAAGCACACGTGTTCACTTGACACGTCCGATCGGTTCAGGAACTGTGACTATAATGTCTCTACCTTTCGCAATATTTGTCCAATTCCTCACTTAATAAAATGTCAATGTCAACAAACGTCATTTTCACTAGTTACGCCATCTATGGTTTTACCCAGGAAACATGTGCCTGATATTTTAAATGAAACCAGAAAATAATCATATGGCTACATAATCTAAGAAATGCTTTTTTTTTCTTTTTTTTCCACAGGAGAGGAGGCTGAGAATCCTCATGGATACCAACGCAACAGGCAAGCAGGGATGCGTTGATTATGTCGGACTCCTGGTGAATCGAGGCGGCTCGACCCAACAGACCTACCGACTAAACTCAGCCTAACCTTGGCCCTATTGGCCCTACGGCTTGAATGGAATAGTTGGCGCACCCTCATTAGAGGGCACGTCAGCGCTGCCCTCCAAAGAGGAGATATGCGCGAAAGAAGGCTCGGTACGCCAAAGTGGGTCCGGCCTTGAAATGATGGGGCCTACTCGTACATGTGCAGCAAGCTGCGAAGTATGGACTAACTAAGGGATGGCGGCGCAGATGCCGCCTCTCGCAAGGCTTGAGAGCCAGCGTCAATGAGTCGAGAGGGTCAGAAAGGACGTGTCTGGGTCGACGATATTCAGTATTACGCGGATTGACTGGGTAAGAGATGCTGTGACAGCTATATAGTCTATTACAAAGCTGCGATATATAAATTTATATGAGTACATATATATGAGCCTCGACATGTTCATTCTGTCAATGGGATTACTATCACATATCATTTTTACCCTTTGTACCAATTGTAAATTGCAAAATTAATTTATTTTATGTGCTCCTTTTTCAGAAACTCTACTCGCTCAAAACAGGCTGCAAACCAGTGATTTGTCCAAATTAGGCAAATATTTAGCTAAGCCTTGACCATTTGCTTTCTGCAGCATACATATATTTATGGTGTCTGATTGTATGTTTGTTTATTCTCAGTTATTACCATTGTTTTAGTAGATATTTATGATTATGTATATTTTGCAGAAATTAATAAACGTTTTATCTATCTATCTAAATATTTTCATTATATTTGACCGAAAAATAAACATTGAAAAACGATTTATGAATTTGAATAAGCAATCCACCCTCCGAATGGCATTAATTTATTTATTTCGTTACCGTGTCACAGATACGTGCGGTCTAATAACTTTTCATTTTCCGTTTATATTTTCATGACAAAGCCGAAGTTTGGGCCTTGCGTGATGCAAAACTTCCTAGAAGGAGGGAGGCTGTTGACTTCACCAACCTTCCGCCGTACTTTCTCGAACTCCGACATACACAAGTTATTTCAAAAGCCCCCAAAAGATGATTAAATATAAATCCAACCAGTCTGACAACGGCAGAATAGTCAGTGGCGGCATTATCTTATTCATCAATCAGAGCCTTCACTCTCTATAGCTTTATTCATATTTGATAAATGTGTGTTTTATTTATATCAAATCAAATCAAAAATTTATTCTTCTTTAATATAAAGTTCTATTTAAAAACCCGTTACCCTAGATCCCATAAAGCAAGCCTTGCTTACTGGTGCTAGGTTAATTGGTGTGTTCGGGGAGCTAGTCGTCCTTTATACCGACTGTAACGGGCGGATAGTTCGGAAAGCGATGGTGCTCGGTGTTCCGCAGGAATCGGTGCTCGGCCCGCTCCTGGGGGACATCGGATACAACTACGTCCTCAGAGGGAGTTTGCTCCACGGGCTGCATTTAATATGCTACGCTGACGATACGCTCGTCACGGCCCGCTGCAAACACTACAGGGAGGCATCCTTAATAGGTTACTTTATTAAGTAACCTATTAAGGATGCCTCCCTTGAGGTTACGGTTGGAACAGCGCAGGTGGTCAGTCGTATTGAGATTCTCGGGCTCAAAGTGGCTCTCGATAAGACAGAGACATTGGTCTTCTACGGGCCGCGCAATCGTCCTCCAGCCGGTGCATATTTAGTCGTCAATGGGGTACGAATGCATCTGAAGCCCCATTTAAAATATTTGGGTCTCATTCTGGATAGGAGCTGGAACTTCGGTGAGCACTTCTCCCGGCTGGCCCCAAGACTGATGAGAACAGACTCGGCCCTCGGAACATTGCTCCCGAATATCGGCGGTCCCAATGCAGCATGCCGCAAACTTTACGCCAGTGTGTTGTTGTCGATGGCGTTGTATGGTGCTCTGGTATGGGCGGATGCCCTCAACTCGCGCAACGTCGCTTTCTTGCGCCGTGCGCAGCGCATTATCGTGATTAGGGCCATCCGCGGGTACCGGACCTAGCCTGCGCCTTGGCGTCTAAGTCACCCTGGGATCTGGAGGCCTTCATATTGGAGACTGTATGTGAGAGAAGAGTGGCAGCACGTCAGAGAGGGGAAAGGCCACATCAAGCTGAGGTGGAATCCTGGAGGCAAAATGCCTGGGACAGTATCCTCAGCTCATTATGGCCTCCTCGGCTGGAAAATGTGGCGTACGGGCGATGGACCAACACGGCACTGTTACCAGTCTTGCAAGATTGGGCATCGAGAAGACACGGGACCCTCACGTTCCACCTCGTGCAGGTTCTATCTGGGCACGGCTGCTTCGGCAGATACCTGCACAGAGTTGCTGGACGTGAGGAGGACGCCCGTTGTCACCATTGTGCTGACACGCAACGCTGCACACGCTCGCGCACTGTCCTGCGTGGAGCGTGCAGCGTCGTGATCTATTGACTGTCATAGGCGGAGCAGACCCCACGCTGCCCGATGTGGTTCGAGCGATACCGTCTCTCACTTCTGTCATGAAGTGATGGAGGTGAAGGAGAGGATCGAACGAGAATGCGAGCTTGACCCCCTCGCAAGCGTGAGGAGGCGTCGGAGGATAGGGCGGCGACGGAGGGGCTACAATACCCTGATTCCACCGTCCTAGTGGGGGTCGGCGGGCGGTGCGGATGGGTACCGTATCGCGTGTGTGTAGCAAATCTCATCTACAACTGTAATATTTCATTATATGAATATGTAAAGAATTTCAGTTTACTTCATTTTATTAGTGCATTACGGAACGCATTTTTATTGTACGGGAACCGCGCGCTAGATGGCGGTGTTTCAAATATTGTTAATTTTGTAAGTGGCCTCCCCTTGCCTTGATATAAATATTATTTGTATAAACAGTGTCAGAACAGCATTTGCTTAAGACGGGATTAAATAATCCAGATCTTTTTTTTAATATGTAATAATTGTGGTTTGTAATATTTCTGTCAGAGGTTCAACTATCGCCGCCATTGTTATACAGTGAGATGCTATATTCTTAATTATTTATGAGCAAGACCCAGTGGTGATCGCCGATTCGAACTCGCCAGTCATGGAGCTTCATCTATCCACTCCAAGTCTGGTGGTAGCTTTAACATTACTAATTTCTATTCAAATAGACTGGCAGCTCTTCACGAATATCCACGAACCAATCACGTCTCTCCCAATAAATAATGCATGAAAGCTTACAATAAGCTGCACTCTGCTAAATGCGTCTCGTGCCCGCTCGTTGTAAGCCCAGCTTTCAGTCCCGCTTAAAGCTCCTGTCGCTGGCTGCACTGCCTGTGCTGACGTCACGGATAACTTGGGAGACAGAAATTTATTGGTCCGCGGATGGAGCGACTCCATCAGATGGGGAAGATTGTTGCATATACATAAAGAACCTTCGTATTAGTACAGCCGCTCCTCCCAGATTCCCACTAATTTGTGTACATCAAGATGGCTTTGAAATTAAACCAAGGAATCTCTGAAGAACTTAGCAAAGAAATTAGTATATTGACATTAGTAGGCCAATGCATTTATTAAAATTTAATTTATATTCATAAGAACCATAATCAACGACCTTCGTAGTTGTGTGGTTAGTACCGGTTTCAAGGTGTCGTCGTCTCCGAGGTCCCGGGTTCAAATCCCGGTGGGGGCAGATGTTTGTGTGATGAATGCGAGGATTTATACCTTAGTTATGGTTGTAATACATATATATTTTTACCAAATATATTTATATATGTATGTCTATCCGTTACCCTAGACCCCATAACACAAGCCTTGAGAGCTTACTTTGGGTTAAGATAGTTGGTGTAAGTGTAATATATATATTTATATAATAATTTCGAGAAACATTTTCAAATTCATAAAATAAGCACGAGAAATAATAATATGCTTGCCGTTCCAATGTACAGCCTGATAAAACTAGAGTCCCAGTGTCCTAGAGTGTAAAAGGCTTTACACTTCCTTATAAAAGGAAGTGTAAAGCCTTTTACAACAAATTTAAATCATTTGTCAAAAATATTAAGGATTACATAAATGGTCGTAATTTTTATAATTCATAGTATATATAGCCTTTATAGATTTAATGTGAACTTGTTTGAGCTTTTAAAGGAAGTTAGGTTCAGACTATTGCCCAGCTTTTAATCTCGACTCGACGACTCTATAAAAAAACAGGTAGAAAAAAAATTGCCCTCGCTTATTTTCTTGCTGGTTTTTCCAGTACAAGGTCGTCTTCTCTCGCCGTAGAATTGGGAACGAATAGAGTAGCATCTTTGACGTATAAAGTGATTGCTAAACAATATAATTTAATAATTATTATCTGTGTTTTATTAGTGACATCAGTATATCCAATATAAGTAACAAGATAATAAATATATTAATGTAGGGGAATATAATATTAAAAATAAGAGATAAAAATAACATAAAACTAACATATATGAAAATGTATAGTGCCAGTTTCAACATCAAAGAGTTACCTATGATCGTTGAAGCCCAAATCTAATAACATTGCTCTTATAGTCGCAAACTTAGGTAAGAGGGTGTTAGCCAGCAGGCGAGTTCAGAACTTGTACAAACTTTCCTGAACCTCGGATCTCTTGATCAACTCCTGAGACTTAGTACTCAATAGTTTATTGCATTCCATAGATAGATACAATAAATGTTACTTATAAATAAATTAGGAACTCTACTATTGGAAAGGAGAACAACTTTATCATTAACGTTATATTGTTTTTTTTTTCACAGGATAGGGTAGGAAACGAGCAAACAGATCACCTGATGGTAAGCGATAACCGTTGCCCATGGACACCCGCAACACCAGAGGAGTCACAGATGCGTTGCCGGCCTTTTAAAAGGCAGTAAGGGGGGAAGGGGGTGTTGGGCCTCCGGTGCCCTCACTCACTCGGCGAAACACAGCGCAAGCGCTATTTTACGCCGGTTTTTTTGTGAGGCCGTGGTATCACTCCGGTCGAGCCGGCCCAATTCGTGCCGAAGCATGGCTCTCCCACGGTGGAGTAAAAATATAATAAATAAAAATATTGTTAATTTAATAACAAAAGTGAATAAGCCCTACACATAGCTAAATAATCAGTCAGTCTTTGGCAAAAAGGCACGACTAGCTGTGCATAACGGCATGCTAGTCCCTACGCTTATGTATGGGAGAGAAAGCTGGGTGTGGCAAAAGAAGGATAAAAGAAAGATAGATTAATGCAGTAGAAATTTGAGTTTTGAGGGGAATAGCTATAGTGACAAAAATTGAGAGGGGAATACTTTGATGGTTTGGACACCTAGAAAAGAATAGACGAAAGAATTTTCCAAGACAAATAAAGATAGGCCAGTTGGTAGATGATAACTTAAACAAACATACTTGAACTAAATACGTGATATGCTGAAAGAAGGCCAAGAGTACCTGTAACGGACAAGCGTGCATTAAGTATTGTTACGAGCTGGGGTCAGTAAATTAAACGGCGGTCTACCAAAATACTGAACTTTTATTAATTAGTACACTAACAGTCACTAATCACTTCACTGAAAGCACTGAAAGTAGCTTCTTAGTTCTCCAATATCACTTAGATGTTTTCGCACTGTATCGCAAAACAATACTCCTCCCGGCGGCCGGACACAGCCTTATATAGTCCTAAGGTACGTGCCACTCTTGCCAGAACATTCGCGGACACACTCGAATGTGTAGTCCTTCCTACGCGCTTATGTATTATAAGCGCGTAGAAATGACGTCGCGCGTTCGAGACGTTTCGAGTATAACTGTCTCTTCCTTGTGCTATCCTTGTCACACAATACTCGAATATTCCCGTACTATCTTTCTCGAATATTCTGTTTGTCTATCTCTTTCTAACGATGTTTTCTCATTCTAATACTTCTCGAATGTTCTAACTATATCTGTCTCTTTCTACTATTGCTATCTCTTTTAATCCTATTGAAATTTATGTCCTTTTACTGAAATAGGCTTAATGGCTCATAAGGGGTCCTGAAAACGCCTGAAAACGGGTTTTCAGGTTATTGCGGCGTTGGATAGAGGGTAGCCTGAAACGTACTGAAAACATGTTTCAGGCGCCTGAAAACTACTGTAACTTGGGTGTAATTTACATTTTTTAGTATGTGAAAGAGCTACTTCTGAAACGGCCTGAAACGACGTTTCAGCCTGCTGAAAACGTTTCTAAGTCACAGAAAATCACTTTTGGAGTTGTACTAAGCCACCGGCGTAACAGTATTAATGATTTGAAAGAAACGCAAGCATTCTAAATACATCGTCCAAAGTGTAGTCAAATATTTTTCAATCCACGAAACAATAAATCCTGCCATTCCTCATCAATTACAACTTACAACTTTCCTTCGACAAGATCTTGATTTAATAACCTTCAAAAATGAGAGAAGTTCGCTTCCACCGAAGTTAAGGACGAGACCACTCGACCGGCGTTCAACTCCAGAGCGCGCTCGAGAATTCATGAGCTCTAAACTACATCCAACCTGTTAAGCACCAGCTAAAACTTGTGGCCGCGAGCGTGTCTATAATTTAATCAAGCACCTTCACTTTAATAAATTCAGGTGCACGTTATTCTGGAGAACAGCTTCGTGAACTAAGCTACATATCTACCAACTAAGCTAAGAAGTTTTAAGGGAGATAGTACATAGTTCTTTGCTTGGCTAGTAGTGGCCTGCCGAGATATATCTTCTCAAAAACCCAGACACCTCTTATTTTCCCCTACAAGAGAGCTTTCCACTATTCATCTGGGTTTGAAGGAGAGGTGGAAGGAGGTGGATGATTACTAAAACACATATAGTAAAAAATACGCTATCTCACTTTCTTTCAATGTTTTTAGAACTCTTCTTCTTGAACGAAATGCTTTTTATTAGAAAAATGTTAAAATATATAAGAATTGAATTTAGCGAAATAATGAATTGCGTGAATTTGTCGTAATTCTAACTTCAATGTTATAGTGTTGGACTTGTCTTCTTAATAGTTGCTTGTCTCTGTGAGGCTGAGTTTCTCCACCAGGAGCTAATTGTAAGCTCCGCTGTTCTTTACTTCTCTTCATTGTCAAGTTTTCAATTTCTTCGTCTTTGTCTGTTGCCAGCTTCGATCATATATTTCTGTAGATACACAATTCCATAGAAAATCAAACAAAATATCGACCCCGCGTCTATACATAGAAGAATAGATGTATATTATAGTACCAATTTTGAAAAAAGTTCTAAAGTGTCATATAATTTAAGCCAATTTAAGTCTTAAGTAACGTAATGAAGTATGAAAATAAATCCTTGTTAAGGTCGTTACATATTATCTTCTGGTTTCGATGATATAATGATGCAGTGAAATCAGAAATGAACAAGACATATTTGAAAACAAATATATTGGATAATAAGCCCTTAGTCTGTTGCAATTAAGCACAAATTCATTTCATATAATAATGCTCCTACGTTCCATTTGACTCCGAATATTGTGCTCGCGTCTTATCGCATCCTACTTGAACATAGACAGCAGTGGAGATGCTTAGTTTTTTTTTTTACACTTAACAGTACGGAAACTTTTTAAATGTTAAACATAAACCAAGAAGTATGTAGAATTAGGTGCTAAGGAAAGTACAGACTTTATTAAGACAGGGTTTCTCAACCTTTATTTTGCCGAGCCTTACAAACAAAGAAAGCGGAACACTAAAAAAAAAGAAAGAAAATCACAAAAATGGTATAGGCGACTCCATCATTCCACTGACCTTTTTCTGAAACATTAGCTCTGTGCTATTTTTTCCTATGAGTGAGCCACTCGAGACAGAAAGAGATAGATGCGATGCGTAACGCATCGTGGCATGGTACGCAAGCGTTTTAAATTGATATTTTAGTAATACATAATATGAATAAAAGTGTTTTACATACACCAGATAAAGTTTGCGATCAAATTGGCTATCAATTTAATATAAGAACCAGTGACAGAGAGTGCAATTTTGTTTATTACACTAAAATATGCCATTGTGTATTTTTATTATAAAATATTATCTCTTGCAGGGACTGCATGGTTTGTATTTTTTCTTATTTTATATTTTTTTAAGTTATACATTTGTCATTTGAATAGTGAACCTATAAACTGTTCAACCGATTTTTAAGAAACTTGATGTAGGGTTAGTTTGGGACCTTTTTTTTTGTCCCCTGATGAAAATGCATTAAATTGAATACGTGAAAATATATGTTTCCTGCGGGAAAATCTGAGGAAAACAGCTGGCCAGGTTAACAATGCGCCGGGTAGATACGAGTAATGTTTATCGCAGGAAAATATACCTTTGTTATATTACATACCAAGATAACGTGGGCCACATTCAGATAAGTGCATGTTTCATAAAGTTCATATATTGAATATAAATTTTTGATTTTGATCAAGAATTTCAAATTGCGTAATTTGAAATTCTTGATCAAAATCAAAAATTGCGCATAGAGCATAGAAAAAATTATTGTTTTCCAAAGTCCGAAATATAAAGAAGAGTAACGTTTCAAACATTTAATCCTGCGTATAGTAGTCCATATAAGTACAGGAGGCCGCCATTTGATTAGTTCAAGCTTGATAAAAGTAAGGCAGCAAAATAATACAAAATAAATAAAGCGCAAACAGCCCACGACTAATATCCGATAATGGGCGGATCGCGTGCCCACGTCGGCTTCGGCGCCATTACTGGATACATGTGTACGCGTTGCGTTAATGGCTGCCTTCGGCTCGAGAGCAGTTTTATTAACCACTTTTTTTAACTGTAACTGAAAAAAGAAAGAGCGCATTGCTTGGAGCCACAGGACATTGCGAGAAAACTCTATAAGGCGAAATATTTCAAGCTCGGAGGTGCAATGGTGGTACCCGGGGAATTCTTGGGAAGTCAACTCATAAATAATAAGTCCTTAACTATGAAATTGCGGTCTTTTCGCTTGTATTTAAAACTAGCTTTCTGCCCGCGGCTTCGCCCGCGTGGATTTCGGGATTGGGTGTATAGAGGGTTAAGGGTCATAGCTTTTGCCCACGGCTACATATACGCGGAAGTCGGTTTATGGTGCGAAGATTTTATCGCGCTTCCCGTGGGACTATCCGTTTTTCCGAGATAAAAAATGCCGCAGAACTCCTCAAGAATCACTCTATCTATTGATGAAAACCGCATAAAAATCTGTGCAGTAGTTTTTGAGCGAAGCCTTTATTGCGCATCCCGTGGGATCTGTCGATTTTTCCGGGATAAAAAGTAGCCTATGTTACTCGGGGAGAATGTAGCTTTCCAAAGATGAAAGAATTTTTGAAATCGGTCCAGTAGTTTAAGCGTGAAGAGGTAACAAACAAACAAACAAACACACTTTCGCATTTATAATATTAGTTGGGATATGATTACTTGAAAAGTATGTAGTAGTAAGTAATTTATGACAGAAAAAAATATTTTGCATTACTTTTTAACGCTAACGTGCAAGTTTTGGCTTCGATTAAATCTCAGAATTAGGACATTTTAAACTGTGTAAGGGTCTTAAGGGACGTTGAATTAAGTGGACTGTAATTTTTGCTGGTTATATTAACATTCATTGAAAAAAATTATAAGTTTTTTTTTTGGACGGACCTACGCTGAAACCTCGTATGGCTATGTTCAGCTTTGCAATGAGTGTTCGACCTTGCCTGTTAACGACACCGGCGACCGTTTCGGAGTAAAAAAAAAAGCATAAGTGTCATTCATCCGCTGTATAGTTACGACGAAGAATTTCAGGCTGCCGCTCGGGCTCCGCCAAATCCTGCCGTTTTCTGATATGCGTGAACAAATTGAAAATATCTTAAATTACCTGACGTTGTTTTACGTCAGAATTTTGTACATTATTGATTACTTTATTGCTTTATTGCTTATTTTAATGTCTATTGACGTGTGTGTTACAATTTCGTAAATTTTGCTCCCTTGGTTATTAAATAAATAAGGAAAACGTTAAAAAATCAAATCAAAATAATATTTATTCAACATAGACCTTTACAGGGACTTATTGACGTCAACCAACAAAACAAAAAGAAAAGCTTAAAAAAAAAACAAAAACCTTATCCGTACGTACGAATAAGGAAAAAAAAAGAAAAAAATATATTGACTCGACACCTGTTCGGAAATTGGGAGAGCCTTCTCGAGAAGAACAGCCAAGAAACTCTGAAGGTCTATTTTTATCTCCTCTTTTCAATGTTAATAATTATAATAATATAATATAAAAATACAATATAGTATAGATACAATCATACCTAATACAATTACAGTCGTATGTATGTTTACATACACATATAAAAAATACAATATTATAAATAATGTTGTTACCAAACATGGCTCTATGAATAGTGTCCCTATTCCAAAAGTGTGATTCATTTAGATAGTCACTTACTTTATAATAACCTTTACTCATGAGTGTCTTTTTGATATGGATTTTAAATTTATATAAAGGCAAATCAATGACACCTTGCGGAAGTTTTTTTAAAACATAGATTGTTTGCGACCGTGCCTAGTAACCTAGTACTACGCGTAAGAAAACCTGTTCGGCGCGGAGAGATAACGGGACCTTACACGAGAACGACGAGGATTCGGTTCTGCGACACCGCGCACTATTGACGCTCACTTAACATTAATTATCTCCTAATTTTCTTTTTATTATACAACATCAAATTGTAAAGTACAATAGAAGTATAATCTTGAAAACAAGCATTTTATTAAGCTGAAAGGCTAACATTGGTGACCCCGACGTGATCAAGAAGGATACCTATACATATAGTACAAGTGTTGGTGTTGTTTGATACGGTGAACTAAAAGGGAAGTAAGCCCAGTTTAAGTGTATGTATTTTCGAATATTATTTTAATAATCGTGTCCATTGTTTTAATACTGCCTCAAACTGCTAATTTGCTGCATACATTTCTTACGTTCACCGGCGATAATCTACCCGGCGTTTAAAAGAAACAAAGAGATTAATAGTGAGTTTTGCCAAATTAATATTGGTTAGTTGCCTAATTATTGAACCAATTCATCAATAATACGTTCGAAATTGCTTTTTCGTCGTATATATTCACCTTATTCATATAATTTGTGTATAGTCGTGTTAGATAGGTACATAAATGTATTATTGATAAAATATTTTATTTTTCTTTATTAGATAGGTACTATTAATTCATTCAATTCAATTGGTAGTATAAATTAAATTGTTAACTATTTATTAGGTAATAAAGCCTTTTTGTATTTACCTATATTTTTGATAGACTACAATATTTTGTAAGTCGTAAATACAACATTGCGCAACAGCTAGTTTCCGTATTTCAAACATACGTAACAAACAATTTCAGGTTCAGGCGCGTTTCACGCAATGCTTTGACGGCGTACGTCCAGAAGTCCAGTTGTATACCAGTTTGCTGATATTTGCAAGTCATTTCACTTGCTGCACGCGATCGCTGCCAACCACGTACCCACTATAATATTGTCGTTTTGTGTCTGTGATACTAACGACATCGGAGGTTTGAAATTTTATTACACAAATATAAAACTATAATTATTTTAATATTTTTAAATCTTAAAAATTATTGAAGTCTTTCCTACATTGTTTGCCCCTACTAAGTGTTCACAATGGCCGAAGGGTTGAAAGATTTAATACACCAGCGTGGTACTATTAAAGCGAGGTTGACCATGTTTTCTAAATTTATTGACATGATAAAACAAATTGATCCGAACCAGCTGGATGACATACAATTTGGTGAGTTACAATTAAAATTAACGCGACTTCAGGACATGTTGCCGTTTTTTGACGAAGTTCAAAGTAAAATTGAAATGTGTTCTACTGAAAATATTGAACCTCACATAATCGAACGTGACAATATTGAAAGCACATTTTGTCGGCTCATTTCTGTAGCACAAAATATTTTAGAATCAGTTAAAAGAAAAAGTGACAAGAGCAACAATTCTGAAGTAATGAAACAAAATAGCATTTGTGTGTTTCGTGTTCCCATTCATGTGACAATTCGAAAATTCAGGTAAGATTGCCCACTATAAAGTTACCAACATTCGATGGTAACCATTTAAAGTGGTTGGAATTTAGAGACACATATACGTCCTTAATTCACGAAAACGATGGTATACCACAGATAAGTAAGTTCCATTACTTACGTAATTCGCTGGAGGGAAGCGCAGCAGTTGTTATTAAATCTATAAACTTTACTTCTACGAATTATGAACTGGCATGGAGCTTGCTTTGTGAGCGATATAACAATAAAAGAATTTTGGTGAACAATCACATTAAAAGTTTATTTAATTTTCAATCTATTACAAAAGAATCACATAAATCTTTAAGGTACATGGTAGATCATTATTCGAAAAATTTACGTTCTCTGGACGAATTAAAAGAACCAGTACAATATTGGGACACTTTAATCGTATATATTATGACATCGAAACTAGATGGCGCCACTGGTCGTAAATGGGAAGAACATCGGAATTCGTTAGAATCATCCCCTTCTCTTGCTGACTTCTTCGAATTTTTGAGAAATCGAGCCGATGTTCTTGAAACGATTCAATATGTCAAAATTGATCCGATTAGATCCGAAAGGGATTCTAATCGGGAATCGAAATATACAAAATCTTTTGTAGCCTCAAATGAACGTATTTCTTTACCCGAGATCAATAATTGTGTGTACTGCAATGAAAAGCATTTCATGTATCATTGCGATAAATTTAAAGAATTGTCATATTCAAATAAAATAAATATAGTTAAAAAATATAATTTATGTCAAAACTGTCTTCGTCCCGGACATAATATATCACGCTGTAGATTTGGTCCTTGTAGAATTTGTAAAAAACGTCACAATTCGCTATTACACAAATCACCTAATAATAAAGGTGATGTTGGAAATATTCAACCATCAAGCACTAACGCAAACGTTTCTCATGCTGAATCAAACGATGTATCTCTGAGTGTTCCTAGCGTATCCTTATCGGCTGTCATACCTGCACAAGTGCTATTATGCACTGCGGAAGTAGAGATTCTGGAAGTTTCTACCAATAGATCTTATTTTGTTAAGGCTCTTCTTGATAGTGGTAGTCAATCGTCATTTTTATCTGAAAAAATAAAAAATATTATGAGTATTTCGTCAAGCAAAACTACTCCAATTGCCGTATATGGTGTTAATGATACAGTAGTTACAAATGTAATTCAGTCATGTAATTTAAAAATAAAATCTCGTTTGAATGATTTTAATATTGACGTGTCTTGTCTTGTTGTTCCTAAAATTTCTACGAATCTTCCTAGTGTGTCAATAGATGTTAAAAAATTAAAATTACCGTCTAATTTCCAATTGGCGGATACTACATTTTACAAACCATCGGAGATTGATTTGCTCTTGGGTGCCGATGTGTACTGGGACATAATAATTTCTAATCAAGTAAAGTTAGGGGAAAATAAACCTGTTTTACAAGAGTCTAAATTCGGTTGGCTGGTTGCCGGTCCGGTGGGTATATCATCGCAACCTCCTGCAAAAATTAAATGTAACTTTTCGACTGAAATTAGTGAGGCTTTAAGTAAATTCTGGACAATTGAGGAAATACAAAATAACAATAAAATCTTAAGTAAAGACGAAGAGTATTGTGAAGCTCACTTTGCAGAGAATACGAAACGTTTACCCGACGGACGGTTTTGCGTGAAATTACCTTTTCGGGAAACTCCTGAAAAGGTTTTAGGTAATTCATATAAAATAGCTACAAAGCAACTATTCAATTTACAGAAACGACTCGTTAAATGTAATCTTAAGGATAGGTACTCTGAGTTTCTTAATGAATACCAAGAGCTAGGTCATATGACACCTATTTCTTGCCCTACATTTGGATACTATATTCCTCACCATGCCGTCTTACGTGAACATAGCGAAACAACAAAGTTAAGAGTTGTGTTTAATGCGTCACAAAAAACTACTTCTGGAAAATCGTTGAACGATATAATGCTAGTTGGCCCGGTAATCCAAGACGACTTAATGTCAATTCTATTAAGATTTCGTTTTAATGCTTTTGTTGTTACTGGTGATATCGAGAAAATGTATCGTCAAATTTATCTCGATGAGACACAGCGTCATTTACAACTCATTGTGTGGAAGCTTGACAATAAAACAAATATTGAAATATATCAGTTAAATACAGTCACATATGGAACCGCTTCGGCTCCGTTTTTAAGTACAAGATGTTTGGTTGAACTCGCTAATGAGTGCTGTCCCGACGATGTTGCTACAATCATAAGGCATGATTTTTACGTCGACGATTTGAATACAAGCTCGCCGTGTAAAGATCGTTTAAAAGAGGCAGTAATTGGTGTCATAGACAAATTGAAGCAAGGTTGTTTTACATTGCGAAAACTTAGAACAAACATTCCAGAAATATTTGACGGAATAAATGTAGTAGATCAATGTCAAGATTTTTGTAAAGACTCAAATGTTTTGGGTTTAAGGTGGTCGCCTACTTCTGACACACTTTCATTTTCTACAGACTTGGAGATTAAGCCTAAAGTTACAAAACGTCACATTCTTTCTACTTCATGTAAAATTTTTGACCCATTGGGACTTTTGAGCCCTTGTACACTCATACCAAAAATTTTGTTACAAAGTTTATGGCGTTTAAAAAGTGATTGGGATGAGGAAGTACCTCAAAATATAAAAATACAGTGGGAACAATTTGTAAATAACGTTTCTTGTCTTAGTAATTTTCGAATACCTAGATTTGTTTTGGTTACAGATCCAATTGATATTGAAATTCACTGTTTTACTGATGCATCTGAGGCCGCATACGGCGCATGTGTTTACTTAAAATCTACAAATAAGCTTACAAAGGCTGTTGAAGTCAATTTATACACTGCAAAAACTAGGGTAGCGCCCATTAAACCAGAATTAACAATTCCTAGATTAGAGTTAATGGGTGCACTCCTAGGCACTCGATTATGTGAAAAAATTAAAAATTCTCTGCGATGTTCAGTGTCAAAATGTACCTATTGGTGTGATTCTACTATTGTGTTGGGGTGGTTGAAAACGCAACCAAAAACTTTAAAAACATATGTAAGTAATAGAATTGATGAAATACGTACCTTGACCGATGTATCATCCTGGCGCCATGTGCCTACTAATTTTAATCCTGCTGACTTAGCGTCGAGGGGAGTTTCTCCACAACACCTATTAAACAATACTCTGTGGTGGCATGGGCCTTCCTTTTTACTAGAATCTGAATGTGAGTGGCCCCCTCCACTTCCCGGTTGTGTTGAACTTCCTGAAATAAAAAGATGTATGCATTTTATAAGATTAAAAAATATAGTTCCGTTTGAAAGGTACTCTAAGTTATCGAAACTACAAAGAGTATTTGCATTTGTTTTGCGTTTTATAAACAACTGCAAAAGAATTCATACAAAACTAAAGGATCAATTGTCAGTCAATGAGCTAAATAAATCATTAATACTACTTGCTAAACAATCGCAAAGAGATTCCTTTGCAAAAGATATCTACGAATTATCTAAATCAACGAAATTAAATGCAAATTCAAATATCTTACCGTTAAATCCTTTTCTTGATAGTGATAACGTCTTGAGAGTCGGTGGACGTATTCAGTATGCGGCTCATTGTTCTTATGACAAAATACATCCAATTTTGATTGACTCAAGACACTTATTTACACAGTTATTATTCGAAGCAGAACATCTTCGCTTGCTTCATTGTGGTCCGCAACTATTATTAAGCTCCATACGCGATCGTTTTTGGGCAGTTGGAGGCCGAGCTCTTAGTACTAAAACCGTAAACAAATGCGTCACATGTAAAAGACTGAAAGCTCAAACTCTTCAACCAATTATGGGAAACTTACCACGCCCACGTGTCACACCATCATTTCCTTTCGAGACGTGTGGCACCGACTTCGCTGGACCCTTTTTGATATCTAACCGCAAGGGTCGTGGGGCACGAACCACCAAATGCTATTTATGTATTTTTGTTTGTATGTGCTCAAAATCAGTTCATCTGGAGGTTGTTAGCGAGCTTAGTACTAATTCGTTCATTTTGTGCTTGCGACGATTTATAGCTCGCCGTGGTAAGCCGCAAACCATTTATTGTGATAATGGTCGAAACTTTGTGGGGGCCAACAAGGAAATTGCTAAATTATTAAAATCGTGTGGTACGGCGGTTGATGATTTTGCGGGACGTGAGGGAATAGTTTTTAAATTCTCACCAGCTTATTCTCCTAATTTTGGTGGACTTTGGGAGGCCGGCGTTAAAGCAGCAAAATTCCATTTAAAACGTGTTGCGGGCAATGTAAGTCTTACTTTTGAAGAATTAGCTACTTTTTTCGCGCAAATTGAGGCAGTATTAAATTCGCGACCTTTAACAGCTCTGTCTGCAGATCCCTCTGATCTCAGACCCTTAACGCCTGGGCACTTCCTTATTGGTCGTCCGTTGATGGCATTGCCTTCGCCTACTACCAGCAAAGTTAGCATCAACCGGTATCAGCTGATTGAACGACTCAGGCACAATTTTTGGCGTCGTTGGACAAAGGAGTTTTTGTCAGATCTGCAGCAAAGAACTAAGTGGCGCATTCAAAAACAAGAAATCAACCCGGGTGACTTGGTCATTGTCAAAGATGATGCACTACCTCCAATGAAATGGCTGATGGGCCGAATAGAAAAATTATATCCTGGACCAGACATGGTGGCTAGAGTTGCTGATGTGCGGACTAAGAAGGGCGTAATAAGAAGAGCGCTCAGCAGACTGTGTCTTTTGGAAGGGGCACCCCGGAGCGAAGATCTTGAAACTTAATTAAAAATTTAAAAACTTAAGTTTTCAAGGGGGGGAGGATGTTTGCGACCGTGCCTAGTAACCTAGTACTACGCGTAAGAAAACCTGTTCGGCGCAGAGAGATAACGGGACCTTACACGACAACGAGGGGGATTCGGTTCTGCGACACCGCGCCCTATTGACGCTCACTTAACATTAATTATCTCCTAATTTTCTTTTTATTATACAACATCAAATTGTAAAGTACAATAGAAGTATAATCTTGAAAACAAGCATTTTATTAAGCTGAAAGGCTAACATAGATATACATTTCCCCAAATAACGAACAGCTAGTTTTATTGGAGTTCTGAACATTGGAACGGCAAGTTTATTTTTGTTTCTAGTATTCACATTATGTAGATCACTGTTTTTATTGAATTTATCATAGTTTCTATATACAAAAACTAAATTATCATATATATATTGACTAGCTAAAGTTAAAATATTAATTTCTTTGAACAACTCTTTTAGGGATTCTCTAGCCCGTTATTATGGAATGAGCCGAATTCTTTGGAATTTCCATACAAAACAGCGATTTCATATTTTTCATTTTCACAGCTTATATACGTCTCCACCATGAGCCTACCCTAATTATGTTAGGGCGATTAGGCCTTAGTCAGCCACGCTGGCCTAGGGCGGATTGCTTGACTACATACATTTTTCAATTTCTACGCAGGTGTATGCAGGATTCGGTGGAGGAGATTGGGGGAGGTATTGTAGCCTCCCCCGAGGAGGGCAACACCACCGCGTCATCGTGCGCGCGGTGCAAGACGCGCGGGATATACCATTAAAAAAATACATTGGTGCATGCTAGGATCGACCCTGGGCCCGCCTTGCGAATCTTTCAATTCCAAGTTAAGTACAAATAATGCAGCACCGCAGTCGCTCTAAAGTAGAAAAAAGAACAGATAAAATACTTTATAATAAATAAAATAGAATGTCAATAATGTTGATGAAATTAATTAAATCAAATGAAATGTTAAAGAGATAACACCAAGAGATGGATAGCTTCTCGATCGGATGAGAAAATATTGAGAAAAGTAATTGAATTATAACAATAAATGTTCAGATTACAAATTCTATTTTGACGTTAATTTCGCTTCAACTCACAAATCTAACTTTCGTCTGTTTCAAAGTCAGGGATTTAGTTCTGTATTGGCACAGATGTCACGAATAACTTCTTTGTCACGGAGTCATGTTCGTGACAGAAAGAAAACGTCTTTCTTGATTGTCTCAAAGGGAACCGTTGACCGTTTGTTTTTTTTTAGCTTATTTTATTCGCAGCGTCTTGTAAGCTTGCTCAGATTAAATATATAATTATTCAATAAAGATAACAAATTGTTTCTTATGTAAAATAACCTGTTAAAGGTCTAAGGTCACGCCATTTAACAAAATTTGACTAAGGTGAAATGAAAATTAATAACTCACATGCGTTGTAAATTTGGAAGAGTAAGAAACAAGAAAGGATGACCAGGAGACCTATTTTTGAATTACGAATGCGATTTCGTAAAGTCACCGCTGACTATTTAGTCAGCGGTGACTTTGAGGTCACGGATTCCTAAATATCCAATTTTTGAAAGTCGATCGCAGAGCTGCCAACATAGATAAAGTACACACATAAATGTAAGAGTTCGGTTCCACGCAGAATGTAGCCGCTGCCGGTTATTGCCGGCTTAACCATTATGGTTATTATACACACACACACACACACACACACACACACACACACACACATATATATATATATATATAGACTGAAAAATCAACACATCAACTTCAGATTCTTGTCAATATTGTGTTTGTTCTCTAAACAAAACATAGATAACATTTCCACAAGTATGACTTGATAACGAGTGGGTGAGGGCACTCGTAATGAAATCACACCTGTGACTAAGGTAGTCACATAAGTGATATTCAAAAATAAGAATTATTGAAAATCGGTGATTATTAGTCACATCGGTGATTTCGAAGTCGCATTCGTAATTCAAAAATAGGTCTCCTGGTGAGATGCTCCTGTACGCATTGGTGACTAGTTCAGTGGTTGAGGAGGCTCCTCCGATGTCCAGTCAAACCGTCAAAATCAAAATCAAAATAATATTTATTCAACATAGACCTTTACAGGCACTTATTGACGTCAACAAACAAATAAAAAAAAACAAAAACCTTGTCCGTACGTACTGTTATGGGGACCCTTTCAGATTGCTTTTTAAAAAAAACTATTTTATTACGCTGAAAGATATAATAGAAATTAACAAACACTTTACTTTAGATTTAACAATTTCGGAATGGATAGGGACCCTTAAGCAGCCGCGTGTATTGGATGGATGCGTGATGCAGACTGACTCCGTCTTGAAGCCGACTGTAGATGTGGATTGAGTTGCTGATCTTGCAGGATTGGTAGGTCAGCACTATGCCTAACAATGCTGGGGTATAACAGTACGAATAAGGAAAAAAAAAGAAAAAAATATATTGACTCGACACCTCGTCTCGATCTCCTCGTCCTCGTCAGCGGTGTTAAGCACTATGTTCTTGCGGTATCACCGGGTTCAAACTTTGCACACGCGAGCTGTGAGATGAGTTTGCCCGGGGCGGGTAACTTAAGCGGTTAGCGAAAGTATGCGAAATTATCGAATTGATAAATTGAAGACGACGTTAGCGCGGCGCCGGAGTTATCGCCATCTTGATATTACTTTTATATCGTGGCGCTGTCGTCGCGTCTCAGGTCCGGGGATAGGTCAAGGGAAGGATAGGTATCTTATACAACATTATTTATAATATTGTATTATTTTTGTATGTAAACATACATACGACTGTAATCGTATTAGGTGTGATTGTATCTTATACTATATTGTATTTTTATATTATATTATTATAATTATTAACATTGAAAAGAGGAGATAAAAAATAGACATTCAGAGTTTCTTGCCTGTTCTTCTCGAGAAGGCTCTCCCAATTTTCGAACAGGTGTCGAGTCAATTTTTTTTCCTTATTCGTACGTACGGACAAGGTTTTTGTTTTTTTTTTAAGCTTTTTTTTGTTTTGTTTGTTGACGTCAGAAAGTGCCTGTAAAGGTCTATGTTGAATAAAGACTATTTTGATTTTGATTTTGATTATGTATATTGCCAATAGCTGGCGTTAACAGTCTATGAACTTTTTTATTACTGGTCTATTTTATATAAATAATAGTGTTCAAGCTGTAGTTCTTCACAGTAAATGAAATTCGGTTTCTACCCTCATACTATTATACACTTTTAATTAATTTACACAATTAATAATCATTTCATTAAGGTCCTTTGCCCCCTAGCTGGGGCAGAATAAAATATCGACGAAGTTAAGTAAAAGGAAAATATTTTTTTTTATCTATACTAATATTATAAAGAAGTAAAGTTTGTGTGTTTGTATATTTGTTAAATTGTAAGGGGTAATCTACTGAGCCGATTTTAAAAATTCTTTCACCAATAGAAAGCCACATTATTGCTGAGTGTCATAGGTTATATAAAAAACCGTAAATAAAAAGGCATTTACATGGTAGTCCGTTTTGCAAAGTGAATCGGAGAAAAAACGGTCGAATGAAAGCGTTTCTTACGAACGCTGCCTTAACTACGAAAGATATATTTTTGAGTTCTAGAGAAAAGATGTGGAGCCTTAAAAATGCCTACAAAAAACTCAATGACATGATATGTGTAACTTTTATATTTAAGTTACAGAAAGTAATTCTTTTAATATTACAGTTAGAAATTAAAACATAACACTCTGTACTAAATAAGGATTATTAATAATATGCTCAACGAAGTGGGGACCAGTGTGGAGATCCTTTGGGGAGGCCTACAGGGTACAGCAGTGTATCTTATATATAAAAATGAATCGCAAAATGTGTTGGTAAGCTCATAACTCAACAACGCCTGGACCAATTTGGCCAATTCTTTATTGTTAATGTTCGTTGAAGTTCAAGGAGGGTTTTTACAATGAGGAAAATTCGAATAATTATCGGAAATACCCTAAAAACAGCCCTTTTACTTTCCCATGCAAACGTTTTCTAACTAAAATGTACAGTCGAATTGAGCTTTATTGTTATTGTATAAAGTTCATATTGCAAGCACTCACTGTTGTCTAAGCAATGAAGGTGTCTTCCTAACATCAAAGAGTCAATTTGCGCTTTATTAACGCTACATATAGTTGACATTCAATCATATCTATCAACAGTGAGTCTCAAAACAGTGTGCGTGCGTGCGTTGGAGCACAGAATACATCGTTGGAGGATTTAATGTCACGTTCCAAAATTGAATAGCCACAAAATGTAATAGGTCATTCAGACTTTTTTTGCGATTTGGTTGGCTATGCGACATTATCTATAAAATAATTAGGAACAAAAACTGCCACTGTACAAATCTTTTTGACAGGACGAAGTCTGTCGGGTTCGCTAGTATATATATATATATATATATATATATATATGTGTGTGTGTCTATAATGTTTGATATGATAGCGGCAACAGAAATACATAATCAGTAAAAAAATCAACTTTCTATCACGCTTCATGAGATACAGGTGACAGACGGACAAGCAGTACGGGATGGAATATACTTGTATACTTATATAAACCCTATGTACTCTGGAACGCTTGTTATAGCTTTGTAATTTACCTTCTAGTTTATTTTCTGTTCCAATTATAATGTTACATACAGACATATAATATTTATACACAGGTTGTAATTACCTAGTTTCTATAGCAACCCCGATGGTGCGTACTTGCTCGCCCCCTCGGGAACTCTTCAGCGCTTAATGAGATAACCGGGAACATATTTCGACAGCACTTTACAGGCATTATTTACACGCACTGGTTGTACGTAAATGATCAGTATAGATATTTGAGAAATAAGATTCTCTCTGCGAGACTCGTGTGAATAAGACATGTTGTTCAATGTGAACTAAGTTGAACTCAAACTTTGAACTGTTTGCACTGTTATGAATACGAGAATAATAAAATTCAATATTCTGAACTATTAACCTGCTGATTCAATTAATTTATTATAGTGTTTTTTTTCCTCAGGAGAGGAGGCTGAGAATGAGAATGAAGAGAAGCAACGGCAAGTGTCACGGAGGTTATGTCGGACTCCACGCGACCGGAACGGTCCAGCCACGTGACCTACCGACTAAACTCAGCCTGGCCTAGGTTCTATGAATCATCTAGGCAAATCGTGAGGGCATTTATTATAGTTTTTTTTCATCAGGAGAGGAGGCTGAGAATCCTCATGGATACCACCGCAACGGCAAGTAGATATGCGGTGATTACGTCGGACTCCTGGTGAATCGAGGCGGCTCGACCCAACAGACCTACCGACTAAACTCAGCCTAGCCTTGGCCATAAGGGCCCTACGCCTTGAATAGAGAGGTTTACCGCACCCTCAGGACAGGGCACGTCAGCGTTGCCCTCCGAAAAGGACATATGCGCGAAAGAAGGCGCGGCCAAAGTGGCTCCAGCCTGTGAAATAATGGGGCCTATTCGTAACATTTGCAGCAAGCTGCGATGTACGGACTAACTAATGGATGGCGGCGCAGATGCCGCCTCTCGCAAGAAAGGACGTCAGAAAGGACGTGTCTGGGTCGACGATGTTCTGTATAACGCGGATTGACTGCAGTACGCGGGGTGTAGCTATACGCCTGCCTCACTAACGGATTGGGGTACCCTTCAGCAATGGTAAAGAACTACTTAGGGCACTCCGGAAGTGTTCGTGAATAGTTGTGATTTCGAAATCGCGATGGATATCGCAATTCCGAACCGAGTATGGGAGGTTGGCCATCCTGCGCAACAAGACGCTTTGAGTACGTTGGATAAAGTTAGTTGCCTCGGTATGTGCGAATACCGGGCACGCGTAAGAAAGGACGGGTCGCATGCAAACTTTGTAGATCGTTCGCTTGTTCCGATTTATTATATTTTTTTTTCCTCAGGAGAGGAGGCTGAGAATCCTCACAAGAAGTACGAAACGTACCCAGAAATCAGGGTACCCCCGCAAGAGCAAGTGTCACGGAGGTTATGTCGGAGTCGGACTGCACGCGACCGGAACGGTCCAGCCACGTGACCTACCGACTAAACTCAGCCTGGCCCAGGTTTTAGAACCTAACCATATAGGAAATTCACGACTTATATAGTCAAAACGGTAATATAACACCATCGCGTTCAACAGTTTGGGCAACGCCATCTATTGTTAATGGCCTAAACTATTTGAATGTATTTTACTTCGATATTCAACACATGTAATAAACATATCATATATCATAGTATTTTTTATATTTGTAATGTAACGTAGGGTTGTTGAAAAATAATTGATTTCACGAAAAAGTTTATGAATCTGTCAACTGGCACATACACCGTAGACTCAAAATGTTACTTTTTTTTTAAGACACCGCTGCTCTCTGGTTGTTGGATTCAAGGGAAATATGTAATGCAATATAATCAAAGACAAAAAAAAAACAGAATATTAGATCCTTCATTATATACTTAGTCTAATATTGTTATAAGGACTATTGAATTGAATTAATTAATAGAATTTGTACGTAAACAAACTTCCATACTTACAAATTTTCACGTGTATTATATTAATCGGGATTTAGTCTTACAATAAATATTGTTACAAGGATTTTTTCTATTGCATATAACATTTATTATTTTAATATGTGTAATTTGATAGATTTATATAAACACATTACAAGTATATTAAGGTTATTTGAAACTATCTCTAGAGGAATAAGGGATGAAACTCAGAATAGTTTCATGCCCTATTTTTATTTTCCTTTTTCTTTGAATGTACTGTTGTTTCATTTTCTTAAAAAAAATATTTGAATAAAGATTACTTAGATGCCTTAGAAATCGTTCATCCCCTATTTTCAAAAAAGTAGCTTAAATCCTTTCTCACGCTCTAGACGTTGGGAGCTCTGGTAAAAAATGTAGACCCCCATTTGTGTAGTGGCGGCCATCTTTGCTCGAGTTCCATACAACAATAACAAAATACAACAATACATATACCGCTGCACGATACCAAAACTGTGGCAATGCATAGCTAAAAACACTCCAGAATATTTCACTTTTCAAAAGAAATATCAAATTTGGTACACCTATCAATGGCACTCATAGCCATATACAAACACACGCATATAAAGATGTCATTATAGGCTTGTTGCCTAAATTTCAGTAGTTAGATACTAATATACCTTGATGCCTATTCTATACAAAATAATTATTATTTTTGAAAAAAAAATGCTTATTTATAAGAATAATTTTGCATTTAATTAAATATTTGACATTAGTCATCAAAAACGCTCATGACTGTCATGGCGTCTTGAATGACGTCACGCCGTGCAAAACACAGCTGTTTTAGTATCGGAATATTCGGTATTGTGAAGTTATTTTAATAAAAAATGGATTCATCGTATTACAAGTACTGCATAGTGCCCCAGTGTACAAGCACAAGTATAAAAACACCAAAAAAATTATTTATATACGTGCCAAACAATCAGCAGATACGTAAAAAGTGGCTGACACTCGCGAGAAGGAATGATGCCCATTCTTTTTCGCACTTCCACAAGACACTTGGGAATGACATTTTGACTTTGACGTTTCGCACGGCGTGACGTAACACTTTTTAATTGGTGTTTGCTGTCACGTGACTTATGGCTTATTTTGTGCAATTTTATTGTATAAAAATATAAATAATCAGAAGTTATTATTTTATAAAACTTTGTTTTTTCATAATTAAATGATCATCTTAATAGTTATGCAACCTAATGCATCAGATTTGTTAATAGTGGATACAAGCCTATTGTACTAAAACGACGGGTGTTTTTGCTTCGAGTGTCAATCTTTACTTTCTTTACAACAGCCATCTTTACCATTTTTACCATTGCTGATTTCTTCGCAAATTAGCAAAAATGTACAATTGACTGTTTCGTCCATTTGTAGCGTGGACATGGTTCAAGTAAGTCAATTCATATTATGTGCTCTGATAATTTAATTGCACCGAATAACTTTATAACAAAATGTTTCAGCGTTCCTAAGAACGTGCCCGAGTTACAATTCATTTCCCTAGGGACTTCCAGCTGGAGGTTGCAGCACAGTTCTTATTTTATCTGGAGTGATAAATTTAACTATTTGCAACAAACGTGCACGTTCCGAGATATAAATTTTCATAGATATATTTAGAAGCTACAAAATCCTTAGTAATAAATGCGAAAGTAACTCCGTCTGTCTGTTGAGCTTTCACGCTAAAACTACTAATTCAATTTATATTAAACTAGCTTTTGCCCGCGACTTCGTTCGCGTGGACTTCAGGTTCGTCCCGTCTAGTCTAGTAATAAGTAAGAAATACGGTAACTAAGCACTGCAGAGCCCTAATCATAGGCCTATAGGTAGCTACTGCAGTATGCTCCTATAAACTACATAGGATTCAGTCAGCGTTTGCAATGTAAGCGCAAAAAATGCGTTTTTTTATGACCTTACATTAGAAACCTCAAAAATTGTAGCCTATGTGTTATTCTGATGTATACGCTATATTGTGGTAAAGTTTCATTCAAATCCATTCAGTAGTTTTTACGTGAAAGAGTAACAAACATCCATACTTACAAACTTTCGCCTTTATAATAGTAGTAGGATTTGGTACACAGATAGTATAGAAAACCTGAGAAAGGAGGTAGGCGACTTTTATACAGTTTTTATACTGTGTTATACAGTTTCTAATAGCGATGTGCCAGACTCGATTCCTGCTTTGGACTCGCCTACTCGAATACCAATTTATTTTGATTCGAGTACGCCTGACTCGATTCCGGTACTCGAGTCAGGAAGGATCGGTTTGTACTCGCTAACTTGATTCTATTTATACGAGTCCTACTGAGTCTAGTATTCGAGTTTGGTTACCTCGCTTGCCTTGCTCTATGTCTTGATTCAATGTTTATTATCTTTTAATACAGTATTATTATTTTGTGTGCTTACCCTAACCTACACGCTGTTTGAAGTTTACTCCTTTCTATTTTTCCTTTTTGTTCTAAAATCGGGCTCTAGTTCTGGACTGGACTAGAATTACAGACTCGAATTTCTTGACTCGAGTCTAGAAATATTCGAATACCAAACATAGAATTCGAGTACTGGAATCGAATCAGGGAATCGAGTCCTGATTCGAATACCGTATACCAAAACGGCTACTCAGCATATCACTAGTTTCTAAGTCTACAGTCCTTTTAATACAAAAATGACTGTAAAAGTTTGACAACGGGGATGAAAACTAGTACGGAATTTTTCAATAACTTTTTGAAGGTTTTTGATTGGCTAAATCAGTGATTCCCAAGGTGGTCTAAATCGACCCCTAGGGGTCTATGATAACCTGGAAGGGGTCTACGTCAGCGAAAAACAATTTGGGGCTCCACGAAATGAAAATGGGGGTCCACTGTAATGGATCTCCACAAACAGTGATAGTATCTATTTACTCACATTATACTGTCTTCTTATATAAAGGCAATCCAAAGAGGCTATGCCAAACCTGAGCAATAGACTAACAAAGCGTTTATTGCGACTGAACAAAAAGAACCTAAGAACAGTAGGAACCATTACGGGTCACTGCTCGCTTAACAAACACTTATACACTCTAGGTATAACCGATAGCCCTCTGTGCAGGGCATGCATGAAGACGGAGGAAACGATTGCACATGTGCTACTGGAGTGCACAGGCGTCGCCCAAATCCGGAAAAAAACCGTGGGATCACCCAAAACAATCGAGGAAATCCTGAACAACATGGGGAACTTAATCTGCTTCTGGAGGGAGGTGGGTTGGCTGGAATGAGCAACCTCCACCTTGTACTCACGCACAATGGTCCATACAGGACTAAGTGCGTAAAACACACCCTCTGGTTGTCAGAGGGTGACCTATGATGATGAAGGCATTTACATTATTTATAAAAGTGAATGAAGTAAAAAAGTTATTTTTTATGTTTATAAAATTTTGCAAGTTCTAGGATGTAGGCATTCAATATCAGGTAAGTAGGGGGTATACACAAAAAAACAAGACAAAGGGTCAAAAGTTTGGGAACCTCTGGGATAAATAAACCAGCTGGTACCCGCGACGTCGTCTGCACAGGATTAGTATTTCAAATATCTTTTACTAGCTGACGCGTGCCCACTTCGTTGGGCATAATATTAATAATCCTTTTTTAGTACAGAGTGTTATGTTTTAATTACTAACTGTAATATTAAAAAATCTACTTTTTGTAACTTAAATATAAAAGTTAGATATATGCTGTCGTTGTCTTTTTTTGTAGGCATTTTCAAGCTCCACATCTTTTCTCTAGAACTCAAAAATATTTCTTTCATAGTTAAGGCAGCGTTCGTAAGAAACGCTTTCATTCGACCGTTTTTTCTCCGATTCACTTTGCAAAACGGACTACCACGTAAAAGCCTATTTATTTTTCGGTTTTTAATATAACCTATGACACGCAGCAATAATGTGGCTTTCTATTGGTGAAAGAATTTTTAAAATCGGTTCAGTAGATCCCGAGATTACCCCTTACAATTTAACAAATATACAAACACACAAACTTTACTTCTTTATAATATTAGTATAGATTAGAGGAGGGTATATCTATATGAATCGTAGCTTATATGTTATAAAGCTTACGAAGATAATACATTCAATATGTTCCAATCCATCCATAGGGACTGTCAATTTAGGAATCTATACTAATATATAAAGCTGAAGAGTTTGTTTGTTTGTTTGTTTGTTTGTTTGTTTGAACGCGCTAATCTCCGAAACTACTGGTGCGATTTGAATAATTCTTTTTTTGTTGGATAGTCCATTTATCGAGGAAGGCTATAGGCTAAATAACATTACGCTATGACCAATAGGAGCAAAGACAGAGTGGTAAATGTGTAAAAAACGGGGAAAATTATTCATTTTTGAAGGCTTTCTTTGCGTGCGCTGCGAAAACGGTTCAAGATACACAAAAAATATGTATGAAAGAATTATTCCTCTATACATGATCTAAAAAAAGTCCGCGACGGCATATGTCTATCTTTTAAGGTTTAGTCACAATGACCGTTTTTATGGTACCAAATTTGGATATGTCGCGTTGTCAAGATCGGGTAACAGCTGAGGTGCGCAAAATAACTATTCCACGCGGACGAAGTCGCGGGCACAGCTAGTATAATATAGTTTAGCCATGGATGTCATTGTTAGAACAGGACTAAATAGAACTAAATGAGATGCAGTATTTTTCTAACAAAAAATAAATAAATTCCAGTTGAAAGTTTTGACGTATAAAAACATACAGTCAAATTAGGAACGTCCTTAATTTTTAAGACAGTAAAAAATAATTCGCTAGTAATTAAATCTAGACATAGTATATTAAGTTATATAAGTTATATCAAAAAGGTTGTTAGTCCCAATTAAGCCCGTGCAATGACATAAATGCAAGTTTCACCGCGCAACTTGCAGAAGCGTCGCGAGAGCAGAACTTTCAGAGCCGGGCGCAACTTCAGAGAGGTCACTTGTTGATCGCTCACAAGTCAAATTGGAAAATTAATAGACGTACTTATAATAATTACATTTATTCAAGTAGCTACGAGTCGTGGGTTAAGAGGTGGCTTAAACACTAAGTTACTAAATCATAGTTACAAAATTTTGAAATTAAATTAAATTAAATATCATGATGTTAATCATTGCTGCCTCATTCCATCGGCAATGTTACAGCAATGATTTATATAACGACAATCAAGCCGGACCGTTGTCAGGGTTGTGTTGGAACTGCTCCGATGCACCAGGGAGAAAGCAATCTACTCTGGCACCTATAAACATCCTCAAAGCGCCGAAGAAGCGAGGCAGCTCCAAAACACCCTGAACGCGTTATTATATTGAAAACGAAGAGCGATATAGGATTTTTGTTTCCACCTGACCCACAGGCTGCATGTGTTAACTGAGGTGCAAAAAACTATGAATAGAGTAATTATTACGTTACTTGAGCAAGTAGTTTGTGAATTATCCGCTGGGTTGTCCTGTCAACTACCACTTGTCGTAGATTTTGTACCCCAAATTGTCTTAGTAATAGACGTTGTTTCTCGCTCCCATGTTATGTGTGGCGAGTATTCCGTCCCGTAATTTCAACTTGTTCTGTTTCATTCACATTTTGTGAAACATTAAGGAAGACTAAAGGACACCGGAGCGTCAGTGGTGCTGTGGCTTCGGCACTGATCTACGAATTAGACAATTCGCGGGACTCGGGGACTTCGCGGGAATCCTGCCATGTGTTTTTTCAATTTGATGTGTACATTTATATTATACTCCTGCGGTGAGGTGAGGGAGGAGGAGGGAGGTGAAGAAATTGTGAGACAACCTGCATACCAGCGTGCCGGGCCAGCGTGGTCGACTAAGGCCTAATCGCCCTAACATAGAGTCGCGACCTTCGGTGTTTACATATATGATGAGCTGTGATGAGAGGCATACCTGACCACACAAGCTGTGGCCTTCTGCTGACAACAGACAACCAGTTCTCTGGTAGCTGTAACATCCCGTCTTAGAAGCTCCGATCACAGCCTGGTGAAGTCTGTGTCGACCATTTCCTAATTAAGTCCTATAATAAATAAATAATAAATAAATTCATTTATTTCAGATAATTAAAATCCATATTGGTAATTAAATAAACACAGAAATAGGAATTAGTTACAAATAAATAAATAAAATCAGAATCAGATGTCAAAATCATAAAAACTACTAAATGAAATTAAATTAAATAAAATAAATATACATTAAAATTAAAACACATAAATTAAAATCATAAAAATTAAACACACAAATTAAATTAACAAAAATAAAATAATTATTATATATAGGAGGGGCCACTAGCATGCAGCCGCATCCACCTCCTTAACATTGGCGAGTCCCACCGGTCGGCCAATACGCACAATATACCATTCGGGCTGCCACGCACACGCCTTAACAAAGAGGCGCACCTTTTTCTGATGATTGATGGAAAGTCATCAGCATGCTCCTCAGCAAACATCCCGGACGCACTGCAAAAACGTGGCAGTCCCAGTAATATTCTGAACGCATTGTTATATTGTACGCGCAGTGCGCCATATACCCGCTGTGTAAAACTGGTCCACAGGCTGCATGTGTAGAAGGTCTGGCAGTAAGCCTTAAATAATGTTATATCTCTTGATTAACTATCTCTTGATTAACTAGTGATATAACTTAGCAGATTGGGATGTGACGCGGCCACTCTTTGCTTCACTACATAGTATAAAATAAAATCTCTATCCGCCATCTGTCTGTCCCTATGTATACTTAGATCTAAAACTTTTAGACTAAAACTGTGCAACAGATTTTGATGCGGTTTTTTAATAGATAGAGTGATATGATAGATATAATTTGGATATCCACTTGTTACAATACAAACTACTTGCATCAACATCTTCATGCTCGCTCGTCAATCTGACCTTTTATCAACATGTCACCTATTCGGTCCAAATATATTCATGTAGCAACCGGCCTATTCATATATATTTGCCTTATAAATTGTTTTTCGTTAGTCGTCCTTCGTCCACTCTATATGCGTATACAAATCAACTAAGCATTGCCTTCTAGATTTTTGTCACTACGTATTCTTCCACACCCCTCATTTCCCCTTTTTTTTATACCATGATGGTGGCAAACAGGCCTACGGCACGCCTGATGGTGAGCGGTTACCGTAGCCTATGGACACTTGCAACACCAGGGGTGTCACTTGCGCGTTGCCGACCCTTCGAAAACCTATTTACTCCCCTTTTGAATAACCCCATACTGTAGCCCTGCGGGACCTCGGCAGGGAGCTCATTCCACAAACGAAGTGTACGCGGGAGGAAATTCCTTTGAAACCGCACTGTGCGTGACCATTTAGGCTCCAGTGTGTGGGCATGAACTCCCTGTCGATGGCGAGCGGTGCGATGATAGAAAGTGGCCGTGGGCATCATGTCAAACAATTCTTCAGAACACAACCCATTATACAGGTAGAACACACATAAGGAGGCAGTGTCTCTCCTAAGACTTAGAGGCTCGATACCGCCTGTGAGTACGGGATCGTCGACGAGTCTCGCAGCGCGCTTTTGAACCGAGTCTAGGGGCCCAAGCTGGTACATAGGTGCTCCCGCCCAGAGATGGCCTTTACACACTATTTGGCAATTTATCCTTCATCGTCACTCCAGCCATTTCCTTCAAATCTCTAATTTCCATTATACGAGTAATAACCTTGCTTTTAACCTTCTTCAGCCACACCCAGCATTCACTCCCATAAGTAACCGTAGGGCCCAGCACGCCTCCAGTACAACCAGATGCGCCGATACAGATATTTTAAAACATTCTATGATTTTTGTCTTATGTCGTGGGTGCAGTCACAAATATAGAAATCTCACTTGCACAAACACCCAGACCGGAACAAATTTTTGTATGTCATACAAAATATCTGTCCCGTGCGGGAATTGAACCCGCGACCCGTTGCGTAGAAGCATTTCCTAATATACGAACCTCAATCTGTTTGAAGATCGAATTTTTATTTCCTGTCACTGATCATGATTTTAAAGTTGTAAAATATTGTTGCTTTTTATTAAAATAATTCTTAATTCAACTAGTAGATATATCAAGATAAAGCAATAATTACTTATAGGAACCAGCAAAGTAACTTTAAGCGGCATATTCTAGGACTGTTATATCAATATCGCGTTGAGTATTATGCAAGTTAACACTGTTATGCATGACTGTCAGCATTGCTGAGTTAATGCAAAATGTATTTTATGTTCCACGGTATACAGTTGATCATCCTTCAGCAACTCGTTCCTGCTTATTAGGAGATTAGTGCAGAGTCATATCGCTCTGAGCTTGGGCATTCACAAAGGGAGTATTTGCAGGAGAGGTACAGATATCGCTAGAAATGTTAGATGACGATCTAATGAGAATAACCGTTCAAAGGAAGCGATGTTTCTTATCATTTTCTTTAAAAAATATATATCTGACATTTAATTATAACATCAAACTAATCAATGCACTGATTATGTCGTTATTCATTTGGTCGGGAAAGTTGGGGGAAAAAAACAATTCTATTAAAGGCGTTCATTCTATTTCACAAATAACTAAAATTATTTAATAACCTTAATTTATAAATATTTAAAGCTCACTCACAATTTCGTAGCAACATTCTCTACAAATAAAGAAACAAGACTATTATTAAAGTTTCTCGTAGTTAGCTACGCCTGTAGTGCTACGGCGTAGCAATAGTCTACGGCAGTAGTATTTTGTATAAGATACTATACGTTCGACTATTATTAAAGTTTCTTGTAGTTAGCTACGCCTGTAGTGCTACGACGTAGCAATAGTCTACAGCAGTAGTATTTTGTATAAGATACATACGTTCGACTTGTACAGAATTTATACCTATCTTCACATTTTTATTTTAGGTATGAGCTTTGAGCTTTAGTAATAATTTTTTACACTTATCTTAATTAAACTATCTATGAAAAAATAATAATATTCGCACCTGCAATTTAACTCATCATTTATTTATGTAAGATAGGTGCTACTCAACCTGTTATAGTATTAATTTTAATAAATGAAAAGTAATGGCGAAGCTTTCTATGTATATATATGTACAAAAACTAGAAAATTATCAATTATTCCTATAATCGCTGCTCGCTCGAATAAATTATATAAACAAATAAAAAAATGTTATTTTTAACTATTCATTTGTTAGTAAAGATTTTATCGCAAAGTTACGATTTCCAACATGTTATATCTGCAAGTAAACAACAAAAAACTTAAGAAATCATTTACGCACCTTCGAAAACACCATAACATAACAATATCGTTAATGCATCAAAACAAACTAAATATAGTCAAAGGTGTAACGAAGTGTTTTGCAATCAGATTTATGTTTGTTCAGATAAAACGGAGAGGAAGTTGAACTGTAAATAAGAGTGTATAGAAACGAACTCTGAACTACGAGTATGTACGCTGGCAACTGCACAGAGTGAAATAACTAACGTTAGACGATCGGCATGAATAATACCTATGGCGAACGATGGACTGCTTGCACCTGTCTCCTCGGCTCATAAATTATATACCTCTAGAATTCCGTTCTATTCATTATGTGTAACAACATTAAACTTAAGTTAAAGAACCATATTTTAAACAATATGTTACATACCTAAGTGAATAATTATAACATTTGTCAAAAACTTCATTGGTTTATTCAATGTTATTTATGCCGTCTTTTTTGTAATAATGTATTTAAAAGATGAATGGGATGTTGTTCCCAACATCCCACATCAGAGAACGACAGGACGAGGAGGGCTATTATACAAAAACTTGGACTATCTCGTCGGTTGCTGCTCGCCTACGAAACATACAAGTACGAGTTAAATAGAATGTGATATCTCTGAATGAGGAGCGGGAAATTACTCAGGCCTGCATGCTGAAGTGACTCCTGATACATGATCAACTCGGCTGGAGTAATCCCTTATGTTACCTTATAGGGAATTTTCCAAAAGCGCAAATACGAGACTCGTATGCTACTCGGGCAGTCCTGGGGTGGTTCGGAGAAATCGGGGTCCCCAATCCCTTTTTTTTTTTGTTCCCCCTGAGGAAAATGCATTAAGTTGCATATTCCGGCTGTGGCGAGCCGGCGGTTACGTGGGGCTCTCCTCCCCAGAAGGGGGAGGCCTACCCACTAAAAACCTCAGGGATGGCCTTCCTTAGGCATGTAGGGAGCCCCCGGGAACATCAAGCTACTTCCGGGAACCCCCAGCCTCCGCTCCCCTGCCTAGAGGGGAGCCCTCCTCGGGGGAGGCTATACTACCTCCCCCGGTCTCCTCCACCAACAACGCCCCCCGGCCACGGAAGGAGCGTGGTCCATCCCGGGTCGCCGTAGCAGTCGCGACTTTCTCGCGCCCGCCGGCGACCCGCGGCGGCGCCGCAGCTGTGCTACCGAGCCCGGCGCCGCCTTCTTCGAGCGGGATCGGCCATCTCCCGACCCCGCTCGGCGGCCTCCTTCTGGAGCATCACTGCTTCACAGAAGGAGGCCACAGCCCTCCAACCTCCCTCGTCCGCCAGCATTGCCGCAATCAATGCCGGCGGAGACAGATCTCGCCCGATCTCTGCGACCAAGACTCGGCGCTCGGTGGCCCACGCGGGGCACTCCGCCAGCGTGTGTTGGGCCGAGTCGAGGTCGGATGCGCAGTGGTGGCAATGTGTCGATCCCTCCCGTCCTATTCGACACAGATACTCACCGAAGCAGCCGTGCCCGGTGAGTAACTGAGTCGATCGGTAGGTGACCTCCTCCTTCCCGTGGAGCCAAGCTTCGAAGTGCGAGAGTACGGCACCGACGGCCCGCTGGCGCGCGCGGGGTCCCCAATCCCTGGATGTAAAACATTATATCGTGGTGATTAAGCGGGTATGCCATGATTGGCCATCGACACGTACGGTACATAATAACATTCCTTCTCGGAAAAGGCATGAAATAAATACGGCTACCTACGGTGAGTTAAAAACACATTGAGTTGATAGCAGTTTTCAGCCCCGCTCCCCCAGATTAGAAGGCAATTTTTCTTCGGCCGCTCCTAATAAGCACGATTCCTCGGCGTACACGGCTGATAATTGGCTAACAACAAATATTTGTTGTCGCCGTCACACGCCGATCCGCCTCGTCAAAGCCCCGTCACGTCCGCCGCCCCCGCGACGATCTATATTTGCTCGGAGATCCTTACTCCAATGTCAAATTTACATGAATTAATTACGAGGGCCAGCTCTTTCGAAGGAATGAGAGAGATACAAACAAAATGGTTTTCCGATCGGAGTTATTTATTAGAATTTGTAAAATCAAATAATAAATAGAATCGATATGTGAAAATAAAAACAATTAGCGAATTTTTCGAAAAAAACTTTTATTTAATAAATTAATGTTGTCCAATCTGTCGCCAGAAACGCTACCCATTGACGATGGAAAACTGCCACTTGGAAAACGTGGTGTTACCCTTCAACACCAAGTCACAAAACATGAACAATAATAGTAACGAAATTGCAAAAAATAAAGGACACTGACACATGCAGAGTCTGCGAACAAGAGCGTGAAACACCAATTCACCTCTTGTGCTACTGTGAACCGCTGATTCACAAAAGAAACAGACACCTGGGGAAACACATCCTTGACCCAGATGAAATAAAAACAATCCGAACTGGGAACATCCTATCTTTCTTGGTCAGTGCCCAGTTAAGGGAGCTACTGTAGGGCCTATATAGAACCTACATAGGAGGCTGGTCACAATAGATCTTAATAGGTCGCCGTGATGCATATCAGCCCCGACTTACGCACGAAAAAACGAAATCGCAATAAGGAACTTTAGACTTGGCACGAGTTTGTCATATTTCATTACTTTTTAGAGATAAACTAGCAGCTCCATCGAAACTTGGCTAGTTTTTCTACACAATGTTTTGGTGTTATTTCACTTCTTTTTGTAGAAACACTAGTTTTTATAGTTTTACCTTTATGTGGCCATAAAACCCTAACTCTGTACCAAATTTCAGCTCTCTGAGGTTATGGGGAGTACTAGTTCTATTTTGATGATCATGAGTGAGTGAGTGAGTGAGTGAGTGTCATAAATGCGAAACATTGCTTGCGCTTAACTTTCTATATCTTGGATAATTATTTCTGCCTCTGCGTCAGGACTAGCTGGCCCGCGGCATACCGACTAAAAAGCTTTACTATGACATCGCGCGAGCGTGTCAAAACTTCAAGGAAAGCATCGTTGCCTGATAAGGCCATAGGAACTCTTTCGAATACTTCGCCGAACTCGTCGGCGTTATGGCGAACAATCGCCCCCACGGAGTGACAACCACCTAAAATGGGTCGCCAGAGAGGGAGGGGAAGTGTTTCAAAAATAGTGTATGGTTCCATACCTACTTTGTGAAATGTAATTACTGCGATTTGGTTCTCTTTATCACTCATTCCATTTTAATTTCTCTTAAGCATTTGACAACCAATTCGCGCGTAAATAAGAAAATATAATGAATATTCATACGACTTACAGACAAGAATGGCACATTCGAAATTCAAATGTAATATTATGTTTATTTTCAATTGTAAAATATTTATGGCCAGACTTGTCACAGATTTGTAAAAGATTCGCGAGTCAGTTATTTCTACAAAAGAAAAACAATGTTTCACAATTCCAGCGAATTAAAGTTGCTTCAGCATTCTCGTGAACAACTCAGTTAAGATATTGAGTATTCTAAGAAATCATTTCACAAATTTCGTTTACCATGTGACTTTGAATATTTTGGAAGTTTCTTTGTCATAGCAACTTGTATGTCAAAGTTAAAACGTCAAATAATCTTTATTCGACAAAGAATAAAGGCCTTATTGACTTTAAAATAAATTTAATTTCTACACACGTTCTGAAATTGGGAAAGCCTTCTGGAGAAGAACACGCAAGAAACTCTGAAGGGATATTGTTTAATCTCTTTCTTTTAACTTATTAAATACAATAATTAGTACATTAATATATAATGGAATAATTAAATTACAGTTTTAAAGCTAGAAACTTATTTTTATGATTTTGAATATTTTGCTTGAATAAGATCACAAAATTCTGAACCAATTTTGATTTAAGTTGAAAAATAAAAATTTTGCGGGTCATAGAAGGACATAAAGACATTTTTATTACGGGAAATATATTTTTCCCGCGGAAAATATGACGCTGATCTTAAAGCGTTTTAATACGATTATATATAAGTAAATAATTAAATTATACTTGTCCATCCCAACACAAAAATTCAATTACTCTCGTCCGGACCCAGCACAATAATTCAATTACACTCATTCCCACCCAACAAAATAATAAATTTATACTCATCCCAACCCAACACTATAATTCAATTACACTCGTCCCAGCATAACATTATAATTCAATTGCACTCGTCATCTTAACACAAAAATTAAATTAGGTACACGAAAACATAAAAAATCAATTACTCTCGTCCGGACCCAACACAAATAAACACTGTGCTGAGAACGATGAGCAGGCGTCAAGTTGCGGCAAAATCCATTCGCTGCAATAAAGCCGCGACATGGCTGCGGGCGCTGATAAACTCGGCAATAACTCAGCAGTGACCGCCCGACCTGAAATTAATTGACCAATTTAAAACAACACACTTTTCAAAGTAGCTACTAATGATACATCAATATGTTTTAATAAACACAGTCAGGTGAAAATTCTTAACATTCCTTGGATTCACCGAATGGGGAGAGGGAAGACAGAAGTAGCGCCAGGGACTTTTCACCCAGCTGTAGGCTAACTCACTCACCATTACCACCCTGGCTCCTGGTTCTATCTTTTTTTAAACCAGGATAAACATATTTATGATACCTACGGGGATGATGACGAAAATCCTCGTAAGATATGGCATTAAACTCTACCACCAGAGTTAATCCTATGGTATCTTGACTACCTGATTAAACCTCTCTTCTGAATCTTTCCTTTTAACCTGGGTGTATGTGCATGTGAGATTCTATGTTCGTAACTGCACCCAAGGTACAGGATAAAAACCAGTGTGGAGCGACGTATTTTTTTTAAACAGAAAATAATATAAACAAAGGAAATACAAATTAAAATAATGCTTTGCATTCTCGTCGAAAAATGTTGGTCCTAGGTCTCGTCTAGAGAGAGCGAAACCGACGAGAGCTCTCTACGCTCTCGCCGCTTGTACGCTCTGGATCCTAATACAAATGGACATGTTAAAAGTTTGTTGTTAAGAAAGTAAAAACAAAGAACAGTTTCCTGAAAAATCACACCCGACTAGTATTTTTATTTCCTAAAAACCTAGATCTTCTGTGGTCGTATCCTTATTTTTTCTTTCTTATATAAATTAT
This sequence comes from Scirpophaga incertulas, assembly GCA_036419045.1. Classification (NCBI taxonomy): domain Eukaryota; kingdom Metazoa; phylum Arthropoda; class Insecta; order Lepidoptera; family Crambidae; genus Scirpophaga; species Scirpophaga incertulas. Next base: position 5,583,901 of record CM071634.1, on the reverse strand, counting down.
TAAGTAAAAGAAATATAAATATTGAAAAAGTTCTTTTAGGGAGGTTTCGTAGATCATAAAACTCAGCATACAAAGCAATAATATATAATAAATATTTTACAAAGTAAAGCACGACATTAATCATAAATAAACAAACTGTATCTAGGTAACTGTCTAGAACATCACATTTTACTTATGACATATATATAAAAACCAGCCTAACATAAGTCCAAGGAGGTGATACTTTGACAAGTTCTAAAAATAGTAATAAGGTATGTGTCTGTCATTGAAGGAAAAATGATTGCAGGAAATGGCCTCAAGGACAAATAGGCTTGTTGCCTAAATTTCAGTAGTTAGATACTAATATACCTTACAGCCAGGGGTTTTCATGCGGGTTTACCTTTCCGGTGATCCTGTTATGGAATACGGGTACGCGACCCCGGCTCCCCGAGCTACTGGTATTCTCATACCCTTCCTGCCGAGAAAACAGTATTCTTACCCCTACGTTCCTACCCTTAACCTTCTTTTCCTTTCTCAAATAGGTAGCTTCCTCTACCAACAACAGCATTCCCAAAGAGGGTTGGTGTCAGGCAGGCGGCCGACTGTAGAACTCTTGCCAAATCCCATGCAGTACATTAATGAGTATTACGAGTTGTGGGATATATGACAGGGCTAGGGCGTACCCCGCAAGCGACGCGCAGGGACAGCACCCGGCTCCTGTGGGAAGTGGGCAAGGGTTGTCGCATCTTCCGGAGCGGGTGCGACGTAAGAGGCGAGCCCGGAAAGAGAAGAATGTCAGAGTGAGGTTTGCAAGTTGGAATTTGGGTACGATGACTGGAAGAGGAAGAGAGTTAGCGGATGTTTTGAAACGACGAAGAGTGAATGTTGCCTGTTTGCAGGAAACAAAATGGAAGGGCAATAAAGCACGAGAGATTGGAGAAGGATACAAGTTCTATTATTGTGGAAGTGATGGGAAGCGAAATGGAGTGGGAGTTGTGTTAGATAGTGAAATGAAAGAACGAGTGACAGATGTGAAAAGAATAAATGACAGAATGATAGTTGTTAAATTAATGATTGAAAACAAAGTAGTGAATATTGTAAGTGTTTATGCCCCGCAAACAGGCAGTGAAGAAAGTGTAAAAGAAAAGTTTTGGGAGCAATTTGATTGTATGATGATGGGAATACCAGAGAGTGAGGATGTTTATATGGGAGGAGATTTTAATGGATATGTAGGGAGAATGAATGACGGGTATGAAAGAATACACGGTGGATGGGGGTACGGAGTGCGGAACCGTGAGGGGGAAGTTCTTCTGCAAGCAGCATGTGCTTTCGACCTGGCTGTAGTAAACACGTGGTTCCAAAAACGAGACCAGCATCTTGTTACCTATAGAAGTGGCCACCACGCGACACAGATTGACTATTTTCTGTTAAGACGGAACCAAATCAAGGGTGTCAAAAACTGTAAGGTGCTTCCAGGTGAAGACTTAGTATGCCAGCACCGACTTCTGCTGGCTGACATCTGCCTAACTATTCGCCTCAACAAATATAAGGACCGTCCTCCACCCAAAATAAAGTGGCACGTGTTGCAAAAAGAGGAGTATGCAAGTGAATTTAGAGAGCAAGTTGTAAACAAGATGATAGAGATGGGGGATATGGAAGGAGTGAGTGTGAATGAGTGCTGGAAGGAAATGGCTGATTGTATCCGAAGTGTGGCAAGGAAGGTAGTGGGAGAAACAAAAGGAAAGCGTATGATAGACAAGGATGAGTGGTGGTGGAGTGAAAGTATTAGAGAAGTTTTGAGAGAAAAGAAAAATGCCTTTAAAGAATGGCAGAACGTAGAAGACCAGAATGAATCTATGAAAGAAAGTAAGAGAGAGGCTTATAAGGAATGTAAGAAGAGAGCGAAGAAGGAAGTTGCTATTTGTAGGGCAAAGGCACAAGATAGTTTGTATCGGTCCCTTGAAAGCACCGAAGGTCAAAAGTACAGGCGCGTGCACAAAAATCTGCATATGGTTTTTGTCTCGAAAAGGCGTACGATCGGGTTCCCCGTGAGGTTTTGTGGTGGGCGTTAAAGATGAAAGGTGTGCCTGGGAAGTATGTGAGGTTGGTCCATGCTATGTACAGAGCATCTTGTACATGTGTACGATCTGCCGCGGGAACGACGGACTGTATCGGTGTGGCTGTAGGGCTGCACCAGGGGTCGGCATTGAGTCCCTACCTCTTCCTTCTGATCATGGACGCTCTGACGTCGGACCTGCAGGAGGAGGCACCCTGGTGCATGCTCTTTGCCGACGACATCGTGCTTGTCGGGGAAGAGGGCATCGAGGTACAAAGCAGACTGACGGGGTGGCAACAGAGGCTGGAGAGTGTTGGCCTGAAGATCAGCAGATCCAAAACTGAATATCTGTTCTGTGATTTCGGCGGTCTTTCCAGTCCTGTACCCATGTCTTTAGATGGCGCTATACTTCCTACCTGCTCAGATTTTAAGTACCTCGGTTCCCTCATTCAGAACGACGGCGAAATAGACAGAGCTGTGCAGCATAGGATTAACGCAGGGTGGATGAAATGGCGACAGGTCACAGCTACAACGTGCGATCCCCGAATGCCAATAAGGCTGAAGGGGAAAATTTACAAATCGATCATCCGACCTGTCGTCATGTATGGAAGTGAATGCTGGGCCGTCAAGAAGAAGGATGAAAATAGATTGCATACAAATGAAATGAGAATGTTACGATGGATGTGTGGTGTGACAAGGATGGATAAGATAAGGAATGAGTACATAAGAGGAAGCCTGAAAGTAGCGCCAGTGGTAGAAAAAGTGAGAGGAAGTAGATTAGCATGGTTTGGACATGTGATGCGGAGGGATGAAAGTCATGTCACAAAGCGAATGTTGAATATGAAAGTGGAGGGATACACGGGCAGAGGAAGGCCGAATAAAAGATGGATCGATTGTGTGAAGAATGATATAAGAATGAAAGGAGTAAGCATAGAAATGACGGCTGATAGAGAGGAATGGAAGGAAAAGATCTACTGCGCCGACCCCAGATAATGGGAAATGGGCAAGAGGATGATGAGATACTAATATACCTTGATGCCTATTCTATACAAAATAATAATTGTTTTTGAAAAAAAAATGCTTATTCATAAGAATAATTTTGCATTTAATTAAATATTTGACATTAGTCATAAAAAACGCTCATGACTGTCATGGCGTCTTGAATGACGTCACGCCGTGCAAAACACAGCTGTTTTAGTATCGGAATATTCGGTACTGTGAAGTTATTTTAATAAAAAATGGATTCATCGTATTACAAGTACTGCATAGTGCCCCAGTGTACAAGCACAAGTATAAAAACACCAAAAAAATTATTTATATACGTGCCAAACAATCAGCAGATACGTAAAAAGTGGCTAACACTCGCGAGAAGGAATGATGCCCATTCTTTTTCGCACTTCCACAAGACACTTGGGAATGACATTTTGACTTTGACGTTTCGCACGGCGTGACGTAACACTTTTAATTGGTGTTTGCTGTCACGTGACTTATGGCTTATTTTGTGCAATTTTATTTTATAAAAATATAAATAATCAGAAGTTATTATTTTATAAAACTTTGTTTTTTCATAATTAAATGATCATCTTAATAGTTATGCAACCTAATGCATCAGATTTGTTCATAGTGGATACAAGCCTATTGTCGATTGACTTCTCAAAAAAGACGCGTTGGACGACCTGTGCATAGAGGCACGCTGGTCCCAATGCTTATGTACGGGAGTGAATGCTGGGTGTGGTGATAAAAATCGAGAAGGGAATGCTTAGACGGTTTGGACGTTGTAGAAAGGATGGACGTAGCATGACTTACCAAAGTTTATAAGGCTCGTATGAATTGGCTAGACTAGCGATTCCCGAAATGGTCTATATCAACCACTAGGGGTCTACGGGAACGAAAAATAAACACCAGTAGCACTCCGGGAGTGCCGGCAGAAGTGAAAACAATATTAAAATCTAATTATATTAAATAACTAGCGACCCGCCCCGGCTTCGCACGGGTGCAGTGAAAAAATGGTTATGGTGGGTTATCCCTAAGAGATAGACATATACCATCGCGGACTTTTTTGTGGATTTTTGTAAGTTGTACAATACTGTAGTACATTATTTTGGTCTATCTCGTAGGGTTCAGCCAGCGTTTGCAATATAAGCGCAAAAAAACGTGCTTATTTACGACATCACATTAGAATCCTTTAAATTTATCAGTGTTTCTCTACTATATTATGCATTTATTATACATACAAACCTTCCTTAAGAATCACTCTATCTATTAAAAAAATCCGTTGCGTAGTTTTAAAGATCTAAGCATACATACGGACATACAGCGAAAGCGACTTTGTTTTATACTATGTATTGATAATATGAAAACAATATTAAAGCATACTCTACTTTTACTGTTGTTCTATTTTGTGATTGTCATAAACTAGTCTCGTAGTAATTCTATTCTAGTTTTGATTAATATACCAATTGCTACTACTTATTTAATTTTATTTCCTACTAGTTTCCGCCCGCGGCTTCGTCCGCGTGAAATTAGTTTTTGTCAATCCTGTCCCTTATGTCTAAGGTACCAAGATTCATGGTCTTATCTTCAATTCAACTCCTATTTCAACAAACGATTTTTTGTTTCTTATGACGTTATAGTTGACGAACTTGCATACTAACTTTCAACCCTTATTTCACTCCCTAGCTGGTCGAAATTTCAAAAATGCTAGAACAAATGTTTAATGATTTTATTATCAAGTACTGAAATATAATGTTTCATGGTTTTATCTTTTAAAATTAAGAAATCCCATACAAACTTTCAACCTCTATTTCAAGTCCTTCATACTTTTTTTTCGAAATAAAAAGTAGCCTATGTTCTGTCTCAGGGTCTAAAGATTGTCTGTACTATATTGCATCAAAATCGTTTCCAAGTTTTTAGCGGGAAAGAGTAACAGACAGACAGACAGAGTTACTTTCCAATTATAATATTAGTTGGGATAAACGAGCAGAAGTGTTACATAACATTGAAGAAGCAAGGTTTATTGTTTAATATTAAGATTTATGCTTATAAACTTTTGTAATTTGTAGGATAATATAGGCATTTAATACAAGTAAACTACCCAAAAACGAAAAACATAGCAAAGAGTCTACAACACAAAAAAGTTTGGGAACCTCTGACCTAGACGAACATACTTGGACCAAATAAGTGATATACAGAAGGAAGGTCAGGTCAAGAGTATCCGTAATCGATAATCGTGCTTGGAAGTATTAATCAAAGTTGAGGAAGCTGGGGAAGTATGCTTGGTACGATCCGAGGAAGGAAGGCAAGTGGAAAACTATGATATCTGACTACCCCCTTGCGAGAGAGTCGTGAGTATATGTTTTTTTTTTATAGGATAGGGCAGCAAACGAGCAAACCAATCACCTGATGGTAAGCAATAACCATTGTCCATGGACACCCGCAACACCAGAGGAGTCACAGATGCGTTGCCGGTCTTTTAAATAGGAATATGCTCTTTTTTTGAAGATTTCGATATCGCATCGGTTCGGAAATACTGCAGGCGACAATTCATTCCACAGTTTAGTAGTGGGTGGCAGAAAATTCCTGGAATAACGCACTGTGGTGGACTGCCAAGCGTCTAGGTGATGAGGATAAATGTTGTTGTTCTAAAAATAGCTACGTTTTTCAATGTGTTCAAATATTCTGCAGATAAATTTCACGTGATAATATAAGAAAAGCAAAACATAGGGACACAGGTAAAACTTTTCTTCATTTCTTATTGACGAAAGTACTGAAATCGTTTCAGTGTTGGAGTAAAAAACAAGGGACTACGAGGCGATGATTTGGCTTTTATTTGTAGCTATTTTCTATCCGAATTGTTGTTGTCTCTATCGCACCCTTCGATAGACTTCGAGCAAAGCGGGACAGCAATAGATTTTATAAATGCGTTAAATTTAGATTTGGAAATATTTCTGTAAAGAACACTATAAGAAATAACGACAAAATGAAAATACGTAAGATTCAGCGAAATGAAAGAAAGAAAATTCGTTAAAATAGGGCACCACGTCCTATTTGACTACGCCCGTGGAATTTTATTTGGCAAGAATGCGGAGCGGACTTAATATAAATGGTATTTCTCTATGAAATACAGAACGCAAAGAAGTTACTAATAGTTCAGAGTATTCTTTTTCACACAAAGGAGATTTAATAACAAATGAATACAATGATAACTGAGATTCTTCGATTTATAATGCAGGTTTGCTTAGTACAATATACGAGTATTATAAAGAAGCTCCAATGTAGAAAATACGAAAGAAATCAAAGTTATTTCAATTGATAGAACATTTTAAAAACGACACCAATTAGCTTAGCCCAAAGTAAGGCTGTGTTATGGGATCTAAGGTAACGAATAGACAAACATATATAAATCGTTTTATTGAAATACATTTTAACAACCATAAATAAAATACGAATGCATTCATCATACAAACATCTGCACCCACCGGGCATCGAATTCGGGATCTTGGAGTTCTCGACACCTTGAAGCTGGTGTACTAACCAATCGACTACGAAGGTCGAATTAATGAAATTTAATACAATATGTTTTTATAGAACCTAGCTTAGTATAATTTAATCTAATTTACTGTAATTTAATATAGTTTAATAAAATGAAATATATTATTTAATTAATAACAATTGGATTTTATATAATTTATAACTAGAGATCGGATAATCGGTTGCACATTTACCTAAAGTTAATTTTTGGCTCACAAATTATGGAAGCGGCTTTTTAAAATACATTTTGTTAAATAAAAATCCCGGGAAAATACGGGACTGCAAATTTAACGTAGTGATATTTAAATAGGATATTATAAGCTCATATTACCGACTAGTTTTGCATTACCAAAATGTTCTACAGTACCGGAATTCCGGGATTTTTATTTATGGAAATAAAATAAAAAGACAGTTCCATACTTTGTCAAAAACTAAATTAGGTAAATATATAAACATCCGGCTATCCAATTCCGCAATCCCGGGATTTTTATTTAACAAAACAATAAAAAGCCGTTTCCATACTTTGTCTTAAACTAACTTTAGGTAAATATGCATCCGATTATCCGATCTCTATTTATAACTAATTTATTAGAAGCATGTTTTGATTTATTCTTTTTTTATTTATTTAAGTTCGCTTAAATATCAAAGGTCATTAGCGACGACAGTTTAGTATCACTTGTATTTATTTATGATAACTAATTTATTTAAGAAACTTAAAAGTACTTTGAGGTTCATCTAGAAATTGGTTAAATATTAAGTGCATCATTATTATTAGTGTTAATTTGGTCCTGCGTTGGCTCAACGGTAATTTAATGGTGCAGCAGTAACTGTTTCGGCAGAATGTCCATATTTTGTGAAATTAAAAATTAAAGAAAGGGGGGAATAGGTAACAATTTTATAGGCAAATCATATCGCGAATGTCATCTATTAACAATTTGCGCCAAACAGTGTTAGAAATAGCCGCTAGGAGGATTTTTTGATAAATTTTTAATATTATTATTAGTCACATAATAATTATGAAAAATATATAATAATTATTAATCACATACAATTAAAATGTTCAATTTAACTATTGACATAACACAATTAAATATTTCAAAATGCAAATACTATAATTTTGTAAAAAAATTAAACATTTTTAAATTGATAAATGGACCCAAATTTGGCAATCGCTGCTTAGTGTCGCGGACATAGTTCCCTCAGGCTGTAACAGAAAACCAGCGATTTGCCCATATTCTATGAGGAAATATTGACACTGAGTTATGGCGTTTTTGTGTTGTTGCAGTATTCACATGCAACATACGGCGTACAGAATTGAGATCATGTTAATTGTAAAGTTATGTTAAAGTAATGTTGTGTTTAATAATTTTTTGTATGCAATATTGTATTTAATAGTTGTTATTGATAAGTTATATTTTTTCTGTCTGTCTGTTTTGTCTTTATTTTATCTATCTTATCTATTTGGCATAAATTATAGCATAGCGATCAATTTTAAACATGTATGAGTAATTAAGCGGAAACTTCATTTTAAGTAAAATATTTACTGTTTTTTTCCCAAATATAAAACAAAATGGTATAGTATAATGTCGTATTTTATTATTGTAATTTCAGAATGCCACGAAAAATATAAATTTGTAATACATATCGAGCAAATTACTGCGAATAATTCAGAGGGAATGTGAATATTTCAGAGGTTCCAATGTATATTGATTTGAAAGTTATTGAGAAAACGAACAAAAGCAAATAGATACTGTAATAAATTTATCTTTTATAAAACAGCCCGCACACCGACATTATAACAGGACGATACTTCGGCACAGATTATGAATTGAATATGAATAACGGACTGTATTTTAATGGAGTAATTTTAAATGTATACTGCAATGTACGAAATACCTTTACGCGTACGATTAATGTGTGTAAAAATGTATTTTTAAAATTTAAATATTGTTGCTTTTATTTATATAGTTCAAAATAAATGCACACATTTTAAGCTTTCTCAGATTACATGTTACATTTTTTCAATATACAAATCTCAAATTATTGGTAGTTTTGCTTATATCATATAAAAAGGAACTAGATCTTCTCAGCAAGACCCCTACCCCACACACGCGCTCCCTGAAGGAAGCTATGATTGAACTCCCTTTGATGGAAACCCCAAATGACGGAATGTACATCCGATACTGCTTTGACAAGAAGTACAAAATCCAGCTCCGTGATGACGGAAAGGAAGGCCTCAACATAAAAGATCTAAGAATCTTCACAGACGGATCCAAAACAGATTCGGGATCAGGATGTGGTGTTTTCTCATATGACTTTAACATGAACATCTCCATACCTATGGGAAATCATAACACCGTATATCAGGCTGAATGCGTGGGAATCATTACCGCCGCCAAAGAAATACTGAGAAGGAACATAAAAGGACAACACATAAGAATCTTAACGGACAGTAAATCTGTATTACAATCGCTGTCAAACAACCAATGCTACTCTACATTAATCCACGAATGTCACCACGTCTTGATGATGGCAGGGAGGGATAACCTCATCACCCTACAATGGATAAAAGGTCACAGCAACTCGTGCGGCAACGACAAAGCGGACGAGTTAGCTCGAAGAGGATCAGAAATGAAGGTCTACGGATCAGAACCAATAGTGCCTCTCCCCAAACAATGGTCTAAAAACCAAATAAGAAACAAAACTAAGCAGCTCCATAGCGAGAACTGGAGAAACACTGAAGACTGCAAGCAAACAAAGGCTGCATTACCAGAAATAAACACAAAACTGTCAAAGAACATCCTTAAACTAAACAGGAAACAACTCAATCAGATAACCGTGGCAATAACTGGCCACGGACCTTTTAACAAACACCTCTTCAACCTAGGTTTCACTGACAGCCCCATGTGCAGAGCATGCTTGGAGGCAGAAGAAACGGCCGCACATGTGATCATGGAGTGTCCAGGTGTGGTGGACTACCGGGTAAGACATCTCGGACAGCCGAGCTCACTGCCGGAGGTTTTCGGTAAGTTAAAAAACCTATTGAAATTTCTGGACGAGCTAAGCTGGCGAGAATAGCAACATCATTCCCACACACGCAAAATAGGCGCTTAGACGTCGAGTTGCGGAAACCAGCCCGTTTGACCTTATATCATACAAATTAGGCGAGTTTACTCAATTATGGCGTCACTTTTGGTGTTTTTTTAGTAAGCAGCGTATTTGAGCAACTTGTATCTTCAAAGTAATAATCTCAGATACATCGTTACACTTGTGAAAAATTTCTCAGCTAAAAGAATACTCTTACTATAAATAGCAATTTGTCATCTATCAAATTGTTTCCAGAGAACATTATGAGAGGTTGATATTTTTAATTATTCTTCTTCTTTCTCTTGCCCGGTTTCCAATTTTCCTCCTTCCTCTTCCACTCTGCTTTATCACTCACTATTTTTTTTTTATAGGATAGGGCAGCAAACGAGCAAACGGATCACCTGATGGTAAGCGATAACCATTGCCCATGGACACCCGCAATATCACGAGGAGTCACAGATGCGTTGCCGTGCTTTTAAAAGGGAATAAGGGGGGAAGGGGGGTTGGGCCTCCGGTACCCTCACTCACTCGGCGAAAAACAGCGCAAGCGCTATTTTACGCCGGTTTTCTGTGAGGCCGTGGTATCACTCCGGTCGAGCCGGCCCAATTCGTGCCGAAGCATGAAATTCCGCTATTCCCGCTATTTCGGCATTCACTTCCTTCTTCAACATATTGTTACGCCGGTGGCTTAGTAAAACTTCAAAAGTGATTTTCTGTGACTTAGAAACGTTTTCAGCAGGCTGAAACGTCGTTTCAGGCCGTTTCAGAAGTAGCTCTTTCACATACTAAAAAATCTAAATTACACCCAAGTTACAGTAGTTTTCAGGCACCTGAAACATGTTTTCAGTACGTTTCAGGCTACCCTCTATCCAACGCCGCAATAACCTGAAAACCCGTTTTCAGGCGTTTTCAGGGCCCCTTGTGAGCCATTAAGCCTACTTCAGTAAAAGGACATAAATTTCAATAGGAATGAAAGAGATAGCAACAGTAGAAAGAGACAGATATAGTTGGAACATTCAAGAAGTATTAAAACATCATTAGAAAGAGATAGACAAACTCAGAATATTCGAGAAAGATAGTACGGGAATATTCGAGTATTGTGTGACAAGGATAGCACAAGGAAGAGACAGTTATACTCGAAATGTCTCGAACGCGCGACGTCATTCCTACGCGCTTATGTATTGGACTACACATTCGAGTGTGTCCGCGAATGTTCTGGCAAGAGTGGCAAGTGCCTTAGGGGACTATATAAGGCTGTGTCCGGCCGCAGGGAAGAGTATTGTTTTGCGATACAGTGCGAAAACATTTAAGAAGTGATATTGGAGAACTAAGAAGCGACTTTCAGTGCTTTCAGTAAAGTGATTAGTGACTGTTAGTGTGCTAATTAATAAAAGTTCAGTGTTTTAGTAGACCGCCGTTTGATTTACTGACCCCAGCTCGTAACAATATCATCATTCATACAGTCCATCCATCTTGTCTTCCGACTTGCTCTTCTTAGACGCCTATCCACTGTCATATAACTTTCCTAGTGATATAGTCATTAAACAAATTAACATCTACAAAATTTTGGACAAATATGAAAGTCTCACAATGTACTCTACTCTTAATAGGGAATTAATCTCTTTTTTGAAAAGACTCTTAATTTGATCCTTGCGTGTCAGTAAACCATATACTAAAAATATAAAAAATTTTATACACTCGTTAAGTACTATAAAAATTGCATTAAAATTTGATATTTTCAAATTTCGCGCGTAATTAGACGAAGGCGCCGCACGAGTTGTTACTCTGTAGCGATGACGTCAATACGGCATGTAAATAATAAACAAAGCTCTATGTTTGCTGCTATGTATATATTCATAATTTAAAAATAGTTATTATCTTATATAAAAACAACTAATAAAGGAATAATAATAAAAGAGTAATACATCGGTGTTTTAATACTCCGTAACTCGGCAGAACAAAAGTCGGGATTTGCAGCAAAGAATTTTCCGACCATTAATGCATTTATTTTTGGTAAATTCGTACTATCTCCTTTTACAAAACTGCTTTCCATAGTTTGATTCACGTGCAATTTAACTTACGTATTTATAACGTTCTCTACATTAAAAAGCAACCTACAAACTTCTTTTGTTATTGTTTTGCGGCTTTATGCTATGATTCATAATGACATTGACACGCATAAGTTTACAGTACCTTATGACGTCACGACATGGCGGCCTATGTTTCGCTCTTGTTTTACGTATAGATTAAAAAAGTAAATACTTTGAAACTAATTTTTATATTATTTTTGTTATTTTATGTACTCAAACATGATGGTTCCAACTATTTAATGCATAAGCTATCATAGTTATATGCTTTTAGATCTTTTCTAATATATCTATATTGTTGTACTCTACATATTTTTAATGATTCTATAATAATATTATGTTAGAAGTTGATTTGATTTATTATTTAAAAAAATTAATAAGTATTTTACGAAATTATCAAATTACCAAAATAAAACAGAGAGAAATCTACTAAGAAAGCTAAGACCGTTCGAGCGCACGCCTGAGGAGCAAGGAAAAAGGACCGAGCCATTTTTTGCCCTCGTAGTGGTCGCTATGACAACCCCCTGGTGCTCGGACGACCTTGCACCGGATACCACCCGCGCCCGGTCTACGGCGGTTGGTTATGTTGGACTCTGACAGAAGGCCAGCCTACCAACTAAGCACTGCCTAATGCCTTTGACCGGGCAGAAAGCCTGGGGCCCTATCGGCTTTATCTGAGCGCTCGCCCTCTCAGGGGAGGGGGCGAGGCAGGCACCGAGCCACGCAGTCGCTCGCTTATATAGACGAGCCCCATGACGTAGGCTGTGGTATGATGTGTGGCGTGATGCTAGAAAGTGGGTGTGCATCTAACAATTATGTATTAGTTATAAAAAACAAATTATACATATTAACATCGGTGTGACTTTTTTCAATTGTTGATAGACGTAATGTACAGGACCTGTACAGCCAATTACTTTGTTTATATAAATTGAATAAATTGTATTTTTAACTAAAGTCAGTGTTAAGTCAATTCTGAATACTTCGATAAAATAAAATGTCTTTTAACGCCGAAGCTAAATAGCTTGCTTGAAATTCGCAGATTTTTAGTTATGAAATCTTTTCGGTTGCTCGAAACTTTTTCTCTAAAATCAAATAGTGCCCTTTGATTACTGAATCGTGACGTAATTTGATCATTTCTTCAAAGGGTTGCAAAAAATAGTAAGTAAAATTATTGTTTGATATCAATAAAGACTGTGTGGCTGTGTCTGGCTGTGCATTGAAGCATGCTGGACCTTACGATTATGAATAGGAATAAATGCACGATGTGACCAAATAAATTTAGTGCTGTGACGATGAGAGTTTTGAGAATGTGCGGGTGAATGAAGATGTAGTGAAAAAAATTGAGAAGGAAATACGTAGCCTTGAGCACGTTGTTCCCGGATGTCGCTTGGCATTCCCGGGGGCTCTCTACATGCCTGAGGAAGGCCATCCTTGAGGTTTTTAGTGGGTAGGCCTCCCCCTTCTGGGGAGGAGAGCCCCACATAACCGCCGGCTTGCCACAGCCGGGGTATGCAATTTAATGCATTTTCCTCAGGGGACCAAAAAATAATAAAAAACGCTTGAGCACGTTACCTTGGCCTCACCTTGGACAGCAGGTGGAGCATCGCCTGCTGCCCAACCTCGGGGGACCGAGGGACGGAGTTCGCCGTATGTACGCGAGCGTCGTAAGGTCCGTGGCCTTGTATGGGGCCCCCATGTGGTCGCGAGACTGCACGATGTCCTCCCGCTGCAGAGCTCTGCTCCGGAGTATGCAGCGGACAATGGCCATATGAGACGGCGACGGTTCTGGGGCGGTACCTCCCTTTCGACGTGTACTCGGTGATGTACAACGCACCGCGGCATGTTGGTCAGGGGGACGATGGGGGGAGTCCCCCGGCACCAGCGCACGGAATGCAGAGACGCGTGGACGAGGTTACATTTAAATCTTAGAATTAGTATACATTAAACTAAGAAATTCTCAAACAGTAACTGCTGTTGTTTTACGCCATAATTTTGTACATTATTGACCATACTATATAACTAATTTTCTTGTCTTCCAAACTATTTATTACTTATTACAATGCCATTTTTTTTTGTAAAGTTTCTTCTCTTGCTTATTTAATAAATAAGGATATGGAATAAGCCAAGTTTTTTAAAATCTCAACACAAAACAATAATTTTATATGAAAATATGAATAAATTATTATCTGGAAATAATAAGTTGTATGTTTTTTATGTACATATATAGGCTCAATAATCCATCCATATATATGGTAAATAGTAAACATATATATATATATATATATATATATATATATATATATATATATATATATAAATATCCCTTTGGGCACTTTGTGGCTCCAACGTGCCGTATAGGTAGTAATTTGTTGATCCATTTTCACTTGTTGATCCGGGTGTCTTTTGTTGATCCAATGCCAGCTGACCATAAATATGTAGCTCCGTTCGGAGCCACAAGTGTCACGATGAGTAATAATAATAATTAAGGGATTTTTATACAAATCTACCTTTTTGGCGTATGAGCAGTTGTTGATCCAATTCAAATGGGCCAATCAGGGCCCAGCATTTGCCAAGGGCTTCCTCATTGGCACGTTTGGGCTACTATATTATTGGCTACAGTAACATAATAATGTCTAACTAGTATTTCAAATTTTCCTCAAAGTAGTAGAGAATCTTGTCCTAAAAAAGGAAAACTCACAAGAAATAAGTCTGGAGTAACGTGACTCCAGATCAAACCTCAATACTTGTTATTTTTTTGACGGGACTCTTTCCTTTTTACAAGCTTTTATTTAGCTTCACCTGTCCCGTTGTCTGTCTGTCTGTCTGTACTCAAATCTTGCATGTTAAGTTTGATCCACTTCCCGGTCTCCGATTAAGCTGAAATTTTGCTTGCACGTGTAAGTCGGATGACAATGCATGGTTATGTGTGTGACGTCATTCTAAATTCAACATGGCGGTATTACCAAGATGGCGGATCAATGATTTTTAATGCACTCTTACAATATGGGTATCAAATGAAGGGGCTTGCAAAGATCACCTCGAAAAATAATGTGACGTCACTCTGAATCTAATATGGCGGACTTTCCCAAGATGGCGGATCAATTACTTTTAATGCACCCCTACAATATGGGTATTAAATGAAAGGGTTTGATAGGCTTGGTTTTTTAGTCGGAAAATAAAATAAAAGTAAAAAAAAAACCTTTTTTAAAAACAAGCTTTTATTCAAATGCGCTAAAAAGAATAAACTTTTTCATTTTAAAAGCTTGTCGTTAAAAGTATTCTACAGGGTGTAACGGGAGGGTGTAGTCAAAATGATAAAATCGAATTGGTATCCCGCCTGGACTCTATACACAAAATTTTAGAATTCAATTATAAGTTTAATGGGGGGTGCAATATGATTAAATCAATCATATCGTCGTATTGAGTCATAACACTAGTCGGGTCACGAGTTCAAATATCAGGTGTGTGTGTGTACTCCTTACCTGTTATGGGTGCCTGGTACTCGTAGGCATCAATACTGCACCCTGGACCCTCTCGTCGTGGGAAGAGCGGTGGATACGCTCTTCCCGAGGGTCCGGGACAGTCCCCCCGCCGCCCCGTCGCCCGGCCCTTGGTCGGACGACCTCCGGGTGACGGAGAGCGAGCTCGCCGGGGCCGTTTCGCGGCTCTCTGCGCGCAGCACTGCCCCGGGACCGGATGGGGTCCTGGGAAAGGTGCTAGCGCTGGTGCTCAGCGCGTTAGGGAGCACGGTGAGACAGCCCTTCACGAGCTGTCTCCGCGAGGGCGTGTTTCCCGTTGACTGGAAGTCGGCCAGGTTGGTGCTCCTCAGGAAGGAAGGAAGGACCGGCGACGTTCCATCTTCGTTCCGTCCGATCTGCTTGCTGAACGAGGCGGGGAAACTCTTGAGAGAGTTATCTCCGCTCGTATCAGCGAGCACCTGTCGCGCGCGGGTCTCGACCTATCGGACTGCCAATTTGGATTCCGGCGGGGGCGGTCAACGCTGGACGCCGTCCAGTGTGTTCGTTCCCTGACGGAGTCCGCAGTCCGGTCGGGGAGGGGGGTGGCGTTAGCGGTGTCGTTAGACATCGTCATCGCCTTCGGCACCCTCTCCTGGCAGGCCATTAGGGAGGCGCTCGTACACCACGACCTGCCTCCCTACCTGCGGGCCGTGGTAGGGGACTATCTGCGCGACAGGACGATCGGCGTGATGGGACGGGACGGGATGGAAACGTCGAGGAGGGTCGAATGCGGCGTTCCGCAGGGGTCGGTGTTGGGACCCCTGCTATGGAACCTCGCATACGACGCGGTCCTTCGCACCAGCCTTCCTCGCGGCGTGAGTGTCGTCTGCTACGCTGACGACACTCTCGTCGTGACGACTGGGGCCGACTTCGAGCCGGTGCTCAGGCTTGCCGAGCTTGGGGTGGCATGTGTCGTGCGGGCGATCCGCCAGCTGGGTTTACAAATAGCGCCTCACAAAACCGAGGCGCTATGGTTCCACGGCCTTCCGAATCGCCGGGAACCACCCAGTTGCCGGATCCGGGTGGGTGACGCGGTGGTCCCGGTGGGGCCGTACATAAAGTACCAGGGTGAGGCCCTGGACCGCCGCTGGAGCTTCGAGGAGCATTTCGTGCGGTTGGTCCCCCGAGCCAAAAGGGTGGCGGGCGCATTGCATCGCCTGCTGCCCAATCTCGGGGGACCGAGGGATGGAGTCCGCCGCCTGTACGAGGGCGTCGTACGATCCGTGGCCATGTATGGGGCTCCCGTGTGGTCGCAAGACTGCGCGAGGTCCCCCCGCTGCAGAGCCCTGCTACGGAGCCTGCCATACGGATCGTACGAGGCTACCGTACAATCTCGTACGAGGCGGCGACAGTTCTGGGACGCTCCCCCCCATTCGACATCCTGGCCGACATGTACGCGGCGACGTATGTGTCGCGGCGTGTCGACCGGGGGGGCGATGGGGGGAGCGCCCTGGAACCCGCGCACGAAGTGCCTAAGCGGGAGTGGCACCGACGGATTGTGGCGGCCTGGCGTGCGCAGCTCGAATTACGGATCTGCGCGCGCCAGCGGGCCGTCGGTGCCGTACTCCCGCACCTCGAAGCTTGGCTCAACGGGAAGGAGGAGGTCACCTACCGATTGACTCAGATACTCACCGGGCACGGCTGCTTCGGTGAGTATCTGTGTCGAATAGGACGGGAGGGATCGACACATTGTCACCACTGCGCATCCGACCTCGACTCGGCCCAGCACACGCTGGCGGAGTGCCCCGCGTGGGCCTCCGAGCGCCGAGTCTTGGTCGCAGAGATCGGGCGAGATCTGTCTCCGCCAGCATTGATTGCGGCAATGCTGGCGGACGAGGGAGGTTGGAGGGCTGTGGCCTCCTTCTGTGAAGCAGTAATGCTCCAGAAGGAGGCCGCCGAGCGGGGTCGGGAGATGGCCGATCCCGCTCGAAGGAGGCGGCGCCGGGCTCGGTAGCACAGCTGCGGCGCCGCCGCGGGTCGCCGGCGGGCGCGAGGAAGTCGCGACCGCTACGGCGACCCGGGATGGACCACGCCCCTTCCGTGGCCGGGGGGCGTCGTCGGTGGAGGGGACCGGGGGAGGTGGTAGCTTCCCCGAGGAGGGCTCCTCTCTAGAGAGGGGAGCGGAGGCTGGGGGTTCCCGAAGTGGCCTTTGTGTTCCCGGGGGCTCCCTACATGCCTGAGGAAGGCCATCCCTGAGATTTTTAGTGGGTAGGCCTCCCCCTTCTGGGGAGGAGAGCCCCACATAACCCCGGCTCGCCACAGCCGGGGTATGCAATTTAATGCATTTTCCTCAGGGGAACAAAAAAAAAAAAAAAAAAAAGGCATCAATACTGCGCGCCGGCGCGTGCGGTCGAATTTCAAAGCGCGCGCGCGGTCAAGGACGAAGGAAGAAACGCGCAAGCGGCGCGTTTGTTGTTAAGTGAAAACGTTAATTGCATGAGACAGCAAACAGCAAACGTTAGAGCACGGGAATATTTACGTAGTACTAGATTTTGATTTTGTCCCTTTCTTTCTATGACATCCTTTTTTATCTGACATTCATAAATCAAAATAGGCATTTATTGGAGCGTGCGGATATCATTAGTCTTCCTCTGGTATAGTTACTTTACTCTTTGCATTAGTCACTTTCTATGCCTCGCGGTGCTAAGCTGCATATTATTAAAAGAAAAAATTCGTTTGTCACTAATTAAATACTTCAAACCATTGTCGTGAATTCGTGATGTTAGTACAGTTATGTGTAATGTAACTCAATACCACGAGAAAGGATTTTTATTTTAAATGGAAATCTTTCTTACGATGATATTCTAATAACGGGTGCTGTGTTTATGTAAATTATTGTATTTCTACAGTACCTAAATACCTACTAGAATGTTTTATGTTTGCAAAGTGTGAGTGTTTGTGCTATTTTTACGTTTATTCTCAACGGACAAGGAGAAAATTAACGTTTTCACTTAACAACAAACGCGCCGCTTGCGCGTTTCTTCCTTCGTCCTTGACCGCGCGCGCGTTTTGAATTTCGACCGCGCGCGGATCTTACAATGTATGGAGCTTTGCGAATATAAAATATTCCTAATATACCTAAAATAAATTCATAATTGATCGACCGTTATGGTATCGGTACCTATTCGGATCAAAACAAGTATTACTGGAAGTACGGGTATATAAATGGATCAAAACAAGTAATTGATTTTTGAAATATATTCAGAGCCAAAAAGTCTTCGTGCATTTAAAAAATTTAGCCGTTACGGATCCACTACTGCATGAAATTGTGAAAAAATATTATATCGATTATAGGTACTATCGACGAATACATTTGGCAACATCGCATAATAGAATGCTACGTTGCCATTTCGCCCGATAAATACGCAACAAGATTCAAGTTATTCGGTGCAAAAGGCGGAGTCAGCAATGTACGGGTTCGTGGCTGGATCAACTAAGTGTGCAAAGAGGTGTTTATATATATATATATATATATATATTATATAATATATATATATATATATATTATATATATATATATATTATATATATATGTATATATATATATATGTGTGTGGTGAACGTAAAAGGTGTGCTTACAACTGTAAGAATAACAGTTGACAAAAGCACAGACATAACTTTGAAGAGCCAGGGCGGGCCGCCCTATTAGCTTAGGCTGTTTACCCCCGCCTGTGATTTAATACGTCGGAATAAATGGTGGATTAATTGGCCTGCTAGTTCAAGCGAGGGTGGCCAAATATATCTCACGGTCTACCTAGGAAAGGGTAAGTTGAAAAATTTGGGCGGGCGGGCCTGAGTTAACAATTGTAGACTTTCGTTTACGTTACATACTAATTACTACATAATATAAAATTACGACACAAGACAAATGAACTTTGATATATAATTATATGTATATACAGTGATTCTATCAATATTGAACAAATGCTTTTTAAGTTTGTTTCATCATCTCAGTCTATCGCCGGACATAGGCCTCTCCAGTCGATTTCCAGCGCGACCAGTCCATTGCCACCTGCATCCAACGAGACCCAGCGATGTTCACTAGGTCGTCGGTCCATCTGGTAGGTGGCCGTTAGTTTGTTTGTTAACTTTTAATTGTAAGCAATACACAGATAAAAAAGAAACAATATACTTGAAATATTTGGTGCCATTAACACATCAAAGGCTATTTTATAAGTTATATAAATTTATTTTGGATAATCCAATTTAGTATAAAACGCAGTACTAATAAATATTATATAAATTAACCAAATTTTCTGGAAAACTACATTTTAAAAATTTATATACAAATCGAATTATATTAAAATATATAACAAAACTTTTTTCAACAAATAAATAATTATATTTTCTAGTAATTTTCTAATAGAATGTAATAATTCATGAATTATATTTTTAACCTAATATTGGTAAGTATTTTACCCCCTCTCCTATAGTTTCACAATATTTAATATAGTCTAGTTTAACTGTTGTATTCAAATCCTATTAATTTCAATATAATAATATCTTTCAATATAATTATGGTGAAACTGTACTAAAATTATAAAATATTTTTATTAAAGATATGCAGAAAGTTTACGAGTCAAGACGACTATACAATAATCCTTCTTAAAAAAATATATAAAGATGAAAAATTATGACATTCTTATGGGAAAATCTTATAAGTTAACAACTTAATATACTAATATGAAAATACCATGAAAAATAATATAACAAAATTTTGTTAGTTTGTTACTTATAACCAATTAGTTATATTGTCGTCTTGTTTGAAATGTCTAATATTGCTGTATTGTGCATTCCTGCAGCATTTTCTATAAATTTTATTTGAGCTATGAAGTCGTTGAATGTATTAATTTAAAAAACTGGAGATCAATCACACTAAAAACGGAAGGTAAATTAATAAGTTGGCTGCCTGCCACTCAACTTTACGCTGTCAAATCACTCAATTCACTTCTGATAAATGATTCAACTGCTCAGTAGAAATCAAAAACGAGTGGGCGATCGAATGAAATTGTGGATTTAGAAAATTCTTATTCTTCGAATTCAATAATTGTTTCAAAAATGCGTCTCCTGGTCTTCCTGCGAATAAAGAAAATAGATAAATGCGAACACATTTAGCCGACTAAACAAATATTTATTTAGACTCAGAGCTAAACTTATATTTATATTGGTAGATAGATAGATAAAATTTACACTGACGTTCATCACACACAAACATAGCTACATAAAGGCTTAAAATTATATAAAAATTACAATTACCCAATACAACGTAAACTGCACTGAGAGAAAAAAGCTACGTATACGTAGCTTGTCGCAAGCTATCTACCACGTAGCTTGCTACGAGATACTGGTTACGAGTGTTGGACTAGTACTCTAGTTGTTTTATACTGATGCTGTTATAGGAGACATCATGCTTCATCATGGTATTACAGGAATATCCGTATAAAAAAAAATTGGTTGTCTGTAGAACTCCGTCTACTGCCGATATTTGAACGTGACAACGTCTATTACATGGTAATTTTTTCTGGGTGCAATAAAATTATTTAAAATAAAGTAATGTATAACATTTATATTTTTATTTAATAGTTTGTTTAAATTTTCTGCTTCTGAAGTTATACATAAATTAATTATTATGAGTAATGTGCGTGGCTCCGTGTGGCGTCAGATTCGGCCGTTACCGTGTTTTCGAGAATGACTCCACGCCGCGCCGTACCAATTTAATAGACGTTGTCACGTCAAAAATAATATCAAATAAACAAAATTAATTTGAATAATCTAAATGTTAATTCAAAATCTTAAGGACAAAATGAATTAATAATTAATAGCAATATTTCAAATGACTTATTTAACAATTTTATCTATGAACACTAACAATATTTAATACACAAAATTAATTCGAATATTCCGAATATTAATTCAAAATGTTAACTTACAGGAAAAATTATTTAAAATAAAGTAATGTATAACATTTATATTTTTATTACGTTGCCGTGTGGCGTCAGATCGGCCGTTACGCCGTTCGTGGACTCCGTATGGCGTCAGATTCGGCCGTTACGGTGTTTTCGAGAATGACTCCACGCCGTACCAATTTAATAGACGTTGTCACGTCAAAAACTGCGCATCATTCTCAATGGAGTAACAACATGACATACGTAGTCAGCTTGATATATCCAGTACATATGTGGCTGTGTTATATGCTCCTGTGTTGGACTACGTACGGTAACTATGTGATTATATTCATACTGGACGCCGCTGAGTTAAAAACATATACGGCTTACTTGAATCCTCGTCGACGTAATGCGGCTGCATTATTATTATTATTTTTTTTTGTAATTTATTTATCCACAAATATCCACATGTTACATAATTTACATATACGCCAAACTGTAAAGACAGTTTGTTGGCGAAGTTATTTGCACTCACTTATTTATATATAATTATACTTATATGTAAGGATCCTTTAATCAATACATTAAATTTCAGTTAGGTATATCAAGCCAAAACAGCATCTATCAACATTTTTTTTAGCTTGGATTTGAACATGCGCAAACTCTTAAAGTTATTCTCTGAGACTATTTTATTGTACAGCCTAGGTATTATATATTTTCTTGTTCTCTCACCGTAGTAATTACATGCAGTCGGTTCTATGTATCTCTTTCTAGTGCTTACTCTAAAATTACGGTTGTATGTTTGTATTGTTTTATATTTTGGAGAATTATATTGTTCTACAGCAATCAAATAATTATATATTCGTGTGTTGGGGTTGGTACAGTAAGAATACCGTTACATTCTTACGGTACGTTACTACGTACAGTAAGTACTCATCTTACTTGCACCCTGGGTACAAAACTAAATACAAGAGTTATGCAGTGGAATTATAAATATAAGTGTGAGCTCTTACATAGTGCGATCAATTACAGTGTAATGGAGTGGGTTCCGTGCAGCATGTTGTTACATGCGTATGTAACAGTGTCCTTATTTGATCCTTACATACATAAGTGGTCTAAGGAATTACGTAGTTTTTTTTTCTCTGTGTGTGTGCGCCGCAAAGTGTAGAAGGGTCGCAACTCAGTCACTGACATTTACTAACAACAGGATGTGAGGAAAGCGCTGGTGTTCCGCTACAACCAAAGGGTTTGTGTTAACCAGAAAAATAGATAAATAACTAAGTGTCGCGTACAAACAATATGTCACGTTGTACATGATTCCGTGATCAATGTAGACTCAGCCAAGACTAAATAAAAACACTTTGTAGTGTCAAAAAAAATATTTGCTCAAGCTTACAATGTAATTAGTCGCAGAGAACTTTGACCTTAGCCATTTGAGTTGACCTTGAACCTGATAATTTCCTCCTTAATACAAAACAACTACACCTACACCCACGGACTATAACGCGTTACGAGAAACAGTAACCGTTAAATAATTCAGAGCAAGGCTGCGTGAGAAATGAAAATCCCATTAAGTTTCGCACAGGGTTCAACTTATTTATTGAACGTCAGAAAAATGGGAAAAATGTTCCCTGTCCGAGCTTGACATGATTGGGAAGGGAAGGGCTCTGCGGGTTAGGGTAGCTTAGGCGACGTACGATCAACCACACAATTGATTTTAAAGCAAATAAAACTTTATGCAATGGTTTTACGGATCATTGATTAGCGTTGATTGGCAACCCTATTCCTCCCATCGCACCTCTTGGCACGGAGGTAGTGTTCACCTATTATCTAGAAATAAGACGACTTTCCAACGCAGTTCCCTTGCTGAGCTCATTTTTCCACGAACATGACAGCTCTGGATTCGGTTTCCTGCTGATGTGTTTCCAGACCACAACATGTCCTCGTTGAAGCATAATCTTACACAAGAAACCCTTGTTTTACGTACAGATTTGTGCAAACCAAAACATATCTTAAACAGAAAAATCGACATAAAAATACCGGGAAAGTATGCGAGGCCAATAAATGATCCTGTATTAGCATAATGCTTTCAGGTTAGGTAGAGTGACCAAGAAACGCAGAATCTAGAAGGGTATTAATATTTAAATAACTATATAAATAATATTAAATAATAAAAACAAATAAAGCGCGCCAGTTAGAACTAAATAGAACATGATGCTCAGACAATGAAATGGTACCTATTTAAATCCAAAAAAAAATGAAAAGAAGGATGGCCACAAAACATGTCATTGTCACTTTGTCACTTGATGTTGTTCGTGATGATTACAAGCATTAATCATCAGTCAGTCACATGCGCCGCCATCACCTGTATGTACCCCGACTGAGCCACGTCAGCACAACGACATTTACATAATGAAGGGGCAATGATATCCGTGAAGACAATAAACGCTTACCCCTAGCGAATTCAGCAAAGCGTTATTGTTTCGTTACGCCTAGATCATGACTAAGACAATCCAGAAATTCGGCAGGTGTTACGGAGAAACGTTTGGAATTCATAAAATTACACATGAAGGTTTTAACACATCCTTTTTATTGGTTGTGTATGTCAAAGATTTTAACTAAATCCGGTCTTCGAAGTTGTCAACTGTGTTTGAAACTAACAATTGCATTTCGGAGATGAGTCGCATGGGCAGGGCGCAGGGCGGGTGGTGCGTGGCGGGGGCGGCGAGCAGCGGCGGCGGCCAGTCGCGCGGCGCCCGCCGCTGTCTGAGGTCGTGTGCTTGCGTTGTCGCGTCTCGAACCTGCGCGTACCCGCGATCCCGCCGCGAGTGCCGTGTCGTGAAGTGATTGTGGTGTGATGATGCCTAGTGTCCAGTGATTCCGGCGCCCGCTGAGGCTCCGCTCGAGGTGGGTGCGATGGTTCAGACCGGATCATATTTAATTTGATAAGTTTCCGAATCGGCGGATTAAGGTTCCCGCGGATTAGCGGGCCCTCGATCACCGCTTCCGACGCGAGTTGAGATTTCCTTTCCCACGATTTAACGTTCGCCGCGTAAATACAGAGCTCAATCCGAGTCGCACAATGGTTCGCCCCGGGCCTATTCACGGGAAAGTTTTATGAAACTTTTGCACGGATGAGCGCCTTTCGGCTCACTCGGTTTCTGAAAAACCGGGTGTCGTCGAGCTTTAATTAATGCTCTGGATCGGAGACGGCGATGCCGAGAGTGACAAATCATTAATATCAATTAACACGGAGTTCCAAATTTTGGGCGGGCGGCTGACAAAGAGGGATTAGACGACTACTGTGTGTGGAAGACATCTTGACATTTATCTTCAATGAGAGTAATTCCTCAGCTGGCTCATAAGATGTCATGTATTAGGCTCGAGGATGGTGAACAGGTGGTAGGCAGCTGCTGAGGCGACATACCATTTTTACCAGTTTCAGCAACGACTACCAATCTTACATAAACTATAAGCTCTGGTCATAAATGTCGCGTATGCAATCTAGTAGTGTGCATTCAATTTTCCTCAGGTATCTTAAGAAATTAATTGACTGAACTGAAGGAATCCACTTTTATGGTATTCATTTTAAGATTTATCCTTGCCAATTAAGTAACTTTCTCCGTTCTATAAAATCTGTCCAAAATTTATATTTATACCAAGTGTGAATATGAGTGATTGAATCAAGTGAGACAATTGGACTATATGTGCCAGAAGACATTGCTCTTTTGTCATTTATACTCCACTGTATTCTAATTTCATTACTTATTATTTACTTTTATATTCATATGTTTATACCAATACCAATCTTAGACCAAATGGGCGATGTACTAAAGCTAGGTCAGGTCAAGAGTATCCGTAGCCAACGAGCTTGCATGAAAATTGAGGAAGTTAGGGATGTGTGTTTGGATTGTAGCAAATGATAAACTGTGATCTCTATCTAACCCCATGGGAAAGAGGCGTGTATGTATACCAGTGCATGCACATTTAATTTACCTCTGAGAACACCACAATGGTGGACCATAACAACACTCAGATTATAATTATCTAGTCAATTTTGTCTGAGGTTCAAATCGACAAACAACATCAAACATTAAAACTGAATAAATGTGTAGAAGCAAGACTACTAATATTTTGCAACTACTAGATTTGCAATTTATAGATTCAGGCTGAGTTTAATAGGTTTGGTTTGGACTGGGTTTGAAGTGTTACATAATCACTGTGGTACTTAGTTGCAGTGGTATTCAAGAGGATTCTTAGTCTCTTCTCTCCAGAAAGAAAAAATATAGAATTTGTTGTAAGACAATCAAAATATATAAATTATGAAGAAAGACAACCTAAAAATGTTGCTTAACACTTGTTTCTGCCAAATAAGCGCAGCCACTCATATTAACTGGAGTAATAATGCACAACTCCCGCGAAATCAAAATCCGAGCGCCGTTTATTAGGAATATCCTCCGCATCTTATTACAACAAAGCGCTCCAGAGTTTTAATGTGAATTATATTTGCAGCGACTTCATAAACGACGTCATTCGGCTAATGTCTTTCAGTTAGCCTCGTCTCGAGTTTAAATAAACCTTATTTAGAAGGGTCATTGCCAGGAATAAATGGGGCCGGTGCGTTTTCAATTTCGTTTGTTTTACGCCCTTCAGATAAGATGTGATTTTGCATGCCGTTTTATTGCCCTCGTATACGTTCTGGCTGGTCCGAGGAGGCGGCCAAGTTCTAGATCCTGGCGATAAGCGAATCGAGCAATAAACTTACTTTATACCCTAATAAAGCCGAGCCGAGTGGAACTCTAGCTGCTCAGCGTAACTCCTACTGCAGATTGTTGCTGGGCTATTACGATGAAAATTTAAAACATCCACTTTATGCCCCTCTGGCGAGGAATTAATTATTCCGAACGCTCAACCTTCTGACTCAAGCGTTAAAGTACAGATTTACGGGTTTCTATCGTCTCCAGAACGGACCCTTCCCAGCAAATCATCAGCAACATCTTCGATTCAGTTTACGGCTTATAAATCGATGGCGTAAAACGAGCTTGTTGAACTGACGCACTTTATTTTTCGATAAACGCTCGATACTCACTTTATTGAACTTTCGCGATAAGAATACAAAAGAACGCACAAATTAAACAATCCTTAGTTTTTCTTGGAGGCAAATTTATTATTCTCATTGTTGATTTCGTTTCAAATATCTCGGAGGGAATTCGAAGCCACCTAAAAATTGATTATCAATGAACCGCGAATCTGATTTCGTTAAAATGGAAGATTATTTTTTTGTTTAGTGGGTTCTACCACATTTAGGCTCACAATTTTCAATTTACTTTGTAGCTATATTATAAATCTTTAATCATAATGATTGGTGGGTTACGACATAGAATTATCATGAAGTACACGCCCAGAACTCATCAGCGCTCGGAATCCTGCAGCTCCATTGCAGCATATAATATGTATCCGCAATATTTGTCGGCTCAGCGCTCTAGCATTCGAGTCACGCAATCTTAAGAGCGACGGGAGTGCAAATCATCGGCCGGCTTCTTCTGGTGCGGAGGGCGGGCGGAGAGCTGATAACGCGCCCGTTAACTCAGTTTACGCGGATAATAAAAGCCGAGGAGTGATGTCGTTCTCCGGGTCAGTGGAACTAATGTCCGCGGAAGTTTAATTTGGACTTCACAATGGGCGGGGGCGGAAGAGCCGCCTTAAATTATTAATGGTGACTCAGTTCGCGGTTCAACCCTGTTATAGGATTTTATATGTCTATCTGCAGTAAAAAGGGGTGGCTGAATCCTTTCATTATTAAGATGAAATTTTAAGCTGTTAGAAAGTTATAAGTAATGCTGTTGTTAATTTTAACGTAGGTTTGGGACAATTCGTGAGGTATTTAGAGATTACAATAAACAATCAGTTAGAGATATGAAGAGTTACTTAATAGGAGTTTCCAAACCACGGACGAAGTAGCAAATAAACTCTGAAATGGAACAATACGATGTGAATAAAATTTGGAGGTGACGATTGCCCCTTATGCTAATGAATGTTTGAATATAGTAAAAACGGAAACAAAATGAAATTAACAAGGGATTGGGATGAACAGTATTCGCTTCAGGAAATTAAATAACTTTAAGGAAAAGAGCGTTAAAAATTCCTTGTTGCCAGCTCAGTGGGCTAATGTTAATAACATTCATTTGTGACAGCGATTAGGAATGAATTCGTGATTGATTTCGGAACGACATTAAACGTCATTTTACATATTAATCATTTATTGCTAGAGGAGACACCAATAAAACGGAGTCATATTCGTAAATTCGTTTCGTTTGTACTTGAGAAATATTTTGAATTTTGCCTTGTGTAATTCATATCAAACTTCATGAATCTATATCAATTGGCCGTGCCTATACGTTTTGATTCACCTGTTAAATATTGGATAATAAGGCTGTAATGGTATTTTAGATTGCATTGATTTAAATGTTTTGTTAAATATTTATTTCAAATTGATACCCCCGTACATAGTGATCCGATCAGAAACGTCAAAGGACATACGGACGGAAATGTTATGTTTATCTTTTATGATATGGTACCATAAAAATAGTGCGCGTAGAATGAAGGTATATAATGGTATGTAGCAATAAAGGTGATCAGTATGTGAATGAAGGAATCAAGGAAAACAGGTTTCCTTGGAAATAAGCGATTGATGGATAACATAAAAGGTACGACAGATAATAGATGATTGGAAAAGAAAGATATGCTGCTCCTACCCCAAACGAATTGGTAAGAACGAAAGATGACTATTTATTCGAATATAGGTACTATATTTTCAAGAACATTATTTTGATGTGCTATATCACAAAAGTTTGGAGAAAAATCTGTCAGTAGAAACTCAAAGAAAATAAAAGCTGTGAATTTAAACCACACGACTGATCGAAATTTTGTGTAAAGAGGCAGTTCCAGTCAGCTTGATTGAATGGACAACAGCCTTGTTTCTTCCTCCAATATTTGAACGGAAACAATGGCTCACCCCTTTGTGTACACTTCGCAATATCTCTTCAAGTCTCAATTAAAAGCTTTATCGATTTAAAAGCCTTTTATCTTAGCATTATCTGCAGAGCTGCCGCGATGACGTCAGGGTTTTGGAGTCATTTAACGTGATAATGCCTCTCCGTACATTATCGAGCGAGTTTTCTATTAATGCTTCACGGAGAAAGGTTTATCTACAGAAGTTTCGCGTTGAATGTTGGATCGGGGCTCAATTTACTAAATTTTTTAGTAGTTGCTGCCACCAATACCTTAAAAATGATTATTACAAATATATTGATTTCATTGGTTCCTTAATTAAAACTTGTAAATGAAAACATATTTATAAATCTCCATAAATATTGAATCAACTTAAGAAACTGGGGCAAGTGACTTCATCTATGCTCGAATCGGAAGTTTATTATATAAATAAATATGTTTGTACATAGATACTTGTTTTGGTTAGAACAGTTAGCCATGCCCGCTATTCATCTCTGGGTGAAGGCTGAAAGTCGATGTTCTTGTCGTCAGAGCTTAGAACGTGCTTGCTGCTGCACACTCACTTACTTACATACTTCATGTAATATGTATGGATGTGTGTGCTGTAGCAAATCAAAGCAATATCTATCCTTGTTATGAGTTACGTTTGGGTTTTTGTAATTATCACGATTTTTTTAAATAATGTTTGTTTGATTTTCTGCGGACTCTTGGGTCCGCACTCTTTTTTGTTTGCGTTAGTATTTTTTATGTCCTTATTTATTATCTACTAGCTGACCCGGCGAACTTCGTACCGCCTTAGCGTAGCTTTGATGCACTACTTTATTTTGTATAGTTGACCTATCTTAGGTATGAGTACTTATTCAATTTTCAAGTTTCCGAACAAACGATGCTCTTTTAATATAGTCTATGGCTGTGAATGACGTTGACATTCGTATAAAAAAAAATTGACATTCGTAACGCGCGTTTTTTAAAATATGCAAAATTAAATGTATACTTTTCAATATTTCTGAGAGATTTTCTTAATATTTTTTTCCGTAAGAACCATCCTTGGACTTCCACAAACATTAAAAAAAAAGAATTATCGAAATCGGTTCAGCCGTTCACACGTGATGCCGTGACAACGCGAAACGGGTTTCATTTTTATATATATAGATTTACAAGTAACATATCAATTCTCGGTTGGCAAGTGTCTTTTCTCACTTTTGTAGGAATAGATGGTCCTGTCCCCCACAGTCATAGCCCCATCTATATTATATAAAGTCTATATATATTATCCTATATATTCCTAATTGTCACGCATTTAAGCATTTTATATCATATTTACATTTAGAGTCAGTTAATTTACAATATTTGTTTACTCTATTGTAGCAGGTGTTATTTTGCGGAAGTCCATTGTATTACAAAGGATATTGGTTACGTTTGCTGATTCCGCGCAGTTGATGATGACTTGTCCAACAAGCAGACAAGGTCGACACGTGTTTCGTCTCTCAGCGAGACAGATCCTGAAGATGTCTCGCTGAGAGACGAAACACGTGTTTCGCGCTTGTTGGCCGCAGGTGCTCGCTAGTAGATAGTAGTTAGAGTGTTGCAACGTGATGGCTGCACTGCAACAACAGGCCGCCCTAAACGCGACCCGCGCCTTTACATTTTTACTTCTATTTATTGTAAGTGTACCTGAACTATTCCAGTGAGAATATTGAAGAGAAGAGAAGAACTCAGTGGGTAATTCCCATGATCGAACTTGTTTTTTTCGGGGGGAAATGCTCCTTATGCACCGTGACAACGCTGGCAAGACGCGGCCGTGTGTGGGGCTCTCCGGTCTGAGAGACCGGCCTACCCACTAAAACCCCCGGTGTCCTCTGAGCCTATACCGGGGCGCGTGGCGGGTTGCGCTTTCGCGATTCTACTGTAACACTTCTTTTTCACTGATTTTAAGTACTATTAAAGACACTTTTTTTATTCATATTGATTAAATTCACTTTTACAATTGTATCTCGCATTGGTTATGTTTTCGTCGAATTGTTACTTTGACATTGACAGTTCTGTAGAGTTCTATAGTGTGGACCGCTTATCATGATCCTAACACCATTATCTATGGGCAAATTAGGCAATCAAATCTAGCCAAGCGTCGTCTATTCTTTATCAATAATACTGAAACGTCACTCCGGAATTCATAGATTAAAAACAGTGTCGTAGATTAATAACTGCCCACAGATTATATACCAACAACAAATTATTTGCACTGCCGGTTACAAAAATATCATTTAGGATTAAACTTAAATTTAGGAAGATCAATTCTTCCTTTCCTTTATTTGTGGCGGATCGACATAGTTTCCACACCATCCTAGTTCCATTTAATAACAAACATCACATACTATACATTCTAGGGTTTTCCGAAGACGTAGTGAAAACGCGGTATCAATTTGATTTGACATTTAAAAAACAACGATAATAGGACAATAGGGCCCAGCGCGCTGTTTATATTACAATATTTCCCTAACAATATTATTAAGATAAGGTAAGAGCATTTATTGGATACTGTTACAATAGGGTAGGTACTTCCCTCTATATTAGAAAAGATCTAAAAGCATATAACTATGATAGCTTATGCATTAAATAGTCGGAACCATCATGTTTAAGTACATAAAATAACAAAAATTATATAAAAATTAGTTTCAAAGTATTCACTTTTTTAATCTATACGTAAAACAAGAGCGAAACATAGGCCGCCATGTCGTGACGTCATAAGGTACTGTAAACTTATGCGTGTCGATGTCATTATGAATCATAGTACGTACAAAACAATAAAAAAAGACGTTTGTAGGTTGCTTTTTTAATGTAAGAGAACGTTATAAATACATTATAAGTTAAATTGAAATCGCACGTGAATCACACTATGGAAAGCAGTTTTGTAAAAGGAGATAGTACGAATTTACCAAAAATAAATGCATTAATGGTCGGAAAATTCTTTGCTGCAAATCCCGACTTTTGTTCTGCCGAGTTATGGAGTATTAAAACTTCGATGTCAGTATTATTCTTTTATTATTATTCCTTATTAGTTGTTTATATATAAAAGATTTATAACTCATTTTTAAATTATGAATATAATAATACATAGCATTAAACAAACATAGAGCTTTGTTTATTATTTACATGCCGTATTGACGTCATCGCTACAGAGTAACAACTCGTGCGGCGCCTTCGTCTAATTACGCGCGAAATTTGAAAATATCAAATTTTAATGCAATTTTTTTAGTACTTAACGAGTGTATAAAATTTTTATATATATTTTTAGTATATGGTTTATTGACACGCAAGGATCAAATTAAGATTCTTTTCAAAAAAGAGATTAATTCCCTATTGTTTGGCACAATCTGTTATTGCTCACAACAGAAATATAATTATTAATACATAAATATAAATAAATAAATAAATATAAATATTTGTTACACTTACACCAATTAGCCTAGCCCAAACTAAGCTCTATAAGGCTTGTGCTATGGGATCTAGGGTAACGGATAGACATACATATATTATACATATATAAATAATTTTTATTGAAATATATATCAACAACCATGACTAAGGTACAAATGCTCGTATTCATCACACAAACATCTGCCCCCACCGGGATTCGAACCCGGGACCTCAGAGATGGCGACACCTTGAAACCGGTGTATTATCCACTCGACTATAGAGGTCGTCATGAATTCATTATTTTATTTTGTCAATATTTATACATATTAAAAACTTACTGAGTAGTTATATAGAATTAATAAAAATATTCCCGTGTTTATAAGACACGGCACTTTATAAGACGTGGACGAGAATATATGCAGATCCAACGCGTGTAGACACGCGATGGCTATTTAAGCGAAATTTAACGAAACTGCGTGGCGGATACTAACTGGGTGAGTCTCTGTCTGCACAATGAGATTGATATTGATATTGACATTTTCTCAATGTCACACGACAGTTTTAGAAACCGTGTGTTGGAACATCTTGCGGATGATTAGTTGCTTTAAGCCTAGTATTTATTTTTACTCTTTCCCTAATAAAATAACTACTTTGTAAGACACAACGCAGGTTAAAGGATTTCTTGTCGTCTCTTGTCGAATCTGGCAAGGGAGTACGACTCTAATGATTATTATGTGTTGTGTCTAGTCTTCTCCTAGTCAATAATATTGTAAGTCTGGGGTTAATGGTGTTGGTTGTGCAATTATTAAGTCTTATTGTTACATTTATCAATACATAGTATAAAACAAAGTCGCTTTCGCTGTATGTCTGTATGTATGCTTAGATCTTTAAAACTACGCAACGGATTTTGACGCGGTTTTTCTTAATAGATAGAGTGATTCTTAAGGAAGGTTTGTATGTATAATAAATGCATAATATAGTAGAGAAACACTGATAAATTTAAAGGTTTCTAATGTGATGTCGTAAATAAGCACGTTTTTTTGCGCTTATATTGCAAACGCTGGCTGAACCCTACGAGATAGACCAAAATAATGTACTACAGTATTGTACAACTTACCAAAATCCACAAAAAAGTCCGCGATGGTATATGTCTATCTCTTAGGGATAACCCACCATAACCATTTTTTCACTGCACCCGTGCGAAGCCGGGGCGGGTCGCTAGTTTGTTATAATTACCTCTGTATTGAGTTGATTGTTGGCTCTTGGTGGAACTTATTATACATGTTGAATAAAACTCTTGTACTGTTCCACTAATTTTAATTATTGGCGACCTGACCGGTTTCGCTTTACAGCATTTTCAAAGGTGACCTTTGAAAATGCACCTTTGAAAATGCTGTAAAGCGAAACCGGTCAGGTCGACAATAATTAAAATTAGTGGAACAGTACAAGAGTTTTATTCAACATTTATAATTACCTCATTGTACAATTGTTTATTTGACCTCAATAAAATAAAAAAAAAAAAAAATGAGCAATGCAGCTAAGCCTGTTTTGCGCTTATAATATACGCAGGGACAACAGAATTATATCTGTAGCTGTCATTTAAACAGGTCGAAATTATGTAGCATCTGATAAGAATATCTGAGTTAAAAGGATAAGCAAACACGACAGTAGCTGATACGTAAAAATAGGATTAAAGCGAACGGAATACAAATAAAACAATTGAAAATTACCCATAAAGCGGGTTCTCGACGCAGACAGTGATAAGGGGTGGTCGAGACACCTGGCTATACGTGAAATTTAAATAACCCTAATCTCGACGGAATACAATGATGGCCACAATGAGGATATGGACGGACGTGCGGCTGCTGGCGATATTTACGGCTTAAGTTGATGTTGTTACTTCTCTTCTTGTTGATTTAATGTCGAACTGAAATGTTTTATAAGCGTTAGGCGCGCAGTGAATTTTTGTTCATTCTGTTTTTTTTTTCTTTTTGACAATTTTAGTAATCGCTACCTACTGATCTGTATTTTTTTTTTATATGCTAGGCGCGGCAGATGACCTCCTCCCGCCTGATGTTAAGCGGTGAAAGAGGCCCAAATGAGATGACAGATAGGATAGTGACTTTACTCCACTCTCCTACCTGCCCTATCCCTGCCGGCCCAAAAGATGCCTTTTCACGCCTCTTTTGAAGGAACCCATGTTGTAGGATGTAGGAAACACATACTCAGGCAGAGAATTCCAAGTGCGGGAAGTACGGCAGAAGAAGGAGTCTTGGAATTTCTTAGTGCGGTGTGGAATGGGGGACGTAGTGTACGGATGGCTTCGAAGACCCTTACGTGTGTTTCTATAAAGGAAAGGAGAGGGAGGGATAAGGCTAAAGAGTTCTTCAGAGCATTCTCCATGAAACATCTGATAGAAGGCGCTAAGAGAGGCGATATCACGACGAAGTTGTAGAGGCTCGAGGGTGTTGGTTGCCTCTACATCGCCGATTATGCGGATTGCGCGCCGCTGCAATCTGTCCAGAGCTTCAAGAAGGTATTGAGCGGAGCCGTCCCATAGGTGCGAGCAATATTCCACACAGGACCTGACCTGAGTTTTATAAAGCAGGCAGAGTTGGTCCGGGGTAAAATACCGTCGCACCCTGTTCAGGACACCGAGTTTCCTTGAGGCAGTGGTTATGACGGACTCTATGTAGTCTCTGGTATTCAGATCGCAGCGAATGTTCATACCAAGCAAGGTGATGATGCTCTGGGCGGGAAGAGTAGCGCCCTGAAGACAGGGAAGGGGGAGGAAAGGTGACTTTTTAGCCGAGAACGCGCACACCTGAGTTTTCTTAGCATTGAACTCAACGAGATTGCTGGAGCCCCATTCGGAGATGAGATCCAACGTCCCGTTGAGCTCAGTAATAAGATTCTGCCTTATGTAAAAGTGAATTATGAATACTGAATTATGTAGAAGTACAAATAATGTTTATTAGTGTTCGACTGAAACTGATTTTTTAGCCAAAATCGAAACCGAACTTTCGGTCTTGTTTTCTGTTTCGGTGGAAATCAAAATCGAAACTTGTTAAACCATTTATAATTATGGTTGTTAGTTTTTTTTATTTTGTAAATTTGTATATTTTATATGTAGTAATTTAATTTAATTTTTTAGATTTAATTATTAATTTTATCACGTAATACCTAGGTATTATTTATGATATTTAGTAGTAGGTTATTTATTATTAATTGCATACAAGTTACTATTTATATTTTCAATAAATTTATTATGGTTATTAAATCAAATTTTCTGTTTATTTTAACACTGATGAAAACACAAGAAAAGGTTTAGTTATTCATATTCAGACAGATAGACAGTTAAATAGTGTTAAAAAATTAAAAACATATTGACAAATATATTTTTCAAATAGGTAATTTCTTTTTATGAGTTAAGAAATTTCACGACACTCAAGTTTCGGCGGGGTCGAAAGGTTCGCCTATATTTTGGCCGAAACCGAAACGAAATTTCGGTCGATCACAAATATTTATTTGACGTAATTATTTTACTCTATTGTAGCAGGTGTTATTTTGCGGAAGTCCATTGTATTACAAAGGATATTGATTACGTTTGCTGATTCCGCGCAGTTGATGATGACTTGTCCAACAAGCAGACAAGGTCGACCTGAAGATGTCTCGCTGAGAGACGAAACACGTGTCGACCTTGTCTGCTTGTTGGACAAGTCATCATCAACTGCGCGGAATCAGCAAACGTAACCAATATCCTTTGTAATAGTAATTATTTTATTAATAAAACTCAGATCAATCAGTGTACATAATACTCAATGTAAATTTAATTTCATAACCTCAGCATTATTCATAATTTTAATATGTCGAAATATAATTCCCTCCACACTCATAATCTCGCACAGAACCGGTCGGAATTTGTAGATTTAACTTCCGAAATTCTTAACTCACTTAAATTCTAAAGAGAAATTAAGTTAAATACGGCGAGGATTATACACTTATTATGCGTTTAATTCTGACCCCTGAATCTTAACGGGCGGTGATTTACGACTTAAGCTCCTTATTTCAAAAAGTGTGTTTTAGTAGCGGGTATTTCATAGTGTGCCATAACTTTGAGGAATAACAAACGTCCCTAACAATACAAAGGCACGTATGAGAATAATAACAATGGAGATAGCGACATCTATTACCAACTTACTACACAAGAACTTTTGAAGCAGATTATTCTTTGGCAACAAACAATTTTCCCGCCGACCCTAATGTCTGTCTTTATATTTCATGGCAACAGAACTCGGAAACAGCGACTAAATATGAAACAATACAGTGCTATTTCGAGTGCGGACTTTTCGATCAGTTTATTAGCATTGTCCATTAGAGCGTCGTTCATTTATTAAAGGAAATTCAGTCGAAATAAACACACACATCTCCTGTTTCCTGTGCAAGTTGTGCTCGGATGTAATTGGGTCACGGCTGTTACTGCGTAGACGGAAAGCGGAGGCTTAAGCGAGAAGGAGCTGGCCCTTAACGAAATTGTACGCTGATTAATTGCATTCAAAGCATAAATCCTATATAATCTCAATTATAACAATTTTATCTTTATAAAATGTGTTTGTTAAAATTGTTATATAAGTATTTACATCAATATTAACAATTTGTCTATTCTTAAAATAAAATCGCCAACGTGCCCAGAAGGCTGGCAGCAATATTCGCACATTGAAAACAAGAAAGGACATTGTTCAATTTTGGCCTAAGAACCGATGTGAATATAAATTATACTATAATTTTTATTTATTTTTATATTATTTGAAACATATTTTAGTATTTCACGGACACTTGAAATAAATAAATTCCAAATAAAAAGTTGGGTTTTATTTACATTTTATACGGCATCACAATTATTGATGCCGTATAAAATGTTTTCCGTCAGCCAGTGCTGCCAGTTTCGGAAGTTTTCGCGATTTCGGTAAATACGGATCGAATTGAGAACCTCCTCCTTTTTGAAGTCGGTTATTAAAAATAGTTGATAACACTTTATTCATTTAAATACCTAAATTGACTAGCTAGAAAAAAACTAGTATTATATATTTTTTAAGCGAAATCGCGAATAGGCATTAACTAGCTTGGCATTCGAGTATTATAGTTTTCGTATTTGGCAACACTGGTGTACTTCATACCTTATCTGTGTCCGTTTCATTTAATTTTTGATTGCTTTGCGACTATCGTTTCTTTTGTGATTTTCTATGTGTTTCATGGTTTTATTCTAACAACTTTGGCTTGATTACGGACTCCCATTACATTGCGTACTTGGTAGACTCGGCTGTGTGTAAAGGACTGGATTTTGTAAAATGATAATTGTCAAAAAAATATCTTAAACTTGACTAGGTACTATCTCTTTTCCTAGTATCTAGTAGAGTAGTCTCTGTATATATGTTCTCTTCTAGAACTAGGAAAGTAATATTAACAATACTATGTACAGCTATCTGTACATAGTACAGATACAGTACAGATAACTGTACATAGTATTGTTAATATTATTTTGATATTACTACTCTGATATTTCACGCAAGGTTGGTAATTTTTTATTTATAGCCTTAAAATATTAACTTTTTTCGTAATTATTTTAGTTTCCTGAAGTGTCCGTTCGTGAAATTTTATTTCATAGGATTCCATATAATTTTAAGAGTTTATATAAGTCACTTTTGATTCGAACGGTTCTTAGGCAGAACATGTATGGAGCCGGAACAATGTCCTTTGTTTATTTATAGGTTAAAATCACATTTGCTTCAGTTGCAGTTGCAAGGATTGGACTGATAATATGTAGTTACTTGTCTTTTAAAACTGTTTGTCATTTTGTATTACTTGTTATTTTTATTGTTAAGTTTAGTCCGTACTCGGCGTGTGTGTTTGTTCATTTTTTGTTAATTTTTTGTTTCTTAAATTTATTGCTGTGTCGTTTGTAATACGGTCCATATTGTCCTTGTTACTTTCTTGTTGTATTGTTTTCGTGCCTGATGTCACTACTGTGCTCAATACTCAATGACTTTATTGCGTTCCATAATGTGAACAGGTGATCTTAAAATTAAAGGTAGGTACAATTATGGACCCTGTCGGGCACAGCAATATTGATCAACGGGAGCGAGGAAGTATTTTTATATGTATTAATCATTACTGATAAAATTGTATTAATTTAAGTATATTTAATTATTAAACCAAGTATCTCTTATTCAGGTATAATTTTAGTAATTCGTCTCATAAGGTTCGTAACAATTTTTTCTCGCTTGCATAGGGCAGCAAACGAGCAAACGGATCACCTGATGGTAAGCGATAACCGTTGCCCATGGACACCTGCAACACCAGAGGAGTCACAGATGCGTTGCCGGCCTTTTAAAAGGGAATAGGGGGAATAAGGGGAATAAGGGGAATAGAGGGGAATAAGGGGGGTTGGGCCTCCGGTACCCTCACTCACTCGGCGAAATACAGCGCAAGCGCTATTTTACGCCGGTTTTCTGTGAGGCCGTGGTATCACTCCGGTCGAGCCGGCCCAATTCGTGCCGAAGCATGGCTCTCCCACGGTAATTAAAATTATGTTACATTATTATATAGTACCTGCGAATAAATTAACGGTGATTGTAAAACAAATTGAAAAATTTGTAAAATAAGTTTAATCTTATATTTTATTTTGTTGTTTTTATTCGAATGTCAATTAATATGATTTACTAAAAGACAATTTTATTGTATTTGTCATTATTATACACTGAAATCAAGTTTAATCAACTACAATGTGAGTAAACATCAAACATTTCTTTTCATACTTATTGTTCATTTATTACATTAACCACTGAGTACCTAATTTATGCAAATTACATAATAAGGCAGATAGGTTGTAATATCAGATAGATAGTATTATTTAGTTTGAATCAGCCGAGAAGTATAAAAATATGTGTTTTTTTACAATATTT
This sequence comes from Scirpophaga incertulas, assembly GCA_036419045.1. NCBI lineage: Eukaryota > Metazoa > Arthropoda > Insecta > Lepidoptera > Crambidae > Scirpophaga > Scirpophaga incertulas. The sequence goes on along the minus strand of CM071634.1, from coordinate 5,545,369 downwards.
ACGAAAGTACTCCCGAACATGAGGCTTAATATTTAAAAGACCAATATGATAAATAGATACACATTATTCTATACAGTATCTATGAGTTTTTTATTGAAGAAGTTCAACCCTAACTCGGCGGCCCCACGAGCGAAGCTAATTCCACGATTGGTCTTAATCGTACATTAATTATCAAGCAGCACGTGCCCCACCTTTTTAATTGAAATCTCTCGAACTTTTAACGAAGGGAAATTAAAAAAAGTTGTGAAATAAACGGTGCGTCGCAGAGTTCAGTCTTAATTAACAGGAACTTCTAACTATTCTCTCCTTCCTTTGTTGTCTTTAATAATACCGTCGGTGTTCGCTACCGATGCAGATTCGATAATGGGAAATGGGATAATAAGTGCTTTAATAAAAATATATACAACTCTTTGTAACACCAGTATATTTTAACGTTGTCAGTGTTTTGATTTATTTGATGACTTCGTACCTACATCTTTGAAGTGATATGAACATGAAAAATAATGCTTCGCCGATAACTGCATTTGTCTCTTAAATTTTACGTTAAATTCAATAAATTTTAGAAATTTTTGAAAGAGGATATCGTGACAAGAATAGAGAAAGGGATGCTTGGGTGGTTTGGGCATGTGGAACGGATGGATGAAAGTAGACTGACCAAAATGATTTATGAAGCTGGAGTGAGTGGAGACACGGGACGAGGAAGACCTAGGCGAACATATTTCGAACAAATCGAAAGTGTCCTCAAAAAAGGCCAGGTCAGAAGTACCCGCAATCGTCGAGCATGTATGAGGAATGTTATGAAAGTAGATGAAGCGAAAGAGATATGTAAGGACCGTAGCAAGTGGAAGGACGTAATCTCTGCCTACCCCCGTGGGAAAAAGGCGTGAGTGTATGTATGTATGTAAATTTTAGAATTGTCATAAGTTCCAGTATTGCTTCTGTAATGAGAATAACCTCTGTTCAATTATTATGTTTACTTTTCATCGCCACCTTTAGGTGTCTCCACCTACTGTTACATCTTGCAATTTCGCCAAATATTTTTGACTCGAGTCCAAAGGCCAAGCACGAATGACCAATAAATGTACTATGCCGTCAGCAATATTTGTACTATAAAAACCCCTGTTTTTACCAACTTAGTCAGTGTCTGTTCTGATTTTTGTCAATTCGCTGCCCAACTACGGACCCGGTTTCTGCCTGCCGGTTGGCCTCAGTCGCGATTCTATAATCGATCCTGATTATATTGAAATTACTCTATTGTAGCAGGTGTTATTTTGCGGAAGTCCATTGTATTACAAAGGATATTGGTTACGTTTGCTGATTCCGCGCAGTTGATGATGACTTGTCCAACAAGCAGACAAAATCAGCGAACGTAACCAATATCCTTTGTAATATATTGAAATTCTTAAAGAGACATTAAGTGCAGTAAAAGTGATTGTAGAATTATAATAATGAAATTAATGTTAAATAAAAATCAGTGTACTTAAACATTTTTTAAATACGAGTAAGACAAGTGCGCCATGTAACACTACAACGAGTTTCATTCTAAGAAAACAAAGTCAACGAAGGAAGCTAATACATTTCTCAGCATGCTGATGCCATGCATGATGTGAGCGGCGAGTGTGCCATTTACATGTCGTTACTGCGCCGTGCCGCATTTGCACTTAGCCGCCTTGTTCGCGTAACGAAATCACTAGGTAGCAAATAATCGTTTTCAAAATTAAATGCGTTGGTATTTTCTTCGGTTTGATATTTTTCGTTTTCTACTGTGATGATATTGTTGTTGATATCCTCACTGCTATTAATTTCTCTGTTTCTGATAGTTAATTTACTTGTATTATTGTTGTACCTATGCTTCGGAGTGAGGTTTCTGTAATGAAAAAGTTGATGACTTTAAATACTAATATTATAAAGCTGAAGAGTTTGTTTGTTTGTTTGAACGCGGTAATCTCTGGAACTCCTTGTTCGAATTGAAAAATTCTTTTTTTTATTGAGTAGCCCATTTATCGAGGAAAGCTTTTGGCTACATAACATCACGCTGCAACTAATAGGAGCGAAAAAATAATGGAAAATGTGGAAAAACCGGGGAAAATTATTCATCTTTGAAGGCTTCCATTACGTGCGAAAATGGTTCTAGATACCAAAAAAATATGTATGAAAGTATTATTCCTCTTAAAATGATCTAAAAAAATGTCTGCGTCAGTATATGTCTATCTTTCAAGGTCAACTCACTAGAATCGTTTTTATGGTAATCAAATTTGGATATGTCGCGTTGTCAAGATCGGGTAACAGCTGAGGTGGTTGTTTGCAAAAATAAATATAATGCTCAAAATAACTATTCCACGCGGAAGAAGTCGCGGGCACAGCTAGTAGCAGTATAAAGGAGTCACAATTATCAAGAAACGAGAGTATTACCTTATCTTCTACACTTATAATAAATGAAAGTGAGTTTGTTTGTTTGTTCCGCTTTCACGCCGTAACTACTGCACCGATTGCTTTGAAAATTTTGCAGACGTAAAGATAAAAGTCCGGATTAAATAATAGGCTGTACTGTTTATCCCGGAAAAATCGTCAAATCCCACGGGACGCGCAATAAAGGCTTCGCTCAAAAACTACTGCACAGATTTTCATGCGAATTTCATCAATAGATAAAGTGATTCTTTAGCGGTATTAAACCGACTTCCGCGCATATGTAGTCGTCGGCAAAAGCCCAACCCTCTCTAGACCCGATCTCGAAATCCACGCGGGCGAAGCCGCGGGCAAAAAGCTAGTCAAAACTAATTAGAAATAACTATTTACAAGGTGACATTGCGCCGACACATCTGTAGCTGTTATTCTGTCTGTAAGCGCCTGAAACAAAATGTGGACGGTGATAATCTTTTTCTCTTTGGAATTAAGACGTTGAAAGGCTAAGCCGGGTCCGGGTCAGAATGACAGCCCGCCTAGTTAGTTCTTAGTGCCCGGACTAATGACCGGATATTAGTAACACAACACTGAATCTGCTTCCAGATTATTGTTATTATAAGGTATTACTGACAAAACTAATAATAGTCACTTAAAAACTACTTTCGTTATTAATGTTTCTGTTGAAATTGGACGTGCTTTCAATAATAAAGAAAGTTGCGGTCCGAAACCAAAACCATGACACTTTATATTTAAGCACTTGATAAGAAATCATTAAACATTTGTTCTAGCACTTTTGAAATTTCGACCAGCTAGGGGGTGAATTAAGGGTTGAAAGTTAGTATGCAAGTTCGTCAAATATCACGTCATAAGAAACAAAACATTTTTGTACACAACGTGAGGCTGGCCCCTGTAGGAGTCTCTTAGACATAAGTGACCAAGATTGACAAAAACTAATTTCACGCGGGCGAAGCCGCGGGTGGAAGCCAGTTCTAAATAATGTCATTAGCATGAAAAATTAAATAGGACTATAAAGCGAATACAGTTATTTTCAATAGCCATTATATAATTTCTATAGACTGTAGTAGACTATAGTAGACTGACCAAAATCATTTATGAAGCTGGAGTGAGTGGAGATACGGGACGAGGAAGACCTAGGCGAACATATTTCGAACAAATCGAAAGCGTCCTCAAAAAAGGCCAGGTCAGAAGTACCCGCAATCGTCGAGCATGTATGAGGAATATTATGAAAGTAGATGAAGCGAAAGTGCTATGTAAAGACCGTAGCAAGTGGAAAGACGTAATCTCTGCCTACCCCCGTGGGAAAAAGGCGTGAGTGTATGTATGTATGTATATGTCAGTTATACGTATGTCAGTTATCATCAAATTACTTCTATATTTTCAAATGTCATTTGCTTAATTTTATTTTAGCTAGATAAAGCTAAACGTCATTAGCATAAATTATATATTAATTAAACATGAGCTAGATAAAGCTCGCCGCTTTATTTAGGTCATATGTAATCAAGGCTGTATACTGCTGTTAGATCCATCGATATATATGTACTACGTACTAGATTCGCCCGCCCGAACGCTCACTACGTTCAAGTGAAGTGCAGGGTACACTCTGCACCTCGCTCAGTGAGTCGTCGCCATTCGCGCAGTGTGCATCGCTCATAGGCCGACAATAAACATAATTAAAACAATGATTAAATAGTAAACCTGAACAAAAATAATTATTGAAAATTTAAGTGAGAAATATATCTAGTTGTTTAAGTGGAAATAAGGATAATAATATTATAATTATACAACGTAAACAATATTTTGTATTTATTGACGCCGCGCTGGCACGTGCTTGCTAAAATCATAGAGCAAAACCATACAGATGTTCCTCCATTCCTAAGCGTGCGCGGCGACTTTAGCTTAATATATGTATAGACAGGATGATTATAAAATGTATTTTATATAGTAAAATGTAATTTATATAGTAGTATTAATTAAATGAAGTCCTAAATTTTGTTTTCTTTTATTGACATTCCTTCTATTATAAAACATAATAAGTGTATGAGGTACAATGTGCTTATTAAATTTGGTATCGCTTCTGCGGTGAAAACTCTTTGATACAAAGCGCTTTAACGTCATGCTTGACTGCGCTCGGCAAAACGTCTTAAGTAAGCGGCGGTTACGACGGTTTGGTTGAACGAAATCTATACTTCGACAAGCGATCCAGCAGTTGTCTTTTTTCTATGGTCAGACGAGGTCACATAGATTTAGCGATCTAGCTGATTACAGTTCTAACATACACCAGTATTTGAACACACTTTTTCCTTTAGTGTTCTTGTCTATCGGTATATTATGTCAATGGTTAGATCCATATAATTATTAAAGTCAGTCAAGTTTTACATTGGTACCACGAAAACCGTCACTTGTACGAGCAATATAGGAGCTGTACCTAGGTCCATATTTAACATCTAACGCGTTGCTGTGTGTCCTTTTCACAATATTGAATACATAATTCTTTCAACCCTTTAAAAAAATTTTTGTCTCGTCTTACTTGCGGCTTCTTTTTATCTATACTAATATTATAAAGAAGTAAAGTTTGTGTGTTTGTATATTTGTATATTTGTTAAATTGTAAGGGATCTCGGGATCTACTGAACCGATTTTAAAAATTCTTTCACCAATAGAAAGCCACATTATTGCTGCGTGTCATAGGTTATATAAAAAACCGAAAAACTTTTACGTGGTAGTCCGTTTTGCAAAGTGAATCGGAGAAAAAACGGTCGAATGAAAGCGTTTCTTACGAACGCTGCCTTAACTATGAAAGATATATTTTTGATTTCTAGAGAAAAGATGTGGAGCTTGAAAATGCCTACAAAAAAAGACAACGACAGCATATATCTAACTTTTATATTTAAGTTGCAAAAAGTAGATTTTTTAATATTACAGTTAGTAATTAACACATAGCACTCTGTACTAAAAAAGGATTATTAATATTATGCCCAACGAAGTGGGCACGGGTCAGCTAGTAAGTCATATGTGTGCTTCTTCAAATATTTGAACAGTTATTCTACTACAGAAATAATAAATAATAGGTAAGAGACAAATAGGTAAAGACGAACATTCATTTTTTAATTTGATGTTTTTTTATTTAGTCAAGAACTCCGAGATACGAACTTGCTAAGTACCAATGTGCTTTTGCATTTTTCCAATATATAAATATATATATAGGTACCCACTTTTTATTTTAGCTATAGTGAATAGGATTTAATTTGATTATCCCGGAAGTGAGAATACTTTAAAAAACAATAAACCCATATTTAGCCATATACGTTTGTTTGATTTTTCTATTCCGGATACATAAGTAGCAGCCCTTGTACAAAACACTTCGTGGAAAAGAACAAATGGTTCCACTTATTTGATCAATAAAGAAGAGAATATCTTAATGTGAAATTGTTGTATAAGTTACAATAAACAATTCAAAACTTTTCAAAAGGCAAGATAGAGCTGTCTGATTATATAATATTTTTTGCCATAAATACTAAAAATAATCGAACTTTAATTATTTATAGCAAAAAAAACACATTCCAAGAACTTTAGACTATTATTTTAGCTTGCTCAAAATTCACAGTTTTGGAATTTTGTGTTGTAACTTAGCGACAAAATGTCATACCACGATAAATTAGTATTCTTTCGATAATACAGAATATGCACACTTTCTTAATTTGTAATATACCCTTTGTTTGGACAAACAACACCGTGTTTTTTTGTATATCACACATATCAACACCGGAACGTCACATGATTGAAAACGAGTTTATTCAAATGAATGAACGCGTGTTGGGAAGTTACAAGAGCATTGGCACCACTTCTTCTGTGACTGGCGACGAACGAGGGTGACCTATTAGACTGAGACAGACGCCATGAATCCAGTATCAAGAGAGGAAAGCATTAACCACTTACCGCCGTTGTAATATATATACATTTTTTTTTTTTACATTTTATGTGCTTACTCTTGGTCTCAGGCTAGCCCGAAGGTATAGACGAGGCCTACGATGGAGCGAGTTTGCCCAGATAATGCCTGTGCACTCGTTTCTTAAATAGTTCCGGGTTGTATGAGCTCGGAAATACAGACGCCGGCAGGGAATTCCACTCTTTTGCGGTGCGCATAATAAAGGATTTAGAGAAGCGCTGCGTACGGATATGTGGAATATCTACCAAGTAAGGGTGGTATCCTGCCGTACGTCTGGACGTCCGATGGTAAAAGGGAGATGGGGGAATGAGCTCATGCAGCTCATGAGCACACTCACCGAAGTGCAATCTGTAGAATACCGCCAGACTGGCAACCTTCCGCCGATGAGCTAGGGGTTGTAGTTGAGCTACCAGCCTCTTGTCGCCAATTAACCTTTTGGCTCTACGCTCCACCGAATCTAATGCGTCGAGTTGGTATTTGGGTGAGCCATCCCACAGGTGACTGCAATATTCCATACACGATCGGACTTGTGCTTTGTAAAGTGTTAAGAGCTGTCCCGGTGTGAAATATCGCTTAACCTTGTTGAGGATGCCCTGCTTTTTGGCCGCAGTTAGTGCCTTAGACTCGATGGAGGCGCCAAAGTTGAGGTCAGAACTCAACTCCATGCCGAGGAGTTCCAGGCCGGCGGTTACAGGTACAGATGCACCCCGGAAAGTAGGAGCCAGGTCAAATGGGCTCCGTTTGGCGGAGAACAGACACGCCTGCGTTTTGGCTGCATTGAATCCTACCAAATTGTCGTCGCCCCATTGGGACATACGACATATATATGTAGACGGGTTTTATAAGACTATCGACTATATAGTTATTATCTACACAAATATTATAAAGATTTGTATTTTTGTATGTAACGAATCAACTCAAAAAGTACTGAACCGATTTTAATAATTACTTTTTCATTAGAAAGCGACATTATCACTGAGTAACATAGGCTATATTTAGTACTAGATTACTATAGAAATCTATAGAAATTCTTATTAAAACCAACCGAAGATGTAAAAAAATTAGCCATAAAATTTCTTTCATCGCATACGCTGCGAAAAGTAATGTCTACCCGTCCGAAGTCAGATAAAATCCGATAGTAATTAATAGTTCTTTTTTTTATAATGTTTGTCTCATTTTCTGCGTCCTCTTTGGTCGGAACTCTTTTTTGTTTGTGTTAGTATTATTTATGTTCTTATTTATTATCTATTTACAAGTAACATATCAATTCTCGGTTGGGAGAAGCTTTTTTCCGTTTTGTGGGAACAGATGGTCCCGTCCCCCAGAGTCATAGCCCCGCCAATTAATAGTTATTAAGTAGCAACAGTCTGTTTGTTCGTCATAAAAAGGAAAATATCGAAACAGATTTAAATTAAGGTTATTCTAAACGCGAAGAGGTGTGTAAGGGAATCGCGGATGAGATGTTGCCGCCAGGGAGGCTGGTGGGCCGTTCCGGAGCGGGCCTGCGTCAGCAGCGCCTCACTGCGCCCTCGGGACTCACGGGACGAGGCAAATATGCTTATGCGATATCCAGAGGCGTTTATCGAGAATTTCGATTATGTCGACATTTTGACTTTAGCTCATCTGTTTAGCTCGTCGGAGTATACAATACTCCGACACAAGTTATATTTTGATTTTTCACGTCCTTTATTGTTTGTGTTTGAACCAATTTTAATTTAACTACCATTAATAGTACTTCTACCGTGGGAGAGCCTTGTTTCGGCACGAATTGGGCCGGCTCGACCGGAGAGATACCACGGCCTCACAGAAAACCGGCGTAAAATAGCGCTTGCGCTGTGCTTCGCCGAGTGGTGAGGTTACCGGAGGCCCAACCCCCCCTTCCCTCCCTTTCTTTTTGTTCCGCTGAGGAAAATGCATTGAATTGCATACCCCGGCTGCGGAGATCCGGTGGTTGTGTGGGGCTCTCCTCCCCAGAAGAGGGAGGCCTACCCACTAAAAACCTCAGCGATGGCCATCCTCAGGCGTTGTAGGGGGCCCTTAGGATCGAGTGTCGCATCTGAGGACCCCCGGCCTTTGCTCCCCTGGGTGCGCTAGGGCCATCCGGAGGTGAGGTCCCTCCCGGGTCGCCTCCACGGGCGCAAACTGCGTAGCGCCCGCCAGCGACCCGTGGCGGCGCCTCAGGCCAAGCTATCTGGCCCGAGGCCGCCTTCTTCGAGCGGAATCGGCTATCTCCCGATCCCGCCCGGCGGCCTCCTTCTGGAGCTTCGCAGAAGGAGACCACAGCCCTCCAACCTCCCTCATCCGCCAGCATTGCCGCAATCAACGCTGGCGGAGACAGATCTTGCCCGATCTCTTCGACCAAGACTCGGCGTTCGGAGTCCCAAGTGGGGCACTCCGCCAGCGTGTGCTGGGCCGAATCGAGGTCGGATGCGCAATGGTGGCATCGTGACGGGTCCTCCCTCCCTATTCGACTCAGATACTCACCGAAACAACCATGTCCGGTGAGTATCTGAGTCAAGCGGTGACTTCCGCCCTCCCGCAGAGCCCAGCTTCGAAGTGCGGGAGTACCGCACCGACGGCACGCTGACGCACGCAGCCCCCACACGGGGGCACGGCGGGTGTCCATGGGTAAAGGTTATCGCTTACAATCAGGTGATCCGTTTGCTCGTTTGCTGCCCGTATAATTTCGTATTTGTATTTACTAAAATAAAGTACCAATTATATAAAATATAAGGGAGTATTTAGTGGAAATTACCCTTCAAATATGTGTAGTAACAGTTTACCTACTATAAATTATGGAGACACACATTGGTTACATAAGAAAGTAAAGTTAAAATTTGAATTTACCGTTTGAAATGACAAATTACCGCCAAAATTCATTTATTGTCAGATCCTCACAATTCCTTAACGATTTTAGTAGCGACATAGATTGAGATAGTAGAAATTGTAGATAGATAATAGAAACGTCGTTTCACCATAAAACTCGCAGACTATTTTCCTCGTGCCCGCGGCTCTCCGGCATCGTGAGACGGGCGATAGCGATATGAGAAACATCCCGGAGTATAAACTGCACAATATGCCATTCGCTCCGGTGCGAAGGTAAACACTTTGAAATATGCCGAAGTTTGCATACTCACCCTTCGTATTTTGATAGTTTGTTGCCGGAATATTGTACACGTAAATATTGCAAGGGACAGCGTTTTTTGTAGATCCAAATCTTTACACGAGACTATTTTAGGGTTGGCAAAATAATTTTGAAGTTTCGTATAAGTTCGTTGACGACACGTTTACCGCAGTGGTCGGGCTTCTACGCAACGGGTCGCGGGACAGATATTTTGTATGGCCTACAAAAATTTGTTCTGGTCTGGGTATTTGTGTATGTAAGATTTCTGTTTGTGACCATTTCGGTCTCATATATCACCATATCTTAATGACTCAGGTATATTAAACTTAAACTCACGGAGACTGGTACATATGGGATGCTTGGTTCATGATATTTTAATGAACCAACAACCCGAATATTTGTATGCTAAACTCGGCCTACCTGCAAAATATGGGTCTTCGAGAAGACTAACTAGATTTCTACTGTCATATCAGCAGCATAAGACTGCGGCGTTTAGGGGAAGTTTTCGCTATCAGGCAACCAAAGTGTAAATCTACGTTTAAAAAAAAATTAAAAAGACATGTGTTACAAAAACAAAGAACTGGTTTGCCTGATAGATATGCTGACTCTCCATTTGTATGCTGATGGCTAATTGGGAAATATGTATATATATGTATATGTATGTATGTGTGTATATATATATTAATATTATCTGTCTACATTCACGTATTGCGCTTTATTTATTAATGTAATATGTATGCTTAGGTTTGTCTGTTTCTCTCTGTGTGTCTGCTGTCTGGTTTACTTACCCTCTCAAAGGGTTTCGGCAGAATATCAGGGCTTCGCGTTATGTGAAGCACAACGCTGAGCCGAGACCTGTTTGCTACTAGGGCACAATGTTACCTACGTATTTTTGATAATGTTCTGGTGTATATTTTGTGTCAAGGTTGCAAATAAAGTTATGTCTATGTCTATGTCTATGACTGCATCCACGACACAGGATAAAATAATAGTGTGGGGCGGCGTTTAAAAAAAATCAATAGGCCCTAAGTGCTGCAAAGAACAGCGCATATGCTCTCTTTATAGGGCAGCGCTGACTGTGCCTCTCCTGAGGTGCGGCCCTCCCTATCACGCCAAGGGTCAATAGGCTTTGGCCGAGCTTCCGCGGGTCGCCGGCGAGCGCGAGGAAGTCGCGACTGCTACGGCGACCCGGGATGGATCACGCCCCTTCCGTGGCCGGGTGGCGTCGTCGGTGGAGGAGACCGGGGCAGGTAGTGTAGCCTTCCCCGAGGAGGGCTCCCCTCTCGCAGGGGAGCGGAGGCTGGGGGTTCCCGGAAGTTGATGTTCCCGGGGGCTCCCTACATGCCTGAGGAAGACCATCCCTGAGGTTTTTAGTGGGTAGGCCTCCCCCTTCTGGGCAGGAGAGCCCCACATAACCGCCGGCTCGCCACAGCCGGGGTATGCAATTTAATGCATTTTCCTCAGGAGAACAAAAAAAAAAAGAAAAAAAAAGGCTTAGGCCGAGCTTAGTCGGCGAAGGCAGTATGCGCGGCTGGCTTACCGCGCACGCCGTTGAAGTGCCTCTCTACCTAGGGATTGTCCTAGTGTCTGGGGCAATCTCCCCCATGGCGAAGGCTCGACGGAAGGTAAGGTCGAGCTAGCCCGTGGGCGTGTGGCGGTAGCATCGCGAAAGCGCACCCCGCCACGCGCCCCGATATAGGCTAGAAGGACACCGGGGGGATTTTAGTGGGTAGGCCGGTCCTCTACCGGAGAGCCCCACACGCGGCCGCGCTAGCCAGCACGGTGATAAGGTGCATAAGAAGCATTTTCTTCCCGCAAAAAAAAAAGTCGGTAGGTCTGTCGGGTCGAGCCGCCTCGGGTCGAGTACGTAGAGTGCTATCCATGAGGACTCAGCCTCCTCTCGTGAAGAAAAAAAATGTAAAGAACTGAAAACTTAATACAAATATACATATACTGACTCTTTCCCACGGGGGTAGGCAGAGATCACAGTTTCCACTTGCTACGATCCAAGCATGCTTCCTTAGCTTCTTCCACTTTCATGCACGCTCGTCGGTTACGAGTTCTCTGAACCTGACCTTCCTTCAGTATATCATCTATTTGGTCCAGGTATGATCGTCCAAGTCCTCCCCCACCGGTTACATTTGCCTTTAAAATTTTTTTCGTCAATGCTTTCAACGTGTTTAAACTAACTAAGCATTCTCTTCTCGTTACTACACACAAATTCCTTCTTTTACTTATTTATACATATATAAATTTTTACTAGAAATATATATATGAACCATAACTAAGGTACAAATGCTCGTATTCATCACACAAACATCTGTCTCCACCGGGATTCGAACCCGCGGCCTCAGAGATGGCGACACCTTGAAACCGGCGTAATACAGAGGTCACACAGGAACACACTCTTTAACATCTAAGTGATTATAATTAACGCCATAATTATATAAAACCGTACTCACTTCAACCAATAAGCACAATCTTTCAAATTCCACCCGCTGGAAAACGTCAAGCGTGAATTTCATAATTTTTCCTTCCTCTTTGATAATGTAATTAAAACATAATTGTAATAACGAAAAGGTAACCGCTTTCGATTTGTTGTTTGAGTGGAAAAATAAGGCAATTAAAAACATGAAAGCTGGGGCCAGACCTCGGGGCAAGCGGGCTCAGGTTGATCAAAGGGATCCCAGCTCCCGACCGGGACATCGCTGGGAAACTGTTGTAGAAATGTCACAGTCGATTATACGATGCAGTTGACAGTTGACTGATGTTGGCTTTGGAAGTTGGCTTCCATATATCTTTTGGGTCTACAATAAGAATTGTTTAATAAACTAGTATTACTTGCACTGGTCTATCACTTGAATTAGCCAAGTGTCAGATACTTTTGTAGACGACCAGTTATTGCCAAGCAGACACAAAACAAATTCATGGATTTAAATAAACCACCAAATGATGCGGAATCCAACATCTATACTTATAATAAATCTATAGAGACGTTAATTCTATACATCTATACTAATATTATAAAGAAGTAAAGTTTGTGTGTTTATAAATTGTAAGGGGTAATCTCGGGATCTACTGAACCGATTTTAAAAATGCTTTCACCAATTGAAAGCCACATTATTGCGGAGTGTCATCATCATCATCATCATCATCATCATCGATTTTAAAAATTCTTTCACCAATAGAAAGCCACATTATTGTTGAGTGTCATTATCATCATCATCATCATCATCAGCGGACGGCGCGCGATGGCTTCGGGTTTAATTCAGTTCGCTTTCGTGCTCGCTTCGGGGATTATTAATATTATGCCCAACGAAGTGGGCGCGGGTCAGCTAGTGAAATATATTTCCAAAAAAAAATTTGTGTCTGTCTGTATAACCGTTACACAAACACACTTTTTGTACAATTATTTTTCATACTGCTGAGTTAGGTACACATATGTTGGAAATGTTTATCTTAAATAGTCCTTTTTTTTGCATTAAATTGCATACCCTGGCTGGCGAGCCGAGGGGCTCTCCTCCCCAATAAAAACCGCAGGGATGGCCTTCCTCAGGCATGTAGGGAGCCCCGGGAACGCCAAGCGACTTCCGGGAACCCCCAGCCTCCGCTCCCCTGCCGTTACAGGGGAGTTCTCCTCGGGGGAGGCTACAATACCTCCTCCGATCTCCTCCACCGATGACGCCCCCCGGCCACGAGAGGGGATCTTAGATAGTCCTACAAAAAGACCGCTGGAGTATATAATATCTATGTATATCTTTAGTCTTGTGCAGACGACGCCGCGGGCAGCAGCAATCTCCCGCCGTAGACTTGTTGTAACCAAAGGCCATATAAAACCAATCACAACATATTCGAGGGCTGTACTGGGGAATTACTATCAGATGTTTAGAGAACGAACCTTGTTTTCAAATGTTACTAGTGACTCGCCCCTGCTTCGCACGGGTGCAATGAAAACACGGTAATGGTTAAGAGATAGACATATACCATCGCGGACTTTTTCGTTGAACTTTTTAAGGTGGACAATACTGTAGTACATTATTTTGGTCTATCTCGTAGGGTTCAGCCAGCGTTTTTGCAATATATGCGCAAAAAAACATGTTTATTTACTCCTCTAAATTTATCAGTGTTTCTCTACTATATTATGCATGTGTTATACATATAAACCTTTCTTAAGAATTACTCTATCTATTAAAAAAAACCGCATCTAAATCCGTTGCGTAGTTTTAAAGATCTAAGCATACATAGGGACAGACAGACGCGGATAACGATTTGTTTTAGTAATGTAGTGATTTATTAAATACAGTTAAAGATATAAAAATCCGTCAAATCTTCAATATTTCTTTGAATATTATATTTCACAAATTGCATTTGTTCTTCAAACATCAAAGATACAGTATACAGTAATAACGGGCCCTCATTAGCCAGTGCAGACAGCAAAACTTGCAGCTCCTCCAGCGCTTTGATCAGCGACGCACGAAATAGGGGAGCAGTAGACGTTCTGAATGTTATTATTCCCGCAACAGAGTCCCGTCGCTCTTCATAAGGAAGCCAGGCTTGCGAATATTAAACTTTATAACTAGCTGCTTTACTAGCGGTTATTTTGTATGATGCTGCGGGGTTCGCTTGTGGCTGAACTTCTTAAGCGGTTTGAAATTAAAACAGCTCGGAGATTCCATTATGAGGTCATCATCTTTGTGGATTGTTGTCGTTGAGGCCGATGCTTAGAGATTTTCTTTATAACAGTGTGAAGCCACAGATTTAATTTGTTTCGTCTATATTTGATGAACATTTGGTGATATATAATAAGCCATCAGCATGATAAGTTGGTGCCTCTTTCTCCGATAAAACAATGGTACTTAACAATGATTCGTATCTGTTACTTCTTACCTTTGAATTATATGATATTCCGATAATTATATCATAATTACATTCTGTACCAATTAATACAGCTTCCATAATCAATCGAGGATAATACAGTAACAATGTCGGATTACTCAGAATGTTGTAATCCACACCACCTAGCGTGGAAACCTGGCTTTGTATTAATAAGGTACCGGATAAAGTAATTAGACAGTGTATTAAGAAAAAGGGGTTTAATTTTGATATTAGTACATTGATATAATGTATTTAATACATTTATGTTAACAAAATGTGTCTAATTTTGTTATGAATACATTTATAAAAGCTTTTTGTAAATTGGGAAAACTTTTAAGACGAGAATATGTAGCATGTGATAATAAGCTTTAGTTATATATTGATAAACTAGCTGGCTTAGTATTTCAAACAGAGGCAGATCCAGGGGGGTCATGGGGGTCATGACCCCCCCTAAGCTGGTTCCAGGACTTAGGTGGAGCACTAATTGCTGCTCCATTGCGTGCGTGATAGTGCTTACAAGTTATTATGTGTTAAGTTTTCCAAGTGTACAATCTATACTAATACTATAAAGCTGAAGAGTTTGTTTGTTTGTTTGAACGCGCTAATCTCTGGAACTCCTGGTTCGAATTAAAAAAATCTTTTTTATTCAATAGCCCATTTATCGAGGAAGGCTTTAGGCTACATAACACCACGCTGCGACTAATAGGAGCGAAGAAATAATGGAAAATGTAGAAAAAACGGGGAATATTATTCATCTTTGAGGGCTTCCGTTGCGTGCGCTGCGAAAACTGTTCTAGATACCAAAAAAATATGTATGAAAGAATTATTCTTCTTAAAATGATCTTTTAATGTTAACTCACTAGAATCGTTTTTATGGTAATCAAATTTGGATATGTCGCGTTGTCAAGATCGGGTAACAGCTGAGGTGGTTGTTTGCAAAAATAAATATGATGTTTAAAATAACTATTCCACGCGGACGAAGTCGCTGGCACAGCTAGTAAAGAATAAATATTTTTAAGTATAGTACTTACGTACATTAATAAAATACCTACTTTTTATTTGTATCTATTATTATCAAAATTAAATTACTTATAAGTTCTTGACTTGACCACGATTATGTGACACCCCCCCCCCCCCCTGGCGCCAAAGCTGGATCCGCCCTTGATTTCAAGTAGCTTTCATTAGTGTATATAATCATACAAAGTAACCCATGTGTTATTCTGGTGTGTGATCTATATAATTGTTAAGTTTAATGAAAATCTATTCAGATTCACAATCAAATCTCCGAATCACGATATTTTAAACTAAAAACATCTCAAAAGGTACATTATTGATCATAACTTTATGACAACCAATTTTCAGCGGCTAACATTGAGAGTATTTTCCTTTTACAAAAAAGAGCGGTTCGTGCTATTTACTGTTTACGGGCTAGAGAAGCCCTAAAAGAATTGTTCAAAGAAATTAATATTTTAACTTTACCTAGTCAATACGAGTATATATATGATAATATAGTTTTTGTATATAGAAACTATAATAAATTTAATAAAAACAGTGATCTACATAATGTGAATACTAGAAACAAAAATAAACTTGCCGTTCCAATGTTCAGACTCCATAAAACTAGCTGTTCGTTCTTGGGGAAATGTATATCTATGTTTAACAAGCTTCCGCAAAGTGTCATTGATTTGCCTTTATATAAATTTTAAAATCCATATCAAAAAGACACTCATGAGTAAAGGTTATTATAAAGTAAGTGACTATCTAAATGATCACACTATTTGGGAATAACAACATTATTTATAATATTGTATTATTTTTATATGTGTATGTAAACATACATACGACTGTAATCGTATTAGGTATGATTGTATCTTATACTATATTGTATTTTTATATTATATTATTATATTATATTATTATAATTATTAACATTGAAAAGAGGAGATAATAAATAGACCTTCAGAGTTTCTTGCCTGTTCTTCGAGAAGGCTCTCCCTATTTCCGAACAGGTGTCGAGTTTTTTTTTTTTCCTTATTCGTACGCACGGACAAGGTTTTTGTTTTTTTTAAGCTTGTTTTGTTTGTTGACGTCAATAAGTGCCTGTAAAGGTCTATGTTGAATAAAGATTATTTTGATTTTTGATTTTGATTTTGATTTGTAATCTATATTATTGTTAAGTTTCATGAAAATCTATTTAGATTCACAATCAAATCTCCATATCACGATATTTTAAACTAAAAACATCTCAAAAGGTACATTATTGATTATAACTTTATGACAACTAATTTTCTTGTTCCAAACTATATTATTACTTAGTTTATTGTGTATTGACATGTGTGTAACGATTTCGTAAAGTTTCCTCCCTTGGTTATTAAATAAATAAAAAAAAGAAAAGCTTTGAAAATTCTTTGAAATCTGCATACAAAACCGCAATTTTATACCTTCGCCCAAAGCCCTAGCTTACAAACTTCAATGTAAATAACATTGCGGCCGTAATTTAGAAGATTCTATAAAACCAGCAGATCTAATCGAGAGACAAAGATACGCGTCAACTGCATCCCTCGGAGACGGTCCTGTGATGGATGAGAAAGCGGAACTCAATTATGGCGGAGATATCTCGGAGACGGTGCTAACACCAGCTCCATCAATCATGATGACCACCTGAGCGACGCTGATGACCCGCTACAAAAGGCTTAGCCATTAAAATTAATAGCGCGTAATTTTTCTCAAGAAGCACCAAAAATATCGCCCCCTGTACAACCCCGAGCGCCGTACTAATAAAATGAATCAACGTTTTTTAAATTTTGCATATTTAAGCCAATGGCGAGTTCGGATTTTTGCTGCGTAACCACTTTTCTTGGCGGCTACAGATATTTAGCCTTTGTGTTTATTCCAGCGGCCATTTATCTCGCGATTTTAATGAAATCTCTCGTTTGTCCTCGTCAGTGACTGCGTAAAACGAGTGAATTTTACGAAATCCTGCTTATTAGGAAAATACTTGAATTGACATCGTTTTCATGGTGAAAATTTACAGCTGGAATTTTTCGGCTATTTAAATCAAATCAAAATAATCTTTATTCAACATAGACCTTTACAGGCACTTATTGACGTCAAAACAAACAAAACAAAAAAAGAAAAGCTTTTAAAAAGAAAAAAACAAAAACCTTGTGCGTAAAAAACGTACGAACAAGGAAAAAAAGATATATATTGATTCTACGCTTGTTCGGAAATTGGGAGAGCCTTCTCGAGAAGAACAGGCAAGAAACTCTGAAGGTCTATTTATTATCTCCTCTTTTCAAATTTAATAACTATAATAATACAAAATTAAGATACAATCGTACCTAATACGATTACAGTCGTATGTATGAAATCAAATCAAATCACTTACTTTATAATAGCCTTTACTCATGAGTGTCGTTTTGATATGGATTTTACATTTATATAAAGGCAAACCAATGACACTTCGTATTAAAATTTACAGTATAACAATATTTATAAGTGTTATATGTTAATATATTTATTATACATATCTTATATATAAAAATGAATCGCAAAATGTGTTGGTAAGCTCATAACTCAACAACGCCTGGACCAATTTGGCCAATTCTTGTTTGTTAATGTTCGTTAAAGTTCAAGGAGGGTTTTTACAATGAGGAAAATTCGAATAATTATCGGAAATACCCTAAAAAAGCCCTTTTATTTTCCCATGCAAACGTTTCCTAACTAAAACGTACAGTCGAATTGAGCTTTATTTTTATTGTATAAAGTCATATTGCAAGCACTCACTGTTGTCTAAGCAATGAAGGTGTGTTCCTAACATCAAAGAGTCAATTTGCGCTTTATTAACGCTACATATAGTTGAAATTCAATCATATCTATCAAAACAGTGTGCGTGCGTGCGTTGGAGCACAGAATACATCGTTGGAGGATTTAATGTCACGTTCCAAAATTGAATAGCCACAAAATGTAATAGGTCATTTAGACTTTTTTGCGAAAAAACTGCCACAGTACAAATTTTTTTGACAGGACGAAGTCTGTCGGGTCCGCTAGTATATATCCCAACTAATCCCAACTAATATTATAAATGCGAAAGTGTGTTTGTTTGTTTGTTTGTTTATTTGTTTGTTTGTTTGTTTGTTTGTTACCTCTTCACGCTTAAACTACTGGACCGATTTCAAAAATTCTTTCACCTTTGGAAAGCTACATTCTCCCCGAGTAACATAGGCTACTTTTTATCCCGGAAAAATGGACAGATCCCACGGGATGCGCAATAAAGGCTTCGCTCAAAAACTACTGCACAGATTTTTATGCGGTTTTCATCAATAGATAGAGTGATTCTTGAGGAGTTTTGCGGCATTTTTTATCTCGGAAAAACGGATAGTACCACGGGAAGCGCGATAAAATCTTCGCACCATAAACCGACTTCCGCGTATATGTAGCCGTGGGCAAAAGCTATGACCCTTAACCCTCTATACACCCAATCCCGAAATCCACGCGGGCGAAGCCGCGGGCAGAAAGCTAGTAATACTTATAAAATTGTAACATACTATGTAATAGCAAATTATATTTTATTGAAATATCTCCCGTTTGTTCTCTTCAGTAACTGCGTAAAACGAGTGAATTCTACGAAATGCTATTTAAACTTATTTTTTAGGATGTTCACTTATTTTTTTATTTCTTATTATACTAGAATTTTACATTAGGTTTATGGTGCAAATTCACAGCTAAGACTGCAAATATGCGAGCAGATTAGACTGATAAACTTTGTAATAAATTATGCAATTACAAATTACAAAATTGGATAAGAAAATTAATACTTTTTTAATCAATATAATAATTTAACCCTGACTATAATATTCAAAATCAACAAAAACAAAAATTTATGGAAAACCCAGCAAGAAAACCAGAAAGGGCTTTTTCTCTCTGTATTCTTCGTAGTCGTCAATCAGAAGCTGGCCTCAGATAAATAGTCTGAGCACAACTTTCTTTACAATTTAAAAGACGTTCACATTATCCTTACTTAATATTATAAATCGGAAAGTAAGTTTGTTTGTTTGTTCCGCTTTTACGCCGTAACTACTGAACTGATTGCTTTGAAATTTTGCAGACGTAAAGATAAAAGTCCGGACTAAGCAATAGGCTTTTTATCCCGGAAAAATCGTCAGCATCCCCATTATTGCGCATCCCGTGGGATCTATCTTTTTTTATATATGTATTTTTTTACTCTAAATATAAAGAGCCACTAAAATATAATCCAGAAATAGTACGGCAGGCAAAGCTTAACAGAGCCACTAAAATGTAATCCACAAGTTTCGCGCTCGACGCATCAACGCGTGGATAGATTACTAGAACTTTCTGAACCATTCGTAACAGCTGTAATTGAATGAATTGTATAAGATTTTAAGATTTATCTACCCGTAAACTATTTGTAGGTGCTCAGAAGCGACTAATATCTGTCTATATTCAGCGATATGATCGTATGGGTAGGTATGTAGAGACTACATTATGAGTTGAAATGTAACAAGGTGCGCTATTTTTATTTCAACTTACATCCCGTAATAGCGATGCCTTGGTAGATTAAACGCCAACAAAAATATCTTAAACAAACATATCTTAAAAACAACGAATATTTCTCCGATAATTTCACCAATTCATCCGTTTTCTGACTAAATTTCCAAATGAACACTTTATCAGAGATTGCTTTGACCTTTGAATAGATTAACAATTTAATTTCAAACAATGTTTTTGGAAGATTGGGTAACGTAAGTTTCAAAGTATTTATATATATATAAACTTGTTATTGTACACAATAAAACGAAGTTACAAAAGACGGACTTATCTCTCAGAGAGTTTTGTTCCAGCCAAACCTAGATGATTGTAAAATTATATGGAATTTGCCCAACAAAACTAAATAGTTAAAATTTTTATAACCAAATATCCGGGCTCTAGATACAGTTGTGAAATAAATCAATGAAATCGTCGAATTCATGGATAACATAACATTTTTGGGTGTAACACTTGATTCACAACTGCAATGGGATAATAATACCTTAGCAAATAGTTCTGGGCGTTTGGGAAGCTACGCGGCATATTCTCGACCCATCTACCGCAGTGCCTCAAGACGAAAGTCTTCGATTCGTGCGTGTTGCCAGTGATGACATACGGAACAGAAACCTGGCCACTCACAATGGGCCTACTAAGGCGGCTCAAAGTCACCCAGAGGGCAATGGAGAGGGCTATGCTCGGAGTTTCTCTGCGTGATCGCATTAGAAATGATGAAATCCGCAGAAGAACCAGGGTCACCGACATAGCCCGAAGAATTGCGAACCTTAAGTGGCAGTGGACGGGGCACATTGCTCGCAGGACTGACGGCCGTTGGGGCGGAAAGGTTCTGGAGTGGCAGGCATATGCTGGACACCGCAACGTTGGTAGGCCTCCCACAAGGTCGACCGACGATTTGATGAAGATCGCGGGAAGGCGCTGGACGCTTGCAGCGCAGGACCGATCTGTGTGGAGATCCTTGGGCCTATGTCCAACAGTGGGCGTCTATTGGCTGAAATGAAATAGTTCTGGAGCATCTTCTTTCTCTTGCGTTGTTCCCAAGTTTATTTGGATTGGCGCAACGTCTTCCTATTCCACTCTTCAACATACTCGTATCATCATTCACATAGTCCGTCCACCTTTCCTTGGTATTCCTCTGCATATACGCCCATCCACTTTCAACTCCATAACTTTCCTAGTAATATGATCCTTCTCTTTTAATACGTGAACATACCAGGACAGTCTCCTTTCTCTCATTTTATTAATAGGAGCTACTTTCACACTTCCTCTGATAAACTCACTCTATTCTTTCATCCTCTCATTAAACAAATTACGAAACATGTAATAAATTAAGACCAAATTCATTCCTTAATTTAAGCCTCCGATGTATCAATAACTGTTTCCTCTTTATTCGGCTCGTTCAACTGGAACCTTCTGTTGGCGACTAATTTTGTGGAACGGGGTTCCGTTGCGGTAACTTCAGATGGGTCACTAAATTTGAGGCTAACTTCACGCTCTAGAATCGGGGGTTAGTTTTCAGCTCTTATCCCATTACTGCTTTACTCAATGTCTTTAGGGAGTTTAAGGTTGATCACGTACATCTTCACCTCAATGTATATATGTTCCACTGCTGAACAAATCTCTGCCCTACTACGCAGGCTAGTCAGGTTGGTCAATATTAACCCAACCCGATTTCAACATGTTTCTCTTTCAGTCCATAACTTCCTACTAATATGATCTTTCTCTCTTTTATCAAGAAGAGAGAAAGAGTCACGTATCAGTGACCATACCAGGAAAGTCTTTTTCTGACAATTTAGCAGTAGGAGCTACTTTTAGACTTCTGATATATTCCTCTTTCTTGTCACGTAGTACTGCAGTATATGCAGTAAAAAGTGAGACAACTAGTCTTATATATAAAAATGAATCGCAAAATGTGTTGGTAAGCGCATAACTCAACAACGCCTGAACCAATTTGGCTGATTTTGGTCTTGAATTATTCGTAGAAGTCCAGAGAAGGTTTGTACGTAGAGAAATTTTTAAAAAAATCTTGATAAAGTGTAAAATCAACATGTTTCTATACTCCCATATACAAACAATTTGTATTAATACTTAAAAGCCAATTTGAACATTTGGCAAAACAATCGAAGACAAAAAAAGTGACGTTAGTTCTGTCAAACAAATTTTATGTCATCATATGTCATTTCAAGTAGGAACAAAAAACTGCCACTTTAACTTTTTTTTGACAGGACGAAGTCTGTCGGGTCCGCTAGTATATAATATAAAGTATTCGAAACATTATATATAATAGGGGATAGATATGGATTTCGTTTTAGATTATTTTTATATACAATATTATTCTCTCTCTGTTATTTTTGCAGTGCATTTTGTCGGGCACAGCGTCGTATTATATGATGTAGCTAATCAATTTGTTATACCTAAGAATACCATAATGGAAGCAAATTAATAAAGAAAATTATGACAGCTACACGATTGACAACTACTAAACAAATTTATATCAAACTCTATCTGACCCGTGCTCATTTTGTTGGGCACAATATTAATAATCCCCGAAGCGAGCACGAACGCTAACCAAATTAAACCCGAAGCCATCGCGCGCCGTCCGCTGTTTTGGCCTTCACACTTAAGACGATGAGTTTTTTTATTTTCATAAAGATTCATAATTTTTGGTAATATGATTTTAATTATGTGATTAATTTATAAATTATATCATTTATACTAATATTAAAAAAAATACTTTTAAAAGTTAGATATTGTCGTAGACTTTTTTGTAGGCATTTTCAAGCTCCACATGTTTTCATTAGAACTCAAAAATATATCTTTCATAGTTACGGCAGAAACGCTTTCATTCGACCGTTTTTTCTCCGATTCACTTTGTAAAACGGACTACCACGTAAAAGCCTTTTTATTTTTCGGTTTTTTATATAATTTATGACACTCAGCAATAATGTGGATTTCTATTGGTAAAAGATTTTTTTAAATCGGTTCAGTAGATCCCGAGATTACCCCTGAAATTTAACAAATATACAAACACACAAATTTTACTTCTTTATAATATTAGTATAGATTTATATCAGATCTATTTCGGTAATCGTAGTTTGAAGCTATATATTTCGAACTGAAGGATGTAACTCCATATTATTTAGTTATGAAAACTCCAGACGAATGGCTGTAATAGCTTCGTTCATTGATTATTCGTTTGGGCCAAACAAGAATATTCTAAGACTTAATGCTTTAGTTACCCTATTAAAAACAAATTGCCTTAGGGCTGAAATCTTCCATCTATTTTGTTTTAAATTCTGCTTAGAATCATATTATAATTATCTTTATAGGCAAAAGAATCTAGAAATAATATTTCGGCAATTTGCCGCTAAACTTTAAGATGTTTAAGATCCAAGATTTTTTGGGTGAACGACTTCTAAGTTTATTGAGGCAATAAATTTATTTTCTTTACTAGCTGGTGCCGGCGACTTCGTCTGCGCAGGATTAGTATTTCGATATAGATATAGAATGGGCGCAAGAAACTTATCAGCTTAATCAAAAGTAATAACAACATTTACAATAAATTATGTCGTTATCATACAATGTACATATGTGTTTACAATTTATACTAGAAAACTAATATTTACTCATTAGAATGAATTGTGTTCAAATTAACACCAAGCATTGGCATCATTAAAATAATCATAGACTTTGTAATAGCCCTTACTCATTAGCGTCTTTTTAACATGTACCTTGAACTTATGAAAAGGCAATTCAGCTACTACGTGGAATCTTGTTATAAAAATTTATACATTTGCCCACAAACAAACCTCTAGTTTTTTGTAGCCTGTATAACTATATAACTTGAGAGCCGGCTATGACCATATTTGGCTCTAGTGCGGGAAGACTGGATATAGCTTCGTCCCCTGTTATACTGGTATTCATTGATAATTGAAGAAGATTGGGGGTTTATCACACCTGTGCTACATATAGAAGAGGAGGGTTATACGTAAGAATAACTGTGTAAAGTTTATTTCAAATTTGTTAAGTTTTCTATACCAAATGTAAGGCAGGTTAATACACCCTTAAATATTAATGGTGAAGTGGTATCTCTTGTTGAGAGTACTAAGTTTTTAGGCATACACTTAGATTCCAGATTACAATGGTATACCTATTTGATGCTCTGTCAAGCAGACTTAGCTCAGCTGCGTATGCTGTTAAAAAAATAAGGCTTCTAGCTGATGTTGAAACAGCAAGGTTAGTTTACTTTAGTTATTTTCATAGTGTAATGTCTTATGGCATTTTGTTATGGGATCAGCTGCCACCATTGAAAGTATTTTTATACTACAGAAAAGAGCAATTAGAGCTATATATAATTTAAGACCAAGGGATTCCCTTAGGGATAAGTTTAAAGAAATTAACATTTTAACGTTGGCGGGGCAGTAACATCTATGAAAATATAATCTATGTACACAAATATTACAATAATTTCATTAAGAATAGCGATGTTCATAAATTAAATACAAGAAATAAAAATAAGCTTGCTGTTCCAAATTTTAGATTACGTAAAACACAAAACTCATTCTTGGGGAAATGTATAACTTTTTATAACAAGTTACCACACAGTATTGTTAATCTACCTTTAATAAACTTAAAACTCGAGTAAAAAAAACTTTGATGAGCAAAGGATATTATCGAGTCCAGGCATACTTGGATGATCGAAGTGTCTGGGACTAAAAAACCCTCGCTCGTTGAAATAAACAAATTGTTAATAAATTCTTAGGTAACTGTGTAACATAATAACATGTATATTTAACTGTACCTGTTATAATAACCTTTTGTTACTTGTATAATACATTATTGCTAGTTTTAAATGATTGTATGCGCGTGTCCTGCGGTTGATTTTTTTTTTAGTTGTGCTAATTTACACGGGTACCTGTTTTTGGTAATTTGTATCCTTCTGTGGCTTAAGGGTAGTCATACTCTCATTAAAATCTCTTCGGCAGTGTCGTGTGAGGCGGGTCGTTACGTTCCCTAAAACATGGTTGAGCGAAGCGATGGCTGGTTCATGCGTCATGCTCGTGAACGGGTGCTGCCAGCGGAGATGAGTCTGCTCTTTGCTATACTGGGTACTACTCGTATTTATTATAATTTAATTCAACTTTAATATATTCTTTTAAAACTGTATGACACGGCATTCCTAATATAGGCATGTTTACTAAATATTTTTTTATTAATTATACTATGTAATGGAAAGTGACTTCATGAATTATCAATATTGAAGTCATTTTCCAAATTGACGACTCTGTATCTATTTAATACAGGAAAAAAAAACAGCCCTTGCTGAGTTTCTTGCCGGTTCTTCTCAGTACAAGGTCTCCCGCCGTAGATTTGCGAACCGATGCGTAGCTTTTCGACATTCACAAGTGCTTGTAACAGCCCAGACTGAATAAATGATTTTGAATTTGAATTTGAATATTCTGAAAACCTAACACGGCAAAGTGTTTTGAGGTAGTTCTTATGTCGTTAGTAATAGCGCCGATTTTCATAATGCACAAGCGAGGGAATGAACACCAAAGACTACAGACGGATTTTTTATTGTGTTCTTAAAAGAAACCCTAAGTGAAAAAGCCAAGTTCTAAAATGCGTAACAAACCGCCATCACAACCGGAAAGGGCAGAAAAGGCCGGAAGTGCTTATCTCATTGCTTGGAATCCTGTTCCTTTTATATCCAAAACAATGGGGCTTCCAGCGCTCCGATCGATGGCGCTGATTATAAATGACGAGATATTGTTAGTCTTGTGTCTCGGGGAATATTGTTTTCTTATTCCGCTATCGGTTCCTTCGGAGGTATCAGTATTTTCATATTATTAATTTCCGGTATTTTTCGGAAGCCCTTGCGCCTCACGACAATATAACCCACATTGTTTCAAAGTTTATAATTAAAAATGGCGTCTGTGTCTGAATACTGCCATAACTTTTTTGAAGCAGTCCTGAGTTTTAGTCCTCGGCATTAAGGGCACGTAACATAGCCACTTAGAGGTTTTTTTCACTGCGAGTTTATCTTCATCGCCTCGGGCGGTTTTTATTGTATCGAGATACGACCAATTTTGTATCTTTATTCGAGTGGTTTTAGAGTTCTTGTCGAGGGTGTCATGCTATCAAATCAGTATCATCGTGGTGTGTATATAAGTTTTTTTCTTTTACATCAACCTTTAAAACATAATGGTCAAAATTGCCTGTAAAATTAATATATACAACAATAATCGTTATTCACATAATGTTGTTGCTATAATTCAATTATTAAGGTCCAATCAAATAAAAATATTTATTGCAGCAAATTCGATAACACAGTTAATATAACAGTGTTAATAACATACTCTTTCAATTAGATATCAATACATAGTATAAAACAAAGTCGCTTTCGCTGTATGTCCGTATGTATGCTTAGATCTTTAAAAACCACGCAACGGATTTTGACGCAGTTTTTTTCAATAGATAGAGTGATTCTTAAGGAAGTTTGTATGTATAATAAATGCATAATATAGTAGAGAAACACTGATAAATTTAAAGGTTTCTGATGTGATGTCGTAAATAAGCGCAAAAAAACGTTTTTGCGCTTATATTGCAAACGCTGGCTGAACCCTACGAGATAAACCAAAATAATGTACTACAGTATTGTACAACTTACAAAAATCCACAAAAAAATCCGCGATGGTATATGTCTATCTCTTAGGGATTACCCACCAAACCATTTTTTCATTGCACCCGTGCGAAGCCGGGGCGGGTCGCTAGTTCAAAAATAAAATTAAAACAATTCGGACCGTATAACGAACCAACTTTGAATAACAATGGTAATAGATAAACATTTACATTAGAAACACCATAAAATCTAAATTATCAATATTTTCTAACCGCGCTCTCAGCATACTATGCTTACGTCTGTTCTTGACTTAGATTCGCTATTGTATTATGGGGAAGCAGCAAAAATATGAAGGAACTATTTATAATGAAAAAAAAAAAACATCTGACTTAGCAGAACGTTTTAAAAAACTTATTCTTCTTATCTTACAACCATTATACATATATGATAATTGCATGGATATATACGAAAATATATAAATATTTACTAAAGTAAAAGACACGCATGAAGTAAAGAAAGAAAATAGAAATAAATTGCATTTAGGACAGTCTGTGTATAGAACGTTAAATTAATTCCCTCATCACATTTTGTTAAAAATATTTGTTGCATTGCCTTCATATATTCATAACGTAAATAAATAAATATTCCTTACACTCCAATTAGCCTAGTAAGCCGAAGTAAGCTCTATAAGGCATGTGTTATGGGATCTAAGGTAACGGATAGACGTACTTTTTACATATCGCTCATCCAAAAGAATATTGACATAATTACCAAAAAGTCGAAAATGAGTTTTTGATACCATAACTTCGCGTTTTGCACGTTTTATCTGTGGTAAAAACGACAGAATTTTTCTTCCATTAGTTTCCGACAGAGGGAGTCACTGACGTTTATTATTTACTTAGAATTGTTTAATAACAGTTTATTTTTGTTTTCTTATGTTAAGATTTTTATAAAAAAAAATTAGTTAAGCTTTTGAAGTTCATAAAATGTATTATAAAAATAAAACAAATTAAGAATTATGTAGTTTAAATTCATGATTTATTCCCATATCCAAACCTGGTATAATGTCATAAATTGTAATATTTAAATTACAAAATGTCATAAATGTACGTCCGGTTGTTTCATTTGGTATTTTTTAATAATTATCTTGAGGTTTCTCGCAAACTTTTTATGTAATATTATTGTTAATAAAAATACAACATAACTATTAAAATATATCGATAGAATGATTGGAAATACACAATATTTTCGATGTCAAACTTTTAAAAGGCTCTCCTGAAAAATCGCAAAAACGTAATTATGTCAATATTCTTTTGGATGAGCGATATATAAATATTTTTGGTGGAAATATATAATAACAACCATGTCTTAGCTAGAAATTCATCACGCGAATTCTTCACCGGAATCCGAACCTGGGAGCTCAGAGATTGAAACTGGTGTACTCGAAGTACAGAGGTCGTCTTAAAAGCAATTAAATCTTTTTCGAAAATGTAAATCTTGCTTAACTAAAGGCTATAACGGAATATTTTAAAATAAAAATACACACTTTACTAACTTAAATTTTAATAATCGCTGTGTAAATAATCAATACAAACTATCAAGAAAATAGAAGGTAATTTCTCCAAACGGTAATCTCTCAATATTGTCGCTTGGTACACAACACTACATACCTAGTATAAAACAAAGTCGCTTTCTTTGTCCCTATATCCTTATGTATGGTTAAATCTTTAAAACTACGCAACGGTTTTTTGGATGTGGCTTTTTTAATAGACAGAGTGATTAAAGAGGAAGGTTTATATGTATAACTAGCTGACCCGCGCCCACTTTCGTTGGGCATAATATTAATAATCCCCGAAGCGAGCACGAACGCGATCCGAATTAAACCCGAAGCCATCGCGCGCCGTCCGCTGCCTGTTTTTTTCTCCGATTCACTTTGCAAAACGGACTACCACGTAAAAACCTTTTTATTTTTCGGTTTTTTATATAACCTATGACACTCAGCAATAACGTGGCCTTCTATTGCTGAAAGAATTTTTAAAATCGGTTCAGTAGATCCTTACAATTTAACAAATATACAAATATACAAACACACAAACTTTACTTCTTTATAATATTAGTATAGATAACATCCATTAAGTAGTAGAAATACTGTTATTTTTGAAGTTTTTAATGTGATGTCGTAAATAATTACATTTTTCAATTGATTACTTAAACGTTTTATTAAAAAAAAAAATAATTCTATAATTTTTAATACCGAGTTTTTTTTTTAGTTTTTTTAAACTATAACTTATTATATACAACGTTCTCAGTTTTTCCGTAGTGTACGAAGCCGGGGTGGGTCGCTAGTAATATAATGTTTAAAATTTTTATCTTTATGTGTTTGATGCACTGAAATAGCAATTTTTGTAACAGCTTATTTGACTCTTAAAGTGACTTGAGCTCGTCTATCTATCTTCTATCTATCTTAGGGGCCGGGGTGGCTACCGTGAGGTGCCAACGCACTTCGACCCATTATGGGTCTTTTGTGCTACCCCATTGGTTCCTACTCCTTAATGTCGTTAGACAGTTACTTGACCACCGTCAGTCCAATCAATCGTGCTCAAGAGCCTAATTATGTCCCTTGGTGGCATTACCCTAAAGTCGTTGGTTTTGGGTATCCAATCCCTGTCAACCTTTGCCTACTTCCGGCCAGAGCATCGCAGTTGCACAATAGATGTGTCATGCTCTCCTCCTCGGTCTTGCAGGCCCTGCATAGAGTGGTCTCAGTGAGGCCCATCTTGTGCAGCATAGTTCTAGTACCAAAGTGTCCTGTAAGGGCACCAAGCACCAGGCGGGTGTGGAGCCTACTTGAGCTCAGTGTGAATCTCAGCCAGTTTTCTGAGCCATAAAGAGCTTGAGCTCGTCTAAATTTTGTTGAGAATATTAGACTAATGGCCGTTTTCACCAACTTTGTCTTAGATTAGGCGACTCCTAAGAGACATGCTGTCTCACTCTTTTCGGTTAATACACCAAAAAAAAAAAACAAAAAAAAAAAAAGAGACAAGGTTGGTGAAAACGGCCATTAGACGCTTGTTTGTGTTTTACCTTGTTTGTATAAAAATACTACAGCATTAACTTTAATTTACTACCCGCAAGCCGTATGTGGAGTAAATACAAATCTCCGCAGGTGATGAAAAGGCTTAAGGGACCCGAACAATGCTAGTCCGTTGAGGTGAGGTTCACGCAATTTAAGGAAGGTATCACATCTAAATCAGAATATGAATAACATGCAATACACCCCGAGAGGGCGCACAGGGAGGGCAGAAGGCGGGGTCCGACACAAATTGCTTTTTCAGTTGTCGCCTGATTGTGGCCGGATGAATAACACGAGGAAATGGCATCGCCGCGGGAGGAATCGCCCGAGAAATTACGAATTTGTTATTGCATTAACGAATAACTCCGTTTCGTTGGGGACGACAAAGGAAATTGACTTGACCGAGCGACTTACGCGAGAGCCCTGGAACCGCCTATTTAGGATTGGATCAGAGCACGCCGCTTATTTATGGGGGTCGGTTACACTGAAGACGGTGTGGCTTAACTAACAAACTTGTAAGGGATGTCGTCGTCACAATATGATTAAATATCCACTTATATCTGTAACGAACATGTAATTAAGTAAATTAAACGAAATCGAACATTAAATATGATGCGCGATAATTTCGAGCTTTAGTACCGACTGTCTCATAACAAATTGCTAAGCGGGTCTTTAAATAAAATATTAATTTAATGTACAACATTTGATTTAAAATTAAAATCAAAAAAATATTTTTGGAACAGGATTTTCACAATTACTTTTGCACGTAGAGAGATGCTATGCCATTATTTTTAAGGTCGACGGCCTAGAATCTAGACCTTTTACTGAAAAGAACCAGCAAGAAAATCAGCAAGGCTCACATAAATAGTCTGATCCCAACTTCCTTTGCATACTTAAACAAGTCTAGATTATATCTGTAAAAGATATAGTTTCATTGCGATTTTTACTATAGTCAAAATATTTGGCAACGTCATCATTTAAGTAATCCTTAACAGTATAGTAGACACCTGGGGAAAACACATCCTTGACCCAGATGAAATAAAAACAATCCGAACTGGAACATCCTATCTTTCTTGGTCAGTGCCCAGTTAAGGGAGCTACTGTAGGGCCTACATGGAACCTACACAGGAGGCTGGTCACAATAGATCTTAATAGGTCGCAGTGATGCACATCAGCCCCGACTTACATGAAATAATAAATAGTAACCTTCTCTTATAAGAGTATTTTTGACAATTCCAATATAGCGACTCCAGCCCGCTTTATTAGTTTTACATAAGAGCATTTTTAAATTATTCTATAAATCAGTGAAAAGGAAAATCAAAAAAACTTTGTGGAACTTTATTGCTACATCGCTCCAACCAAAGTGTGTCCCAAAAACATCACAGAATATCGGTTAAGCAATCGCTATATAACTAAAAGACGCTATAAATTCAACAAATACTCATCAATTCCACAAACTCGAAGAATTCGAAGAATAACTTTTAAGTCCCCATAAAATTACACGCGAGACATGAACGGAATCTGATAAAGTCGCCCATAAAAGGTGGGCATTACATCGGCCCGATGTAATTTCACCGGCCCCTTTTATGAAAATAGCTAAAAACCGAAACATGTCTCACGAGCTCGCATTCGATCCAATAGCATTTACCGGCTCCAATTTATGGGCTAATATAAAAAAGCTTAGCTATCTGCTCGGATGGGTCCCATAAAGTGTCCCATGATGTGCTCGGCCATTAATATTTCATGAAACGCCACATACTGCGAATTATTCGGATCTCGTTACTTTGCAGTAAGTTAGTAATGGCCGATAGGCGTAGCTCTGACTTCATTTAACCAATCACTTACTTTAATATTATTTATTATAATTATTAATATCAATGAAATAAAAATAAAATTGGCGTTCCAACGTTCAGGCTTACAAAAGAATAGAGGTTGGTTTATGGGCAAATGTATATTTTTTTATAACAAGATTCCACTTAGTGTAGCTGAATTGCCATTTCATAAGTTCAAGGTAATTGTTAAAAAGACGCTAATAAGTAAGGGCTATTACAATGTCACTGATGATTTAAATGATGCCAATGCTTGATTGATGATTTGAAGACATTACATTCTAAAGTGTGAATATTTGTTTTCCCCTATAAATTGTAAACACATATGTTCGTTGTATGATAACGACATAATTTATTGGAAATATTGTTATTACTTTTGATAAAGCTGATAAGTTTCTTGCGCCCATTCTTCTTATCGGCTAAAACATACGTCTTAAATAGGTGGTAGAAAAAAAAAATGGACGTTTCATAAGTTAATTTTGATTTTGATTAGTTGCGGTAGGTTTTTGGAATGTAGATCTTAAATTAATATTACTCAGAACTGAAGGAAGAATAAACTGGGATCGTTTGCTTGGGTCGTTGTCTTACATATGTCTGCCCCAAAATAGCAATATTCACCTTGCAGTGTTCCGGCCTGAAGGGTAAGATAGGCAGTGAAATGAATGGGTACTGTGACTTCTTATCTTATGCCATGTTGGCAATTACACTGTAGTTTTTATGGTGGTTGCGGAAACCACATATACTATTAGCGATTGTAACTACTTACTCTTAGATAGACAGTCTGCTTGTTGGTCAATATATCACAATAAAAACGTTTAAAACTTTTCCGAAAAGTAATGCTATCAATCTAAACATGAGACATTTAGTACTTTTATGTTTTTTACGTGGTTGTTTTTAGAACACATTTGTTTTTTAAAAACAACGTCGCCCCACTCTGCGTCTGAATCCTGTATTGTAGACCCAAACGGGAACAAATTTCTGCAGGTCATGTAAATTTCTGTCCTGCGCAGGAATCAACTACAAATAATTTTGTAATTTTTCTAACGGTTCTGCTTTGCTTGCTAACTTTAATTACACAAAGCCTTTGTACAAACAACAACATTGATTTGTTGAATCATTCAAATTTACTATTAGCTTTTACTGTGTGTAAGTACTTTGAAGCAATTATAATCCGTCTTTATGTAAGCTGTTTTGCTTCTAAAACCGTGTCGTGTTCTCAAAAGGATGTATCAGATTACTTGTTTGTTGTTTCTACTCGCGTGCCGGAGCCGAGTTGACATTCAGCACGCACGCAATCAAAACGGCCTAATTAAACGTCAAAACCGAGACGTCATCTCGAGACATCCACCTTAATTAACAATTCTAAGGCTTGAAGGTCTTGGCGAGCCCATTATGTCGCATACCGCTGACACTAATATTGATACTTATATTTATAATTATCTCTGTACAATAAAAAGTTTAAATAATAATGATATAATAATATATACAGGACTCAATTAATAACGATGTACAGTAGAGAACCCAAACAATATTGACCCCTGTAAAGTAGAGGACCTGTATGGGTCCTCTACTATATTGACCTCTGTACAGAAGAGACCTAAACAATAATGATCTCTATATGTAGAAAGTAGAGGATCTCAACAATAATGACCTCAGTACAGTAGAGGACCATACAATATTGACCTTTGTACAGTAGAGGACCCATACAATATTGACCTCTGTACAGTAGAGGACCCATACAATATTAACCTCTGTACAGAAGAGACCTAAACAATAATGATCTCTATTATAGTAGAAAGTAGAGGATCTCAGCAATAATGACCTCAGTACAGTAGAGCACCTAAACAATAATGACCTCTGTACAGTAGAGGACCCAAACAGTAATGACCTTTGTACTGTAGAGGACCCAAACAATAATGACCATTGTAGAGGAGAGGAGAGAGATTGCAACTAGAATGTAACTATTCAGTTATGTTAATCAATTTACGACAAAAAGTTTTTAAAATAATTTTAATTGGTTTTTGTATAAACTGACACGTAACAGAAGGCTACGGAGAAAAATAGGGAGAGGAACACAGCGTACATCATCTCCTATAAAATGTTCCATTAAATAGTTCATTAAACCATAGGTTTTATATTATCGTTTCAACATTCTAAAAAACTTAAGGTTCGTTTATGGGAAAATGTTTATCTTTCTACAACATACTAAAATAAAGCGCTTGTTAAAAATACTCTAATAAAAAAACAGTATTATATACAACGTCCTTGATATCTTAATAGATCATAATTTAATGATTCTGTATTAAATAAATAATTATTTTTATCGGACATATGTATGCTTTATTTTATGATTTTGAAAAGAGGAAATAAAAAATTATACCTTTAGAGTTTCTTGCCTTTTCTTCTTTAGAAGGCTCTCCCATATTCCGGACAGGTGCAGATTTATTTGTTTTTT
This sequence comes from Scirpophaga incertulas, assembly GCA_036419045.1. Classification (NCBI taxonomy): domain Eukaryota; kingdom Metazoa; phylum Arthropoda; class Insecta; order Lepidoptera; family Crambidae; genus Scirpophaga; species Scirpophaga incertulas. The sequence goes on along the minus strand of CM071634.1, from coordinate 5,511,460 downwards.
GTTTTCCTTGTACGATGTTTGTACATGGATAATGGAAATGAAACTCTTAAGTTATTTGTGTACTTAATTATATATTTATTTTACATCAATGTAAAGTGCCAGTAAATACTTATGTTAATTGAATATTATTATTTTTTTATTATAGTTCTTGATTCGTTTATTTAATTTACAATATTTTCAATACAACATTTGATGGTTTGGTAAATACTCGTCCTTTAAATTCCTTTATTAGGTAATAAGATCCAGATCAATATTATATTTTTAGGTACATTTTTAGAATCTATTGCCTTACCTAAACTTGTTGCCATAATAAGGATGCCATGTTCCTACCATTAACAATGTGAAACCAATTTCTCCGTTGAAGAGTCCAGGTACGTTGCAAGCCCTTTCCTGTCATAATGTATAAAAATTAGGTCACTCACACAAGTTACTCTCTGAGGTATTTGAGGAAATAAATATAAAAATGTTAGATTTGATTCCCGCGCTCGTGGCCAGGAATCATTTTGGATGGCTGCGTCAAGTAGAAATTCAGGACAAGTACGAATCATATTTTTCTAAGTGTTTCGAGTTATTGTAAAGATCGCAAGGAATCAGTTCACCAAAATATTAAACTAGCTGAGCCCGCGGATACTGAAGCGGTCGGAGCCCGCATTTGGGCCGCCCCATTTTTCCCGCGTTCCATTTTACTCTAAAAAGATATTTGATTCTCCCAGGAGGAAAAGAAAATGTCCCTGCTGTTCCTCGCCTCCGCATTAAAATGTTTCTCCCCAACAAAAGCAGGGATCTTTTGTCGCCGACGCAACGTTCACAAACCTATTTACGGATGACGGAGTCTCCCGACATCGCACGGAATCAAAGGACGCCCGTAATAAATATTGACGGAGCTGATTGATACGAGAGCGACATTCAATAAAATATCCATCGCACAACAACCGAATTGCCAACTTTACCTTTGAAGAGGAACTTTTCACTCGTTTGTTTTGTTACAGAATAATTTTAATTGGAGTTTCCTTATTTAACTTGTTTTAACGACGACTGTGATTGTTTTCGTACTTGAATTGATTTGTGTACAAATGACCAATTAAAACAAAATTTATATCGCGTCCTATAAAGACTAATAATCCCTACTAATTTTTTTTTTCTAGAAAAACGAAAAAGTAGATGAAGCGAAAGAGATATGTAAGGACCGTAGCAAGTGGAAGGACGTAATCTCTGCCTACCCCCGTGGGAAAAAGGCGTGAGTGTATGTATGTAAAAACGAAAAAATCATAAACGCGAATGTTTTTACGGATGGATATTTGTTACTCTTTCACGTAAAAACTACTGAATAGACGACAAAAACGACTTATAATACAGCATAGACACCAGGCTACAAACACATAGGCTACAACTTGAGAGATGCTAGTTGGTGCCCGCGACTTTGTCTGCACAGAAGGTACATTTTTTCCTACTTGACACTCATCGTCACATTTTGGACAATTCACAGAATTATTTTATAAATCGTAGCCCATGTGTTACTTTTATTAATAAGCTATATTTTTGGAAAGTTACATTGAAATCTATTCACAAGTTTTTACGTGAGAGAATAAGAAACATCTAGCTTTATCCAAAATATGACGATAAGTGTCAAGTAATAAAAAATCTTCTATCTGTGCAGACGAAGTCGCGGGCACCAGCTAGTTACTAATAAAAGGATAATCAGAGTGCATCTATTCAATAATGACTTTCTATTAAATTGTCTAGAAGTACAGTTATTGTACAGAGAACTTGAATCAAAAGCCCAATAAGAATACTGCGATTAGAATTTTATTGACCCAATGAATAAAACTTGCCAAAGTGTTTGCTATAAACAATCTCGATCCATTATTCGGCGCTTGTCTTTATTCCAATATTGTACATAATAACGATCAAAGCTGCTGGGCGGCATAAACAGGAATAATCGCAGATTGTCTGCCATGATGTATTGTCGCGACCCAGTCTCATCGTTGCCAATAATCTGCCCCCGATATTATCGAAGGGAAAGCCAAAACCAACATTCCGAGAATGGGCTACTGTTTGGTTCTTTCTATTGTGTCTGAATGCATCGGTAATTAAATTATAATAAATTAATGGACTGCTTTCATTATGCATTGTTAATTATTGTGATTCGAGATAAAAAAAAACAGCTCAAAAGATTTTTAAAAGCATCCTTAGTGGGCTATATTCATTAGTTATCACTTATTTGGCATTTTAGTCTATTTCAGGGCACTATATTTTACCCTCTCAATTTTCACATTGCAAATTCTTAAAATTGGTATTAAAGTTAGCAGTTAAATAATGATATTATTAAATACAAATATGACAAAAATACACTTCAATTGCACAAATTCTGACATAAGGTGAAAAGTTATTATGAAAGTATAAAAGCGGCGTGAATATTCGAAAGACATTATTTAATCCCAGCTTGTTTGCTCATTGTTGAATAAAGCAAAACCATCATTGTTGCTTCTCCGCCTTTTTATGTTAGCTTTACATTTATTTCTTCTTCCAATATTAAATATCAATGGCGTTATGGTTCGAATTTTGTATAAACTCGAAGAGTACTCTACAACGAAATTGACGCTATAGATAGACGCATTACGTATTTGAATATAACATATGAACCAATAATAAAGTAAAAATAGCCAATAATAAACTTGCTTTATACATAAGGGAAATAGATTTTATTATGGAGATGAATTAGAAAAAACTGTGTTAATTTGAATTTAGCTATATTATAAAATACTAAATATGGACCACGAATTTGTTTGATTGGTACGAATTTATTCCCAAATATACCGTAAATAACATCTCAAATAAATATTTAAAACTAAACCGCTTTCCGTCATCGACACGCGACAAATTCCAGACGACGCTGCAGTCCCCGATCCGATCCCTAAATTGATCCGAGTGTCGACGCGAAGATTCTAAAGGCGTAAAGGAACCTTCGGAGGGAACAGCTCAGACGAAGATGAAATATCGGCACGTGATTGATGGCCGACCCGTGGATATTACAGCGCGGCCAGTCCGTCCGAAATCAAACCCATTATCCCTACATGTAATTGAATTCAAACCGTAAGTCGCTTAAACTTTTTCGAAGGTTATTTTGACAGAAGCGTTCCAAATTTGAATGTAGCAATCAATCATGTTTTATCGTAGCTCAGCCATTGTTTCAGCTTGTGGGTACACTGGTCCCTTGCTTCCATTTTGCTTGACATTGTCCGACGGGTCTATAAACTTAATACTAAATCAACCGGTGGTCGCTCAACTCAAACTTTCAGCTATAAAAGTTTGCTTAGCAAGCTCTGAAAATTCACCAACTACAGTTGAGGCAGAGTGACGTTTTCAAATTTATGAATACTTAACAGAATTGTGAATTAAGACTACAATTCGAAGAAGTTAGCTTATGAGACTAAAATAAAGCCTATGTTTTGATTTTAATCCATAAATATTGACTGAACAAATAGTTTCATTAACTGATTAATATGATCAAATCATGCTTAATCGAAGTTACCCACGCATTGTATCAGCATGTCTTATTTGCTCTTATGATGGTAATTTTCAATCAAAATTTACAATAAGAGACCAAAGCATATTCAATAAATAAATAAGTAAATTTCGGAACTTAACATAACATAACCCATTATTGTATTCATAAAATACACATACAAAAAAAAAAGAAAATAACAAATGTACAAAAGGCGGCCTTATTGCTAAACAGCAATCTCTTCCAGGCAACCTAGGACCAGGGAAATATTAAAGGGAGATTTAAATATAGGATGGGTACAGTAATTGGACAGGACAATAGGCTATAACTAGTTTAAGTTAAGGAATCTTTGACAGGAAGTGAACACGGACTTGATTCTTAAAGGACTCCAGCGTTCGCGCTCCCCTAATACCCTCAGGGAGAGAGAAAAAGAATATGAAAAATAGTCGGTACTTCGGGGCGGTATATCCAGAAATTGTTGGAACTTATTAAAAATTTGTTGAATAATACTAATAAAAATAAAACTAAATACCTAATAAAAAGTTAAATTGAAAACAGTAATTTATTTGTTGTCTGAATATTTCGAAGTTATTAATAACCAATTGAATAAGTGCTATTTTTATATCTTTTAATAATAATATTAATTGCAATCCAATTGCATAATATTAATAATCGGTGTTAAATAACTATTGACATTACAAAATATTTCAACTACAAGTTCCTATAATTAAGGTATGATCATCTTAACAAGATAAACATGAATCTGCTACCTGATTATATAATGATAAATTATAGGAATAAATGTAATTAATGAACAAATAATAATTTAATGATGACAGAACTTAAATCGTACATTTTCAACATTGTGAATAAACAATTAAATAAAGATCATGAATGTCTTCGATCATATATTTCTGTAGATACACAGTTACCGTCTAAAAAGTGGCACCGGCGAAACAAGGCACAAACAGTAAATGTGCCTTGTTTCGCTCTCATTCATTCGGTGGCCGCGCGCGATTGATAACGTCAGCGATGCCGACATGCGTAGTTTATACTTGTGAAAATGACACACGTAAAGTGCAAAAGAAGGATGGAATGTCATACTTCCAATAAGTATATCTTTATCTTCATTTATTAGCGCATTTTTTATGAGTAAAACACTTTTATTCATATTATGTATTACTAAAATATCATTTTAAAATGCTTGCGTACCATGCCACGATGCGTAACGCATCGCATCTATCTCTTTCTGTCTTGAGTGGCTCACTCATAGGAAAAAATAGCACAGAGCTAATGTTTCAGAAAAGGTCAGTGGAATGATGGAGTCGCCTATATCATTTTTTGTGATTTTATTTCTTTTTTTTTAGTTTTACGCTTTCTTTGTTTGTAAGGCTCGGCAAAATAAAGGTTGAGAAGCCCTGTCTTAAATAAAGTCTGTACTTTCCTTAGCACCTAATTCTACATACTTCTTGGTTTATGTTTAAAATTTAAAAAGTTTCCGTACTGTTAAGTAAAGTGTAAAAAAAAACTAAGCATCTCCACTGCTGTCTATGTTCAAGTAGGATGCGAAAAGACGCGAGCACAATATTCGGAGTCAAATGGAACGTAGGAGCATTATTATATGAAATGAATTTGTGCTTAATTGCAACGGACTAAGGCTTATTATCCAATATATTTGTTTTCAAATATGTGTTGTTCATTTCTGATTTCACGGCATCATTATATCATCGAAACCAGAAGATAATATGTAACGACCTTAACAAGGATTTATTTTCATACTTCATTACGTTACTTAAGATTTAAATTGGCTTAAATTATATGACACTTTAGAACTTTTTTCAAAATTGATACTATAATATACATCTATTCTTCTATGTATAGACGCGGGGTCGATATTTTGTTTGATTTTCTATGGAATTGTGTATCTACAGAAATATATGATCGAAGATGAATGTAATAAATTATTTTTAATTTGAATATTGGCATAAATTAAGGGAACATTGACTTTACATTTGAACCGTTTTATTGACATGTATGTACTTTCTCATTTCGTGCGTTCACTGATTGTACAAATATGTTGTCATTTTGTAATTGATAAAAAAAATTACCTGAGTTTAAAGAGCTGAAAGTTAAAGTTTTTCATTTACATTAAGTGTTTTTTTACACGCTTTTTATTGACTTACTCTGTCCGTTTGTTTGTTTGTCATGATCAAATCTTGTAATCGATTTTTCGACCACTTCTACTGCTCCAATCGAGCTCAAATTTTTTTTACATGTGTATTCTAGATGACAATACAATATTCAATCATTTTCGAATCATAAAAATACATAATTATGTTGTAATAAATTAAAAACTTTTTAATATGAGAATTGGTTCAATGAAGCAAACAGATAGAATTTGATATAATGCATATGTTTAATTCTAATACTACATTTTCTGAACAATTATGTACATTTCTTTATGTTTGTTATAATAATCACGAGACTAAAAAGTAGTAAATAAAAAAAAATTTAAAAAAAACTTTTTAAAAACACGCTTTTTACGCAAAGACTAAAAAACGTTTGAAAAAACTTTTGTTTGTTATAAAGACTAAAAAACATTTGATCTAAAAAGTAGTAAATAAAAAAAATTAAAAAAAACTTTTTAAAAAAACACGCTTTTAAAATATTTATCTGCCATTTTTGACGGCTATATTTTATCAAAAGAGTTCCAATTTAAAACCTAAACCCTTCCAGCAATAAAGTAAATTAGTGAAGAGTATTGTTGAAGTGGACAAACCATTTATTAACATGTCCTCGCCCAGACAGAAGCACCTGTTAACGCTTGATCTACACGGGACACGTCCCGGTAGGTAATGCCGGTAACGCCGCAGAATTAAGCACACTAGGCCGACTCCATGGAAACACGCTTAATATTCCACCCTCGGCGGGTTGCTCTTGAAATGCTGAGCAGGAAATGGCAACTATTACATAAAATGCGTGCGGCATGGTAATCATCCGGTCGAGAATTGTCTTTATGATAGTCTTTCAGCCAAACTGACAGATGTAGTTGCTTTCAGATGTAATTACGACATGAGTCAGTATGGATGGACTATGAAAATTTTAAATGAGTAAAGCGTGTCCCAGACAGACGCGGCCTGCGGTGGCGGTGGCGGTGGCGGTCAGTTGGATGACTTAAGAGTTCTAGGAACGACACAGACACACGCGGCCTGGACGCGGTCACAGCGCGGCTCACCGCGGCTGCAAGCCCCGCCCCCTCCGCCACCGCTTCTGTGTGAATGAGCGCGCGGACTTGAGGCGGCCATTACGCGATCAGTTGCAAATATTTACAACAGGCCGCGTGTACCGCGTGAAATTATGCCTATAAACACTGAGTTATTTATTCAAACAGTGCAAAATTATCCAGTTTTGTATGATACATCACATAAAGACTATAAAAACAACAGAATTAAAAACAAAATCATCATCAATCATCTTCTTCCAGCGCCAATAAAAGCAATAAAACTTCGTTACGATTGGCCATTACTAACGTCCACTCGCAGGTGAGACTCGAGAGCTAATGTGCCGCCGTAGGTTAGAATGACCGCCACCGCGGCCGCGGCAGTGTATTGTTATCACGGTCAAACAAGAAGGCAACAGCAGATCGCCACCGCAGGCCGCGTCTGTCTGGGACACGCTTAAAGCTAATGAGTAAGGACAATTACAAAGTCAATGATTATTTAAATGATGCCAAAGTTTGGTGTTGATTTGAATACATTACATTCTAGAGTGTAAATATTTGTTTTCCCTTATAAGTTGTAAGCACATATGTATTTATTGTAAATGTTGTTATTACTTTTGATAAGCATAGAAATGACGGCTGATAGAGAGGAATGGAAGAAAAAGATCTACTGCGCCGACCCCAGATAATGGGAAATGGGCAAGAGGATGATGTTGTTATTACTTTTGATAAAGCTGATAAGTATGTTGCGCCCATTCTTCTTATCAGCTAAAAAATACGTCCTGAAAAGGTGTTTGGAAAAAAATATTTAGACAACTCAAAAGAGCTTTCTATTAATTCAAATTCAAATATGACATTTGATTAAAATTAATTTTGATTATGATTTTGTATTAATTATAATAGAAATAGTATATGATTAAATGTATAGTATTATAAAGTAATTTTGTAGATTAAAAAATATGATTCGTTTCTTTATGATAACTACCAAAAACAAGAAAAATCACTGCCCTTGAAACTTGAAACTATACATATTTATCAAAAAAATAATATAATATTGTGACATATATGATGTCAAAAAACGTAGCTTAGCAACGCTTAATGTTATTGTAAATAATGAATAGAGATTGATTCCCATACAATATTTTAATTTATATACAATAAATATTATTAAAATACAACAAATTAATTTCAGTATTCAGTTTTATAAAACTACATTTTAAGACATGAAACTCTTAGACACAATTAAGTATAATATTATTTGAATATATTTTCATTTTTAGAATTATGTCGAAGCGATATCAAACCATTTCTATTGTAAAATAAACATATCTGAAATATTTTTGAATCAAAATCAAAATAATCTTTATTCAACATAGATCTTTACAGGCACTTATTACTGTCAACAAACAAAACAAAAAAAAAGCTTAAAAACAAAAACCTTGTCCGTACGTACGAATAAGGAAAAAAAATATATTGACTCGACACCTGTTCGGAAATAGGGAGAGCCTACTCGAGAAGAACAGGCAAGAAACTCTGAAGGTCTATTTTTTATCTCCTCTTTTCAATGTTAATAATTATAATAATATAATATAAAAATACAATATAATATAAGATACAATCATACCTAATACGATTACAGTCGTATGTATGTTTACATACACATATAAAAATAATACAATATTATAAATAATGTTGTTACCAAACATGGCTCTATGAATAGTGTCCCTATTCCCAAATAGTGTGATCATTTAGATAGTGACTTACTTTATAATAACCTTTATTCATGAGTGTCTTTTTGATTTAGATTTTAAATTTATACAAAGGCAAATCAATGACACTTTGCGGAAGTTTGTTAAACATAGATATACATTTCCCCAAGAACGAACAGCTAGTTTTATGGAGTCTGAACATTGGAACGGCAAGTTTATTTTCGTTTCTAGTATTCACATTATGTAGATCACTAATGTTTATCTCTTTTATGATAACCGATTACATTTTGTATGATTCGAAGATTTCCGATTTCCGGTACATTCTTTTCAATTAATTGTTCATCGTAGAATATGTTTTAAATCGAATATTCAGACAAATTATTCTTGAATTTCACATAGGTTTGGGCACAGCCCTTATGTGGAGATGAAGAGTTGGCCCTTTACGAGTACGAAGGACTTTCACAGACGAGTGGTGTTGCTCTCGCGTCGTTGGTGTCGGGTCACACTGACAGCGCTTTGTTCAAAGTTCCGAATAGATGATTCGCTGTACCATCAAATGGCGGAGAGAGTTCTCACGAAGTATCAACCAAAATAACAATTTAGCAATTTGCTATGACATAACTTCTACAAGGTCAACATTATTAGGGGTTAAAAATTCATTCTTTAACCCCTAACTCTTGGTATTTTGTATATATATTTCAAAGAATTTGGCTTATTTCATACTAACGTTTTAATAAGGAAAACTTTATGTAATTTTTACACATACATCGATAGATATAAAAATAAGTGAAAACATAGTTTTCAAGGCAAGAAAATTGATTATAATAAAGTTATATTATAGTCAACTAGCTGACCCGACAGACGTTGTCCTGTCAAATGTCTCAAATGTCATGTGTCTCGCTGTATGTGAAAAAAGATTTTCCCGCTTTTCTGTTGAAATTTTTCCTGGATTTTCCTTGCTATAAACCTCACGGAGCCCGAGGCCTTTCCAACGAATGCAAAACCGTGGAAATCGGCTCGTGCGTTCTGGAGTTATAGCGTTAGGAAGGAAAACCCGACTTATTTTTATATAGTAGATAGTATACAAATCTTTGACGAAAATAGTACAGGCCTTCTGAGTTTTTTTTTGTTTATAATAATCTATTTTTGATATTCAATCGTAGATATCTTGCTTGCATTTGAAAAGTTATAAGATTCCATGCCAGAATTACTAAACAAATCAAAATGAAATTTGGGACACAGATAGTCGAAACCCTGAGAAATATGATGTCATAAGTGTTCTTGAATAAAGTAAATCAATTAAAAAGATATACCATAAATTTAATTATGTAAAGTCGTTGTAACAAAAGTAGTAGTGAACAATGTATAAAAGTACAAGCAATAATCTATTTGACATATATTTATCATACATCTCTCTAGCTTTAATTGGGCTACAGGCTTTGTCAAAGCATCAGCCACCATACGTTCAGATTCGAGATGTTGTAACAGCAAAGAACCATCCATAACACAATTTCTTACAAAATGCATCTTCAAATCTGAGGAGGTCCATTTGTTCTGACGTTTGAACTTAAACTTTCCGATTTTGTTTCCAAAAAACTTACATCTCTCGTCATAATCTTTTTGCGTCTGATAATTTGCGTCTACTAAACAATAACCTGTTCTTGAATAAAGTAAATCAATTGAAAAGAAATACCATAAATTTTATTATATAAAGTCGTTGTAACAAAAGTAAGCAAGTGAGTGATGTATAAAAGTGCAAGCAAGAATCTATTTGACATATATTTAAAAACTGAAAACCATAAACTGAATTAAAACCTTTAACAATAGGGCACATTTAAATACGAAAAAAGACTGTTAGGGGTTGAAAGTTGAGATGAAAGCTAGAGATTATATCTACGTATATTCATTTTCAAAACAAGAAATTGAAACTTTTTCTAGACTGTTATTTATATATAAACTAGCGGACAGTCTTCGTCCTGTCAAAAAGATTTGTACAGTGGCAGTTTTTTGTTCCTAATTATTTTATAGATAATGTCGCATAGCCAACCAAATCGCAAAAAAGTCTAAATGACCTATTACATTTTGTGGCTATTCAATTTTGGAACGTGACATTAAATCCTCCAACGATGTATTCTGTGCTCCAACGCACGCACGCACACTGTTTTGATAGATATGATTGAATTTCAACTATATGTAGCGTTAATAAAGCGCAAATTGGCTCTTTGATGTTAGGAACACACCTTCATTGCTTAGACAACAGTGAGTGCTTGCAATATGAACTCTATACAGTAACAATAAAGCTCAATTCGACTGTACGTTTTAGTTAGAAAACGTTTGCATGGGAAAATAAAAGGGCTGTTTTAGGGTATTTCCGATAATTAGTCGAATTTTCCTCATTGTAAAAACCCTCCTTGAACTTCAACGAACATTAACAAAAAAGAATTGGCCAAATTGGTCCAGGCGTTGTTGAGTTATGAGCTTACCAACACATTTTGCGATTCATTTTTATATATAAGATAATTATGAATTCAAAGTTTGTACCCAATTTCATTTAAATCAAGTATTTTTTCGTGGCGCGACAGAAAAACAGAGTTGCTTTCTCATTTATAATGTTAGTAAGGATTGCGGAAACAAGATTACAAACGTATTAATTAGTTAATTAGTAAATTTCAAATTAGTTTCGGACGCTGAACTTCCCGGTCAGAAGAAAAAATATAGAAGATAAAGATAGAAATATCATATCGAGTCGCCACCGATGCTGTGACCTTTCAGCGACCTTCCTAATCCTAAAACCATCAAAAAGCCTGGCTAAGTCAGCCCACGCGTTCACGACTTGTAACATAACAAATCCTCGTTCATTCCATTTATTTCCAGTTTTTCTGTGGCCGTGGCGTTGAGTGTGAGGGATCCTTTGTTACATCGCTTATTGTGCCCCTCGATTCCTTTATTGGAGGCTCCAGCTACCCTGTGAGCTGCGAACCAAAACAAAGTTGCCACTGCTTAAGTTTAGTCTTGGGACGAACACAAGGTATTAGATTGTATTTCTAAACTGTACATTGTGTTATTGTTAACATTCTTTCTGTTCACATTTATATAGAAAAGAAAGGAAGGAATATGTTTGTTTTCTAAAAGTAAGTCGTAGAAGGAAATATTAAATGATTTGAAGAAATTGAATAAGGCTATTTATCATCACCATCACAACTCAAATACGGGACGGGACTGAGCGGCCTTTTTTTTAAGAGGGGAAATGCACCTTAAGAATCTTGACACCACGCTGGCTAGGCGCGGCCGTGTGTGGGGCTCTCCGGTCTGACAGGACCGGCCTACCCACTAAAACCCCCCTGAGTTCTCTAGGCCCATGCGGGGCACATGGCGGGGTGCGCTTTCGCGATTCTACCGCCATGTACCCCACTGAGGAGCCTACCCTTTTTTTTTTTTGTTCCCCTGAGGAAAATGCATTAAATTGCATACCCCGGCTGTGGCGAGCCGGCGGTTATGTGGGGCTCTCCTCCCCAGAAGGGGGAGGCCTACCCACTAAAACCTCAGGGATGGCCTTCCTCAGGCATGTAGGGAGCCCCCGGGAACATCAAGCCACTTCCGGGAGCCCCCAGCCTCCGCTCCCCCATCGATACAGGGGAGCCCTCCTCGGGGGAGGTTCACTACCTCCCCCGGTCTCCTCCACCGACGACGCCCCCCGGCCACGGAAGCCCGGCACAGATCCCGGGTCGCCGTAGCAGTCGCGACTTCCTCGCGCCCGCCGGCGACCCGCAGCGAGGAGCCTACCCTAACTATGATAAGGCGATTGGTCCTTACTCAACCTTGCTGGCCCAGTGCGGATTGGATTACATACACGTTTGAATTCTTACACATCATAGAACCGTCTGATTTAATAATGAAATTCGAAAAACGAAAACACATTGGTACAAGGTAAGATCGACCCTTGAAACGTTAGATCCGTAAACCGGTGTCGCGAGCACTGCGCCAGCGACGCGTATTGAATTCGAAATATATTTTCAAATTAGATAATACAATGAGGTACATAATCTTGTCTCTCAGACGAGTGCGAGTTGGATTCGACCATGTTAGGACTTTTCAAGTGAAAGATTCTTATTTTTAAATATCACGCTTTATTTTATGAAGCTTACAATTTTTAGTAGGTATATCTCCAAGCAAACCAACAACCATTTTTTTTCTCTAATTTTAATTTGTCACTCAAAGAGCTAAGACCACAGATAATAATCATTCTGACAGATTAAATACAGTACAATGCATCTTAGTTCACAGAGTATAAGAATGTAATACTATAAACATTTTTATTACAATGTTCAACAGACCACAAAGCGTTCCCTACCATTACATTACAAGACACTATATAGAGCGTCTGTCTGTTGATATTATACAAACCGAAATAAAACAATTCGATATTAATTATTTATTAAAAAGGTATAATTATTATGTAACTGTTTAAACGGACTTGTACGTCTCTTCGATATTTAAGATCAAATCAAATTAAATAATCTTTATTGAACATTGGCCTTTAAAGTAAATTTAAGGATACATAGAGCTTTATAACCTTACACGCCTTATACCTTCTACCTTATGCCTTATGCCGTATGCCTTATACCTTATACAAAATTGGGAGAGCATTTCAGAGTAGAAAAGTTAAGAAAATCTGATGAACTAATTCTTTATCTTCTTTTTTCTAAAATTATTACATAAGTACATCTATTTACATATAAATATAAATAAATAAACATGGATAGATAGATAGATAAAACTTTATTTACACTTGACTTCATCACACACAAATACAAAGAACTTAAAATTATACAAACTTAACAATTACACAAAACAAACTGAATTGTGTGCGCTGCAGAAGTGCAAAAGGGTCGTAGCTCAGTGACTGAAATTTACTCACATCAGGATGTGAGCAAAGCACTGGTATTCTGCTACCACCCGAGGGTTTCTTAGCAGGAAATTACAAGGTCTTATAGTGACCTAAATCATTTTGCGCGTCCATAAGCAAGCGTATTTGCGTATACAAGTATAATAGCACATACACACACACACATACGTGCACGCACACAAATAGAATATATAATTATTTTAATACTATTACAACAGTAAAAGATCGAGCGAAAAATGTGAGTCCGCCGTTCAAATGGCGAAATCCGCTACCGAATACCCCTTTGGAATACCTAATCGTTGTTTTTGTAAAAGAAATAATTTAATATGTTTTTTGAAAGAAAATTTAGATGTCAACTGTCTTAAAGGAGGAGGTATATTATTCCAACATTTGGCAGCTAGATAACGGAAACTGCCAGTGAAAGCCACAGTTTTATGAGGATGACTTTCTAAAAGATATCTTCAGGTTCTGGTACCATATCTATAATGAAAAGAAGATGAAGAAGAACATATCGGATATACATATGTCTATGTAATTATATAATGGCATAAAAATTAAAAACAAAAGGGCTTCAGCTTAGTTTAAGACGGCGGTGTTCGTAGTAATACTGATAGGGTAGAGAAGTTGATGGTTGTTGGCCAGGAGACGTATTTTTGAATCATTAGACGTGAATTTGTAATTCGAATACGAATACAAATCGTGCGCGAAATTATTTTGTACTGCATACAATTTTATAGACTTTTGAATCACTCGAATTCAGTGTTGGCATTAAAAACAAATTCTTAATTAGATTCTGTTCCACGCAGAAAAAGTAAAAACCCAACAACAAAAATTAAAATATATGTACTCAAACAATATTTACTTATTATTATGTACCAATTTACAAGCTTTACATTAACCAGAGTAAATTGATCACTGTCAACGTCACTTCAGCGTTGGATATTTTACTAGTAGAAATAAAAAACGAGTGGTTTGAACCACTCGTAGCACAACGCACGAAATGAAAGTTCAGAAATAGTGAATTCGGGAATTCGTATACGAATCTCACGATTTCGAATACGAATTGGTTTTCTATTGTTTCAAAAATTCCTCTCCTGATCGAGCTTACCTCAGACTTAGTCAAGATGCTCACTGGTCTATCAATAGCCGAGGCTATAGACAGCTATGGGCAGGAATACATGGAGCATAAAATCGCATCGAGTGACTACAAACACATCAAGATAGACACTAGCTAGATACTATACAAATTGAGAAGATGCCTCTTGAAACTTATGTTTTATTATTTCACGAGCTTGTTGAGTGAAACAGATTGTACAGAAAGTATAAGATAGAAAGAGATAACACTAGTGTAGTTCGAATCGGAACGTAGAACGTCTGTACTCTCTAGCTGTTACTATGCCTTAAATGGCATTACACCAATTATCTGAACTTCAGTATTCCAATTTCTAAATGGTGGTTGTATAAAGAATCAATACATATCATAAATAAAAAAAAAACATCTAATATTCACCGAATTATAAATTAAAACAAAAATAAATACACACTTTATCTCGTCACGTGACTCGTGAAAATAGCACGTCCATAAACAAGATTCCTCGTCCAATTTAATTATATGTACATGTACAGTACTGTACAGGTATAATCATCGCGTTATTAAGGGAGAATAATTCATTTTCTTGTAAAAATGTCGGACATTCCCTCGCTAATGTCGGCTGAGCCGCGAGCTCTCGTCAGTTTGGAGCAAAAATTGAAATTGCTCGCATTTCAATAAGCGCCAAGCTGCTCTTAAAATCACATTTCACAAAATTATGTCGTGTCTATTTTTATCCCAATTACTCATTTTAAAAAAGTTATTTGTAGTCCTATAAATATTTGTTACTCATTCACTTAAAAACTACTGGATGGATTTTAATAAAAATTTACAGTAACATAAGTTACTCGAAATACTTAGCTTAAATCTGCGCAGGATGCAGACGAAATCGCGGGCAACTGCTTGTACATTAATACTTATATTTCGCTTCATTGTTTCAAATTTTTGAGTAGACTATTAAAACTTTTTTATAATAATAACAATTACCAAAATCTAAAATTGACAAAAAAGCAATGACATATATTAAATAGGCGGCAGCTCTCAGAACCTTTTTTTTTTTTTTTTTGTTTCCCTGAGGAAAATGCATTAAATTGCATACCCCGGCTGTGGCGAGCCGGGGTTATGTGGGGCTCTCCTCCCCAGAAGGGGGAGGCCTACCCACTAAAAACCTCAGGGATGGCCTTCCTCAGGCATGTAGGGAGCCCCCGGGAACATCAAGCTTCTTCCGGGAACCCCCAGCCTCCGCTGCCCCGTCGACACAGGGGAGTTAATATTCTAATAAATTACCAGAAAGTTACAATTGGGTAAATTACAATTTACAAAATAATAATTTTTATGATACAACTTTACGTTATGAAACAAGTACCATATCGTAAATTTTAAAAGTACCACAATTATAAGATTTCGCCTGCAACTTCGCCTGCATTATATCGGATTTTACATAATGAATATTCTCATTCCCGTGGTAAAAATTATCTTATGCACTTCTTCGTAGCTCCAACCATATTCATTCCAAATCGCATTAAAACACGGCCAGCTGTTTTTATTCGATTTTCCCACAAAAAAACTATCCCTACGTAAACTTTCATCCCCTGTTACTACCCTCTTTAGGGTAAAATTTGGACAAACTTTGAATAATGTATTCATTTATCAAAGCCCGAAAAATAAATTTCAAACTTTTAGCTTTAAAATGACGTACTTTCGGTGCAAACTTTCATCCCCTATTTCATCACATTAGAACCTTTTTTACATCCCTACTAATATTATAAATGGGGAAGGGAAAAAAATTACTCTTTCACGTAAATTAATTGAATGGATTTTTATTAATTTAGTTAATGACCTAGAGAGCCTACGGTCTTTCTCATGCTTAAGATTACCTGTATACCAAATTTTATTTAAATCAGTTTAGTAGCTTTTTGTAAAAGTGCGACGTACAGATAGAGTTTTTTCACTTTTTTTTTTATATACTACAACGGTAGCAAAAAGGCTTACGGCCTGCCTGATGGTAAGCAGTCACCGTCGCCTATGGATGCTTGCAACACTAGGGGCATCACAAATGCTTTGCCGACCTTTTCAAAAACCTATTTACTGCCTTTTTGAAGAATAAAGAATAAAGAAAAAAATTGGTTGTCTGTAGAACTCCGTCTACTGCCGATATTTGAACGTGACAACGTCTATTACATGGTAATTTTTTCTGGGTGCAATGAAATTATCCTAACTAATATTATAAATCAGAAAGTGAATTTGTTTGTTTGTTTGTTTGTTTGTTTGTTCCGCTTTCACGCCGTAACTACTGAACCGATTGCTTTGAAATTTTGCAGACGTAAAGTTAAAAGACCGGATTAAATAATAGAGTACTTCTTATCCCGGAAAAATCGACAGATCCCACGGGATGCGCAATAAAGGCTTCGCTCAAAAACTACTGCACAGATTTTCATGCGGTTTTCATAAATAGATAGAGTGATTCTTGAGCAAGGTTTTGCGGATTTTTTTTCAGCTCGATAAAACGGATAGTCCCACGGGAAGCGCGATAAAACCTTCGCGCCATAAACCGACTTCCGCGCATATGTAGCCGTGGGCAAAAGCTATGACCCTTAACCCTCTATAGAACCAATCCCGAAATCCACGCGGGCGAAGCCGCGGGCAGAAAGCTAGTTTAAAATAAAGTAATGTATAACATTTATATTTTTATTTAACAGTTTGTTTAAATTTTCTGCTTCTGAAGTTATACATAAATTAATTATTATGAGTAATGTGCGTGGCTCCGTGTGGCGTCAGATTCGGCCGTTACGGTGTTTTCGAGAATGACTCCACGCCGTACCAATTTAATAGACGTTGTCACGTCAATAAAGTAATGTATAACATATTTTTATTACGTTGCCGTGTGGCGTCAGATCGGCCGTTACGGTGTTTTCGAGAATGACTCCACGCCGTACCAATTTAATAGACGTTGTCACGTCAAAAACATTTATTTAGATGTATAGTGGTACGGAACCCAAAAATTACTGAACAGGTTTAAAGAATTCTCTCACCATTAGAAGGTTTTATTATGCTTAATTAACATATGCTATAATATAATTTTTACCGCGAGAATATACTGAGTTGGTCACTAACACCCAGACAGAATAAGAGTAAAACCGCTTTGTCACTCCGCCCTCCTGCGTGTGACTCAGAATCATTGTGCTCAGGCAGTCCTTTGTCCTCCCGCACTTCCTGAACTTTTTTCTTTCTTTTCTTTTTAAAGTTACGTTTCCATCATTTATTTATTGTAATACTTGTATATGGCCGCTAAATGCTTTGATACATTAGTCAATACATTTTATAGAGCAAAGACAAAGTGTATCATATTTAATTTGGGTTTTTGTAACAGGGATTGAAAGATTTTATTTTATTTTTTTTTAATTTATTTATTTCTTCTTACATCTATCTTTACAGGTTTTTTTTTATCCCCAATTCGATAAATGCGCTTATCCTAATGTTTTTATTTACTAACTTACTGGTAGGTACTAACATCTATAACTAATTATAAATAACGCAATCCTTGTGAATTCCCCCAGAGTACAACAAAACAAGTCTGTCTCATCAGCAATCAGGTTGAGCGTGCGAAGTGCCCGCGTAAGCGGCGCCTCCCTTAAAAGGTTGGTCCGTCCGCGCGGCTCAACCAGCAGACGCGGTCGTCGTCGTCGCCACACGTACCTGTCGGGAACGCACAGGCTCACCTGTCCCAAAACAATCGGATTGTGCACCTTACCTCTCAATATTTTAAATATATATAATGTAAGTGCTAAATCCCTCCTAACCCTTAATTGATTGTAGCCTACCATTCCTAAGATAAATAGAGTAGGATACATCAACGGATACATTGGATAAACACCGTAATATTGCATATATAAATATCTAATAAATTTATTTTGTACTTTTTCCAGCATGAGAATATATTTAGCTTCATGTGGAGACCAGATGACTGCGTTACACTCTAGCTGACTCCTAACCAGTGCGTTATATAATGCTATAATAGCTTTCAGATACGCGAACCCTCGGACTGTACGAAGCACGAAACCCAAGTTCCTAAAGGCTCTTTTGCAGCACCGCGTGATGTGATCACGAAAAGTCAAGCTGGTATTAAAACTCAATCCCAAGTCTTTGACTTCTGTGACTCGTGCCATAGGCAACCCGTCAATATGGTAGCTGCATAAGATTGGATTGTCTGATGTGAAAGTGTGGTCTCATTTCGTCTGTCCGTCCGTCTGTCACAGCCACTTTTTTCCGTAACTCTAAGAGCTATACTGTGGAAACTAGGTAAGTAGATGAATTCGGTGAACCGCATTAAGATTTTCATACAAAAATAGAAAAACTGGAACTCAATTTCTTTTTCATCAAACCTATGCCTGTGGGGTATGGATAGGTCTTTAAAAATGATATTGAGGTTTCTAATATATTTTTTTGAGAGACGAGACACCAAAGTGGAAAGATGTGTGTCCCCTCGTAACTTCTAAAATAATGCAAACTTTCATCTAAAATTGGTTTGAACGAGATCTAATAATTAGTTTTTTTAATACGTTATAAATCGTAAACTGCACTTTACCTTTCATTCAATCAACTTCAACGTAATAAAGAATAAAGAAAAACATTTATTTAGATGTATAGTGGTACGGAACCCAAAAATTACTGAACAGGTTTAAAGAATTCTCTCACCATCAGAAGGTTTCATTAAGCTTAATTAACATATGCTATAATATACCCTTCTTACAAGATTCATATAAATAGAATAGAACGTATACAAAAAAGTTTTACTCGCCACATAACATACAAAATAAAAAGTTGCCCAAACTTAAAGGATTATAACTCTAGGCTTTCTCACCTTAACATAACTTCTTTAGCTGATCGACGTAAACTCTTGGATTTGATGTCATTGCACAAACTTCTTCATGGCGGGTTGGATTTGCCCGGTTTGTTACAGCAGGTGTCTATTGTAATCCCTTATCATATCCCTAGGCACCCTATGACTAATATTTTCAAAATTCCACTTGTGAGAACAAATTTGGGTAGGTTTTCGCCGCTAAACAGATGCATGCAAACTTACAACAGCCTGAACGATCATGACATCGACATCTTTAGTGACTCCGAGAGGGCTTTTAAGGTAAAATGTAAACAGTTACTGGCCTTGGCCAAGTAACTATTCCGAATTGAATTATGTATAATTAGTGTCTCAATTCTATTTTTTTTTATTTTTTTTTTTGTAATACTCAATCGTTTATTTTGTTTAGTTTTTTGTTGTTTGTGTCCTGTCAATAAGTGTTGTGTATACCTGTAAAGACATATCGGTTATCCTTGTTTTATATATGATTTTTATTTTGGTAAATTGTACTGATATTGTCGATGGTGTATCTTAGTTCATAAATAAATAAATAATATAATTTTTACCGCGAGAAAATACCTATTTACCGTCCGTGTAAAGTCGAGGCTGACCGATAGTCATAAATAAATGAAAATGGATATCAGTATATAATACATACATAGACTTACGTCTCTTTCCCATGGGGGTGGGCAAAGACCACAGTCAAAATCAATATTAACTTTATTAAAAAATTACTTTATAGAAAGCTCTTTTGAATCGTCCAAATATTTTTTCCTACCACCCATTCAGGACTTATTTTTTAGTTGATAACAAGAATGGGCGCAAGAAACTTATCAGCTTTATCAAAAGTAATAACAACATTTACAATAAATTATGTCGTTAAAATACAACGTACATATGTATTTACAATTTATACGGGAATCAAATATTAAATCAACACCAAGCATTGGCATCATTTAAATAATCATTGACTTTGTAATAGCCCTTACTCATTAGCGTCTTTTTAACAATTACCTTGAACTTATGAAAAGGCAATTCAGCTACACTATGTGGAATCTTGTTAAATTAATTAAATTTATACATTTGCCCATAAATGAAACGTACACATTGTGTTACAATTTTTATACAAATAAATCAAATTTTCATAAATATTCTGGCCTGCTAAAGTCATTTTATTAATCTCTTTAAATAAATCTTTAAGAGAATCCCTTGCTCGTAAATTATAAATTAAAGACCATTTGCTATCAATATATCTAACGGCTTGTTTATTCGTTGTAAAGAAAAATAAAATACATATATTTCCTCTGTAACCCAATAGCTTAATGCCGCAAAGCCTAATCGGCCAATAGTTTACCTGGGAAGATAATGGCGGCCATATTACCGACGCTTCAAAGGCTACCAAATATCGGATGAGCGATTATTATAGGCGGAATTACACAAAGTGGCATTCTATTCCGTTTGAGGAAAACAGGACCTTTATTGTGTTTGATATCTTTCACGATTGCTTCAATACAGCAATAAATGTAAGTCCATTAATGTTTAATTGAAACACAGTCGTCGCTGCCTTGTGTTAATACCGCAATGTATATCAAAGAAAGCGATCCTGTTAGAAGTTGAGTAACATAATAATGCTAACAGGAAGTTTCTCAGAAAGGTGATCACTCATCTTGAATGAAATACGCAGCTATTATAATGCCTCCTTTTTCAGAACGAGAATCGATTACGGAGTACATTGTTTTGCGTTGATTTATCTTTTAACATTGGCTTAACTTTTTTAGAAAGTGTTATTCAATGTCGGAACGTCAGGCGGATGGATGAACAAACATTGTATGTTGCTGAAATTGTGCTGGGTTGATATTGATCAACCAGACTAGCCTGCGTGGTAGCGGAGATCTTTGTTCAGGAGTGGAACATATATACATTGAGGTGAAGATGTACATTATCAAACTTAAAGTCCTTAAAGACATTGAGTAAAGCAGTAATGGGATAAAATCAGAAAAATAACTCCCGATTCTAAAGCGTGAAGTTAGCCTCGAATTCAGTGACCCATCTGAAGTTAACGCGATGAAACCCCGTTCCACAAAATTAGTCGCCATCAGAAGGTTCCAGTTGAACGAGTCCAATACTCGTAAAGGGGAAACAGTTATTGATACATCGGAAGCTTAAATTAAGGATCTGGTCATTAATTTATTACATGTTTCGTAATTTGATTAATGAGAGGATGAAATGTGTATGTTACGATGGATGTGTGGAGTGACAAGAAAGAATAGAGTGAGTATATCAGAGGAAATGTGAAAGTAGCTCCTATTAATAAATTGAGAGAAAGGAGACCTGGATTAAGAAGAGAGACGATCATGTTACTAGGAATGTTATGGACTTGAAACTGGATGGTCGTGTAGAGAGAAGAGGACCAATGAAATGATGGCTGCATTGTATGAATGATGATATCGACGGTTAAAAGGAAATAGGGGATAAGCGACAAAAAATGATATGTTCAGGAGGGCCGTTTAAAGTTTTAAATTTAGAAACACTGACGTATTTCCGTCATTTATTAAGATATTTTGAAAAGTGAAACAGCTATAAAATCAGATAGAAATGGAACAGTTACTGGTGTTATTAGTTTTAGTGATTTGACGTTATTAAAGTAGTTTTGGTCGCTTATAACCACAGCTTTTAATTTTAACACTATGAAAATTGTTTTTTTTTTTGCTTAGGCATAAACGCCAAACGTCATCGTAGAGCCATGGGCGCATTCGAAAGAGCAGAAAATGTTGAGTCCCATGGCATATATAACTCATTTTTGACCAAAATGTTGCTTATGCCCTATTTCCTTTTAACCGTCGATATGTTGAAGAAGTCGGTCGAAATAGCGAGTGATACAGGAAGCCAAGTTACGCCGATCCCAAATAAATTGGGAACAGGTTAAAAAGAAGAAAAAGTGTTAATGATGATTAGATAAACCAAGGAAAATAAAGGTAGATTATAGTGAAACAGAACGTTGAAAACGGTTTATTCATAATTTCAGGTCTCATTTCCTTTGTATATATTGTTGATAAAATGGGTACTTTATAATAGCTATTTTGTTTATCATGAGCCGGCTGTAGTGGACTACCTACTTCTAACTCCACTAGTTTGGTTTTTTCTCCACTGACATCACATATTTTCGAATCAAAAAGAAAAACTATGTCTTGAATTTCTGAAATAACAGACTTTTCTACTAACCAAGATCGTGATATAACGAATCTACTGTTATCGAACTGTTAACTGAATAAAATTTCTGTTACACCTGTAAAATAAATAACAAACCAATAAAATTCTTCGCGTGCTCGCAGTTTAACTTTTACCAAGCCTAAAGCTGTGCGACAGGACGATTTCATTAAACCTATTTATTTAATAAAATGGAAAAGAAATTACAATCCCACTTAAGCTTTTCGACATCGAAAATGTTTACAGTAAATACGAAATCTTTTTACTTCCTTTACCTTTGCCTTGGACCTTTGGTCCACACGCTGCTTGGCTTTACGATTACTAACACACAATTTATTTATTTAATGATTTCCCCTGCTATGATACAATAAACGCAGGACACGGAATTGAATTATTAATATTATTTCTAATATTACAAACGAAGAATGAAAGTATGGATGATCGTTACTCTTTGTCGTAAAAACTACTGAATTGATTTTAATAAAACTTTACAATAATATAGTATAAGAAGATCCACGTTATTATTAAGAGAATGACGTAACTTTTTACAAAACACTAAATGCTGAAGGCTCTAAATTAATTTATGCAAAAGAAACTCAACTAATATTTAATAGAAAAGCCATAGAGGGTAATTTGAAAAACATGTGTTCATTCGTCGACAAGTAAATGAGAAGTGAAGTCGCCACGAAGCCGCTGAGCTCGAGAGCGCTCGGATAAATTCGGCTGCTGTCGAACGCTCAAACGCTACATAGCACACGTAGCGCCATCTGGTTTTCGTCAGCGATAATAGTAGGGGAGGCCAAGAGGGGATTTTTGCAGTTAATCCGGCGTGTCAGATTATGATATGGAAGATACCTCTTGGGAGATCCGTCTTGTTGAATACCCTACAAAATTTCAGAGCGCAATCTAGTGACGGACTAGTTTAAAAAAAAATGTTATATGAATTGAATCGTGCACGTCAGATTAGCACATATATGGTTAAGTTTGATGACGTGAATCTGTCGATTCTTAAATTTTTCAATTACGTGCAGAGAATTCCAAATTATAGCAATTCGAAAAATAACATTTTGAATAGTCATAATTTGTTTTTGGAATTAATTAAATTTGGCAAATAAGCTTGTGTCACATTTGAATAGTCTTGTAAAATTTATGCTATCAATACGAGTATCTGACACGATCGAGAATTCTATGCGACTTTTTTTTGACTTTAAAATTTTTGAAAACCTGTAGCTGCTAAACCCACCGCTAAAAATATACACATGTCATAACCTTTTTTTCTTCTTAAATTTAACCTTTCAATTCCAATAGGTCTACTACGCTCGAGTAAATACACATTTAGCATCCTGGCCTCCCCTACTATAACACGCAAAAATGACGGACAGCAATGCCCGGGTCAATAGTTTGCACTCGCTTTTATACCCTATCATAGACATATATCCCTAGACATATTTTTTTCATATCTTCTAAAATAGCTTATACATCAGAATATATATATAGGCTATAATTTATAAAGACACTAGCTGGTCCCCGCGACTTCGTCTGTAATTCACACAATACGTTTATTACAAGCTTTTATTTAGTTTCACCTGTCCCGTTGTCTGTTGTTCTGTAATAAAATCTTGCAACTTAAATTTGATCCACTTCCCGGTTTCCGATTGAGCTGAAATTTGGTATACACGTTTAGTTCGGATGACAATGTATGATTAACTGTGTGACGTCATTAACACACTCCTACAATATGGGTATCAAATAAAAGGGCTTGCCAAGAATAACTAGAAAAAAATAATGTGACGTCATTCTAGATCCAACATGGCGGCGTATCCAATATGGCGGACCAATTATTTTTAATGCACTCCTACAATATGGGTATCAAATAAAAGGGCTTGCCAAGAATAACTAGAAAAAAATAATGTGACGTCATTCTAAATCCAACATGGCGGCGTATCCAATATGGCGGACCAATTATTTTTAGTACACTCCTACAATATGGGTATCAAATAAAAGGGCTTGCCAAGAATAACTAAAAAAAAATAAAATTAAGGAAAAAAACCTTTTTAAAAACAAGCTTTTTTATAAATTAATGCCTATATATTATTCTGATGTATGTATGTATATGCTATATTATTGTAGTTTCAATCAAATCCATCAGTTGTACGTGAAAGAGTAACAAGCATCCATCCATACTTATAAAACTTCGCGTGTATTAGTACAGATTGTGTGAATTGATGATAAGTGTTTTTTGTGTTTATTTTTTGTGTTTTTTGGGTTTATTTTTTTGTTTTTTGTGTTTTTTGCTTTAGTGTTTCTTGTTTTTGTGTTTTTACTGTTTTTTGTGTGAATTAATGCTTTAGTGTTTTTTAATATTATTTATAACTAGCTGTGTCCAAGACTGCGTCCGCGTGGAATCGTAATTTTAGGTAGCATTTTTAATTATTATTCAAATAAGACACATTGCATAAAATAATTACAGAAATATAACGTTATTTATTATGTTATTTCATGTACAACTTTGGTGTTTCTATACCGATTTTTATGTTTTTTTTTTATGGAATAGTTAATAAAGTTTACTTTTTTAATTAGGGATGACTGAGTGTTATAAACGTAAGAGTAGGCAAACATAGAAAGCTTAGAACTGCTAATCTATTGGGAGTTACACGTGTTATTACGAGTCAAACATAAAATATAGACATATGCTGTCGTGGGACATTTTTATATAATTTTAAGGAGAACATTTCCATCATAAATGATTTCTGTGTAACTTCAACAATTAAGGTAGCACACGCGACGGAAGCTTAAAAATGTAGTGACTTCTCCCGTTTTCCCAACATTTTCATTCACTGCTTTGCTCCTACTTATTTATTTTATTTATTTATTAAAGGTACAAAAACAGCTTACATCCTAGGAAGAAACAATACAAACTTAATGAAATAGAAAAGAGCTGGGATGTGACCCAAACTATGTACACAGCCTAAACAAAGAAAAATTAAATAATATAGGACTTAAATTAAGCTACGTTTATATGCATTATTTTAATAAATATTTAATCTAATATGTGAAATATATTAATCCTAACATATAATATTTACTAGAGACATAACATAAACCAAAATAGAAACTATAGTAAAACATTAAATGGCTAATGTGATTTTTGACACATCGCCTAAATGTAAATCCAATTCAGGGTGCCTATCAACCAACTCGTTGTAAGCCCTGCACATTCGCACAACAGGATTATAAAAAGAGGTATTGTTTTTATAATCTCCCAGCACAAAACATTTTGGTATGCGGCAAACATATCTGGTATTAATGTTTACAGCTGATAGCAAGGTAGGTGAATCTATAAATAAATAAATAAATAAATATTTGTTACATTTACACCAATTAGCCTAGCCCAAACTAAGCTCTGTAAGGCTTGTGCTATGGGATCTAGGGTAACGGATAGACATACATATATTATACATATATAAATAATTTTTATTGAAATATATATCAACAACCATGACTAAGGTACAAATGCTCGCATTCATCACACAAACATCTGCCCCCACCGGGATTCGAACCCGGGACCTCAGAGATGGCGACACCTTGAAACCGGTGTATTATCCACTCGACTATGGAGGTCGTCTATGTGTGAATTTAAAATTTTAGAAAGACAAAAGAGATCGGAATGGAGACGTCGTAATTCCAGACTAGATAGACTAAATTTAACAAGCAAATCAGCATACGATAGTCCACGAGTACTGACATTTAAGCGATTGATGGTAGCGTGATGAAAAGTATACTATGACCAGCTCAGGGGTATGAAAAATAATTGTACCAAGTTTCGTTAAAATCCGTTCAGTAATTTTTGTTTCTATAACAGTTACAGAGCGACAGACAAAATTTTACTGATTGCATTTTTGGCATCAGTATCGATCCCTAATCAACCCCTGATAGTTACTCGTATTTTGGAAATATATTTCATGTACAGAATTGACCTCTCTACAGATTTATTATAAGTACTTCTAGATAAAAAAAACCTCTGATCTGTAAACTATCTATTTTAAATGTAATGTTTAAGCAGGGTCATGATCTGAATTTGTCGTTGGCACTACGATATATTTAATCGGAAATACCGAAGCGAGGATTACTGGTTATCCTTGTACATGGGCGTTATCAGCGTCTGTGGCGAGGACAGGCCGAGGGCTGAAATTTATGGCCCTTGGCGATTGTTACAAGACTTCTTGCTTGACCGTTGCAGCTTCCCTTAGGATGAACTAGCGGTCTGAAACATGACTTATCCTTTTATACAAAGGATTAACTTTCGCCTTATTTGCATTTTAATAATAAATAAATAAATATTTGTTACACTTACACCAATTAGCCTAGCCCAAACTAAGCTCTATAAGGCTTGTGCAATGGGATCTAGGGTAACGGATAGACATACATATATTATACATATATAAATAATTTTTATTGAAATATATATCAACAACCATGACTAAGGTACAAATTGCTCGCATTCATCACACAAACATCTGGCCGCACCGGGATTCGAACCCGGGACCTCAGAGATGGCGACACCTTGAAACCGGTGTATTATCCACTCGACTATGGAGGTCGTCGTTTTAAGCACTTGTTAAAAAATGATTTCTTAAATAATGAAAATGCCTGGATTTAGTTATTAATATTAATTACTTTATTTAATTATTATTAAATAACTAATTGCTTTTACATTTTAAATAGATGTAATTGTGTTATTTGTTGATTTAAAAAAATGGTAATTAATTTGACCTTCAAAGTTCCTGCCTGTTATTGTCAAGATGGCTCCCTCAATTTCCGAACCGGTTTATAGGTGGAACAGTATTAACGACTTTTTAAAATAAATAACATTTAGCAAATTATTATTATTATTGAAAAGGTTTAGTTTCGATTACAGTTCAATAAGGTGAAATCTTAAAATTTTGAAAAGTATGTTTTCTCGTTAGATTTCTTAATTAATAAAAATAATATTGATATAACTTAACTGCCATAAATACTCCATCAGTGCAGGCAGCTTGTGGTGAGCTGTCGGTGAGTTGCGTCACCGAGGGTACCGATGTGCATCAGGAGGGCGTATGCCACCCGCCTCTGTCTTGCCTTAACCGGCCGGACAAAGTGGAGTCGCAAGAGCAGATGCTCGAAGTGTAATAATATCATAACGCCGACGGCGTCTCGACCGCTGTCACCACCTCTCTACAACTTAACTTGGGGGTCCCATTTAATGAGCGGCGAGTCACCACATGCCATATCTAAGCCAATTAGGAGTGTGTGCCTGAGTGGTACGTTGAGTAATTGGGCAAATGTGGGATTACCAGATCCTCCGTTAACCAACACTTAAGTCAACTCGTTGTAAAGCTATCACTAGATCGTCAAAATTACGTTGGATACTCCTAATATTTAGTGATAAAATTTGAAAGTCATATTTATTGGACAAGAATGACATTTTATTGCAACATAGACATAGACATAACTTTATTTGCAACCTTGACACAAAATATACACCAGAACATTATTAAAAATACGTAGGTAACATTGTGCCCTAGTAGCAAACAGGTTTCGGCTCAGCGTCGTGCTTCACATAGCGCGAAGCGCTGATATTCTGCCGAAACCCTTTGAGAGGGTAAGTAAACCAGACAGCAGACACACAGAGAGAAACAGACAAACCTAAGCATACATATTACATTAATAAATAAAGCGCAATACGTGAATGTAGACAGATAATATTAATATATATATACACACATACATACATATACACATACATATATATAGACATACAGATACATATTTCCCAATAAGCCATCAGCATACAAATGGAGAGTCAGCATATCTATCAGGCAAACCAGTTCTTTGTTTTTGTAACACATGTTTTTTTAAATTTTTTTTAAACGTAGATTTACACTTTAGTTGCCGTATGGGAGGTGGGATGTTGTTCCAACATTTGGTTGCCTGATAGCGAAAACTTCCCCTAAACGCCGCAGTCTTATGCAACAGTGTTATCAATTTCATTAGGCTAATGGCCGTTTTCACCAACCTTGTCTTAGCTTAGGTGACTCCTAAGTGACATGCTGTCACTTTTTATATTAACTGAAAAGAGTGAGACAGCATGTCTCTTAGGAGTCACCTAAGCTAAGACAAGGTTGGTGAAAACGGCCATAAGTCAACTGTATCTATATTTGTACCAAATAAGGAAAAATAATGATGTTAGTACAAATGTCATTCGCTCGAACAAAAAGTTACTTCCAGTGCCGATTAGTCGCCTGTACCTGAATAATGTTTGTTCACTCGTCCAAAATATTGAGTTATGTGGTGTATATAAATAATTGATGTTTAGTTTGTGAATATTAGTGAGTGTGTCTCTGCTGTAGGCAAGCCAGTGATCACGAGTGTGATAGACGGGTAATTCCGGCCATCCACCGACCCAAAATGGGTCTTCTGGACGACAGCCACCCCCTGTTAAAGAAGAAGGGGGGTTTCGCCCGTCCCCCACTGGCCGATAGAAGCGACCCGCCAGGTTGGACCCGGTCATTCCACGCTCCCCTCTCGGGGGGCCCTCTGTCAGACTATTAGCCGTCAAAAGACGTTGCCCAGGGTGCATCACGAGGTGGTTGTCTGACATCGCACCCCTCGACACTCATACCTAGAAATAATCTCATACCTATAATCTGGTCAGCCGTATTGTATGAGAAATGTGTGTCAAAACGCGATTGCATTGTCTTTTGGCGTGTCAAATAAATCAAAATAAAATATACTGAAATTAAATAACTATTAGAAGATTCGTTGTTTTGTTTTATTACGTAAAAAACAGGCAATAACGGCGAGTTGATAATAGAAATATTAGAAAATCAACGTTTCGCATTCAAACAATTGAACTGAGCTTCGGGCACAAGCAATTCAATTCAAAGATGAACCGCGTCACAGAAGACGTCGCGAATGCTTGACAAACGATCGTGGACTTAATAACGTTAAAACAAGCTTACAAAAAGCTCTCGGCATTCCGATCGCAACGCGGACGCAATATCAGAGCCATAGTGCAGGTTGCGAAGTAGACCAAATTCTAACGTTAAATGTTTTTATTGATTTAACAATTTATGCTCTCAAAATCAAATATATGTAGCCAATATGATAGAATGAAGTAGTGAAAATAGGATTTATTCAAATAAAGCTTTATTGGTAAACGATAAAACGAGAAAACGGTGTACAACAAAATCAATAAGCGAGAGTATGTCACAGAGTCGATAAAGCCTAAAAGATAAGCAAAAAGATAAGTTGCCCGAAGGCACGAAATTTAAATTATGTACAGATTAAATAACATATTCAACATAATATGATGTACATAGGTACTGTTTATCTCATAAATGAAATTTCAGACACATAAAAACACATATACCAATATACTTATACTAATATATATAACAACATTAATAAATATCGATAAAAACGTATATATGTAGGCATAGGCTTTGAGAAGGCAGGTGACCGAAGTTTTGCCGGTTCTCATTACCACCAAAAATCGAATGCAATAGTCTACAAACTTTTTTGACCAATAATGACAATAGTTTCTGTGCATCTAACTGGGTATAGTCTTCAGCTGCATTTTTTCATGATGCACATAGAGATTTGTGCACGACGCACACTTATTCTTCGGGGTTGGAGGCACGTCGGCACACTTCAAATGCTGGGGTTGGTGAAGGATTCGAACGGTGCGTTGCGGCCCGGTGGTGGTTGCAGGAAGAAATGAGAAGCCAGTTTTCTTGTTCGGTCGGCCAGCAGGGTCTTCAGGAGCTTTCTGTTCGGTGGTGGGCAGTCGTCCGCTTCAGTAGGAGGTCCCCGTCGTAATCCGTATCGACCCGGGGGAGTCCCGCAATTTATTCCAGAGAAAATCCTACCAAAAAATGGGATTTCGAGACCCCCCTGGCGAGGTCTTACCGTACAGAAAGCACCTGTCGAACCCCATTTTGCCCTTTATTTTACTATTATTCTTACAATAAATTCTTATTATTACTTTGTTCCCTTATTTACATCCCTTTCATATATAGGTAATCTGCAGGGGCTTATTTTTCCTCTTTATTTTGCCGTTTCAAGTACAACTATATGTTATATAGTCCTCGAGATATACTCGATAATACGTCGGAGAGGGTGAATTTTCATCCCTATTTTTGGCTTAATTTACCCCCTACAAATTACCTATAAGCTTTAAGTCCTTCCCCTTTGGGGCAAACATTCGGAGTGTATATCCGATACTATATCTTAACTCGCTACCACTGAGAATGCTCTGTGATATACATATATATGCACTTTAATCGGCGTGCGATAGGACATTAATTCGACATTTCCATACATTTTGTGATTTCTCAGTGGCCGCTCGTTTACAATTTTATAAATTATTGTGCCCTATTTACTTGTAATATTGTTCATTTAATACGTTTACATATAGTATGCCCTAATTCAATAACAATTTCCTTATATCTTTCATACTTTTTCCACAAAACTCATTTGTTTACATTCTTACGCTACTGTCCTTATCTAAGGAATTTCAGGAAGTATTATGCAATATATATACCTATCTTACATACTATATGTAGTCTTATCACTAAGGGAACTATTCTATGTTTATTTATTCATTTCCTAAGCTACGTTTATCTTTATTTCTTATCTACGCTTAGTAACTATTCTTAACTATCTTATATATGTAATACATTTCTATTCATTATTACTATGTTTACTTAATTATTTTATTTATTTAAACTATTCTATTGACTTATTCTATCCCGAACAAGATTTAGACCAAGTTGGAACGCTCCACGCACACTTTCATTAAATTTCGCTTAAATTGCCTCTACGCGTTGGATCCCCGTGCACGGATTATAAAGGACCGTGTCTTATAAAGACGCGTGATGTTAGCTACATAAATCATACCATAATTAAGACATTGAAATATAGTACTCCCTTGTGGAGGCGTCCGGGGGAGGTAGTAGCCTCCCCGAGGAGGGCTCCCCTCTAGACAGGGGAGCGGAGGCTGGGGGTTCCCAGAAGTGGCTTGATGTTCCCGAGGTTCCCTACATGCCTGAGGAAGGCCATCCCTGAGGTTTTTAGTGGGTAGGCCTCCCCCTTCTGGGGAGGAGAGCCCCACATAACCGCCGGCTCGCCACAGCCGGGGTATGCAATTTAATGCATTTTCCTCCGGGGAACAAAAAAAAAAGTACTCCCTTAAACGCAGCTTGAAGGAGTATATAGTGTGCTAAGTGGAAGTAACTTCCAAAGTCTGTCCAAATAAGCCATGAATGAAGAGAATAAAGAAGTTGGAATAACACGAAGAAACATAAATAATGGATTTGGGATGGGATTGGATCGGATCGGATTTTAATAATTTATGTGGCAATTCTTTTTGCTTTATTTTATTGGAGTTACCAAAAAGTTTATTAAAAAAATCCAACAATACAACAACGTAATTTGATTTCTTATACAATCAATCAAGGTTCGCAACGAAGAAGTACTGCGGTGCATAGGAAGAAAGCGCGAATTGTGGGACACCGTCAGAAAGAGAAAAGTAGCATATCTCGGACACATATTTAGGCACGAACTATACGAGCTTCTACAGCTTATTATGATGGGTAAAATCGCTGGAAGGAGATTCGTGGGCCGCAGAAGGAAGTCCTGGTTGAGAAACATCCGAGAGTGGACCGGAATAGCAAGTGCTGCCCAACTCTTCCGCCTCGCAAAAGATAGAACAAAATATGCGGAGCTGACGGCCAACCTTCGCTAGTCGGAGAGGCACACAAGAAGAAGAAGAATACAATCAAAACCAAATCAAACTGAGAACTAATATTACAAGTATAAAGACATTAACGAAGTGGACGCCTTGATGGTCGAAAGAAAAAAGACGTACGGCTTTTTTATTCCCACGGGGGATAGTAGTGAATCCTCCTAAGGGGTGCGCGACGACCTTACACCGCGCCCGGTCTACTGCAGCTAGCCTACCAACTAAACACTATCTAAGCATGGGACCTTATCGGCTTTGAACTAAAGCGTCCAGAGCGGGGGCAGAGGGGGGCGGTGCGACCGTGCGGCAGGTGGCTTAAATAGCCACCGGCACGTGGTGTTTTTCAAAATGGCGACGCTAAGCTAACAATAGAATATAATTCAGGTGGCTTAGCCAGGCGCAAGTATAGCGAATTTTGAGTGCGTTGGAGTACTAACTGCCCGCTTCGCCAGCCTGAATCGAGGAGTCTGCAAATCTTTAGAATTAAAATGATTAATATTTTGCTTAATAAACAGAAATCTAATACGCTATTGGTATTGAATAATAATAATTATTATTCTCTACGAGCATTGTTAAATGAATGTTTTGAATTATTAGAAACCTAATAACAAAGCTAGAAAACATAACGATTTTTGTTTCGGGATGCGCACAACCACTATTATTAATTTTTATTTAATTTCTATCAGTTTTATTGCTGATGTAAGTAGCAGATTCTATCGGGCTGCGAGATCCACTTATGAGGCCCTAGCTGAAAATTGACTCTGCAGATAGCTGGAGCACTATGTCGAGCTAGCAGACTATTAGCCACTGCACATAGATTCACACAGCAAATATAGAATGAAAGAAATACATTTATTTTGGACCACACAACGGAATAGGTAACAACAATGACAAAAACAATCAATACTTAAGGTACTTAAGGAAATACCGCTGCGTGATACCAAAATTGTGGCAAGCTCAGTGTAAGCAGCAAGCATAGCCTGCTGCACTGGTATTCTGCTTGCCACAGTGGTGACATCAGGCACGTGAAAACAATTCTTAATAAATAGGTAGGTACATACAAACAATTATAAATACGCGGTCTATGCCAGATATACTGTATAATCTGTGTAATGGGATGACTCAAAGGACAAGTAGCCACGGCATGAAATAAAGAAGAAAAATCAATTGATTCTGTGATTGACATTTAGATCTGTGTGTTTACATCGCATAAAATGAATAAATTGGTTTGTGTTTTACATTCATTAATTTGATCTGTGCATTAAATAATAGGATTGATACAATATTTATATTACTCTGAACATGCAAAACCATAAAAATATACGTGTGTATATACGTATATATATGTATATGTGTTTCTATATATATTTTCCTGTATTATGTAACTTAAATGTGTGTGTGTGTTTCAATAAATCAATTTCAATAATTCATTTTGGTTAATAACAATATGAGCCTCTAACTCTAACAACAAATATATTGTTATACATAATATGTTTCTTATACTTACTATGAAAAACTAATGCACGACTAATAATTTTCGTTTCATCAAGTTTTCATTTCATTCGCTTCAGTATGATCATTACGAATATTTTTGTACAGCTTGGACATCAGACTTATTGGCCGGTAGTTTCCGATATCGACCTGGTTCATTTCACTTACAGAGCTCAAATAACACGCGCTATCAGCAAAACGACGGATTCATACTTAAACCAAACTTTTTCAGTAGCCAATGTTGACGCAATTTGACGTGCAGGAGACTGGAACAAGCCAACTGCGGTCGTTGTTCATGACTAACTGAGTTCCCTGCACTATGCCACAACGGCAATCGATCAACGTAAGCCTCGTTAACTTGAAAAGCGCCCAATTTTAATCTTGCTTAGCCGTTTTTCTGTTTCTGATTCGCTCGAATGATGAATGCGACGATTTGCGTAGTCCAGCGGTGATGGCGAGCAGTTTCCCGGCCTGATTTATACGCCGGCCCTCAGCCTCCGTTGTACCAATTGTGTAATGCTATTTGCTCGCCCTACAAGCTGTAAATAAACCGACGATAAATGATCCGAAAATAACGCCCATTTGCTTAGTCACAGCGTGTATTTTTGTAATCGAGTTCGCTGAAGGTTCCACTAACAGTACGCAGTTTTATTAAGGATTGTTAGGAGAAAATTGTATATATATATATATAACGTGCTGGGTCCTGTTATTGTTGTTTGTTAAATGTCAAATCAAATTGTTACCGCGTTTTCACTACGCCTTCGGAGAACCCCAGGCCCACCCGCGAGTCTTGATTGTCCATCAAATCTTTGGTCCACCACAAAGCAACAATGCGCCCTGTTACTACCAATTAAAGTTCTAAATTCTTTTTATAATATTTATTCAGAATTCACAGATTTGATTATTTTAAATGGGGTAATAACCCTACCGTACCCCAATGACGCCTACATCGCTTATTATTATTATGGTGCCGTCTAACCAAACGGCGTGGGCGGCGACCATGCGACATTTTTCAAATAACTTATATATTTAAACTTGCGATATCTTTACAATGGAATGTCCAAATTGAATAATTCAGTTATTTGACGGTATTGAAGCAAACTTAAATATGAATTCAATTTATTTTGATCAGGATTAATTCTAAAGTATAATTAAGACATACTGTCGCTATATTTTTTGTAGATAATTATATGTTTCACAAAAACGTAGTACATTTGTTATATAATTTATTGTTTTCGCAGCGCACGCGATGTAAGAAAGTTTTTGTGATATTTTTTTTTACACCTTGGGTTACATTACTAGAGATTTAACTATAGATCCTTAGTTTTTGAAAATTTTATATAGCCTATGTTCACCGGAGATAGTGCAGCTTCCCAAGAATGAAATAACTTTTCAAATCGGCCAAGTAATTTCGTAGCCTATTCAATGCAAATAAACAAAATAATAATCAAATCTTTCCTCTTTATATCGAAGTGTAGATAAGCAATTTAGAGTCTAGCATAAGTTACGAAAACAAATAAACTAATCATTACAATGCTTAAATTACACTTGACAAAAGAGTCAAACACTCCTCCATTTAAATTCTCGTCGTCCGATGCTTAATTAAAATAAATATCGTCTCCGATCCAAAGCATGTTGCTACAGTCTACATCAAGGGAGCTCTAAGTAGCTCTCGAACTTACCTTACTTAAATTGGAGCGGAGAGCCCTTCCTTTATTTAAGACGGTTTCAATTTCGGGAGTTCTTCAGATCTAACGTAAGATATTCTTTGACGCTGCCAAACGGCGCCCTGAACTGAGACTATTGTGTATTCAAAAAGTCTCCGTTCAAGTTAAGCCGTCGTTTAGTTAAAGATGTTTAAATATTAATATTATTAATTTAATTAATTAAATACATACTACAGGTACAAGATATACAGAAAATTTACATTCAGATCGAGACTACAACCCTAAATGTATATACAAATAAGGGCTACGAAAACATTTTCACTAATAATTAACATTACTATATACTATATTGTATATAAATTAAAATATTGTATGGGAATCAATCTCTATTCATTATTTACAATAACATTAAGCGTTGCTAAGCTACGTGTTTTGACATCATATATGTCACACCTCCGCACCGATTCCTGGCTGCGTGACCCTGGGCGCCGGAAGAAGCTGGTCTAGGTGACGTGTCCAGAGCAACCCTTCGTCCGTCCGTACTTGATAATGGAGATTTCCTAGTCTTCTGCTTATGGTGCCAAAAGTCCATTTTTTATTGGGTGTAGCGTAGCACCTCGCCTGCACCCTATCACCCGGAGCAAAATACCTAGTCGGTAGTGGATTATTGTAGGGATGTATTGTAGGAACTGGAGGTTTTTTAAACATGACGTGAAGTTTAGTCCTCACATCTCTTCCAAACATTAATCTATAAGGTGTTTGGCCTGTTGGCACCACTGTAGCAATTTGCACTAATTTGTTAAAAGGTGGGGTGTCGGCTTCTTGTAAAATTTTAGTACGTATGTCGCCATCTTTAAGACCTCGAATGAACTGTAGTGATTTAAAATTTTCAAGTATTGAAGTTTTACAGTTTTGGCATTTGAATTCACAATTCGTAGATAGTTTTTTAAGTTCTGAAGCATACATAGCGACGGTTTCATTCTCGTGTTGGTTTCGAGAAATAAATCTGTGCTGTAAAGCCCACACGCTAGGTTTAGGGTCGATGTAGTTACTCAAAATTTCTGTAAGTATTTCAAAACTTTTTTGTAAAGGATCATCAGGAGAGCATAGCTCATATATTCTTTCATGTAGTTCAGGGGGTAAGGTAGACAATAGTATGTATACTTTTGTAGATGGTTCCGTAATTTTATTCAAAAGAAAGTATACTTCTAGTCTTTTAATAAAATTTTGAAAGGTTTCTCTTTCATGAAACGGCTGAAAATTTAATTTAGGAAGCTGTTGAAGAGTACTATTGGCTAAGGCTGAAGAGGAAGACGACTCACTTACTTCATTTGGTTTCAGTGAAGTCCGTAGTTTTAAGAGTCTCGTCTTCAAGTTAGTACTTAATTCCTCAAATTCATACCTCTGTTCAGTTTCAAATTCTAAATGGTCATCGTCAGTGTATAGTTCAATTTCTTCTTGTATTTGTAGGAATTTATGTAATGTAGTTTCAAGTGACTGAAGTCTTGATTCTATTTCTTCACTTGACAATTTTTCATGTGAATTTAAGTAATTTTCAGTACGCTTTAGGGTACCTCGTAATGCGGAACGCACTCTTGAATAATTCTTTTCACTATTCGGCATCTCGTCGCCAATTATTGTATATAAATTAAAATATTGTATGGGAATCAATCTCTATTCATTATTTACAATAACATTAAGCGTTGCTAAGCTACGTGTTTTGACATCATATATGTCACATACTACATATAACTGTGAACGTTCTCACTTCACTACATAGAATAAAACAAAGTCGCTTTCTCTGTCCCTATATCCCTATGTTTGCTTAAATCTTTAAACTACGCAACGGATTTTGATGTGGGTTTTTATAGATAGAGTGATTTTTGTTGGCACTCGGTTGCGGTGATATCCATGAGGATTCTCAACATCTCTCCAGAGGTGATTTTTTTTAAATACAAGCTTTTATTAAATGCGCTAAAAAGAACAAATAAACTTTAACATATAAAAACTTGTCGCGAGATTTACTTACTTATAGAATACTTTTAACGACAAGCTTTTATATGTAATAGTTTATTTTGTTCTTTTTAGCGCATTTAATAAAAGCTTGTATTTAAAAAAATACTTTAATTTATTTTCCGACTAAAAAACCAAGCTTAGCAAACCCTTTCGCATTATAAATAATTGCTATGTTGGGTAAGTCCGCCATATTGAATTAAGAGTGACGTCACATTATTTATTGAGGTGTTCTTTGCAAGCCCTTTCATTTGATACCCATATTGTAGGGGTGCATTAAAAATAATTGATCCGCCATCTTGGTAATGCCGCCATGTTGGATTTAGAATGACGTCACACACATAACCATGCATTATCATCGGACTTACACGTGCATGCAAAATTTCAGCTCAATCAGAGACCGTGAAGTGGGTGAAATTAAGATTCCAAGATTTTCTTACATAGTTACGAGTGAAGCTAATAAAAGCTGGTAAAAAAAGATTCCTCAGAAAAGCCGCTGATTAACGCGCGAGTAAATAGTTGTGTATTTGTGGTGCTCTTGTGTCTTGGTAGCCTTTATTAGTGTTTGCAAGTGTCGTTAAGTTTGAAAAGAACCAGGGCTGGTGCTGGGTATTCCTGCCAAATCTGCTCCTGCCGACCTGGTGACATACTTCCCAGTATCATCACAGCACGTGAGCTGTGATGATACTGGGAAGTACGCCCTACGCCCTACTCTTAACTATAATAGGGCGATTGGGTCTTAGTCAACCATAATGGCCCAGTGCGGTAGTTACTTGACTAAATACACCTTTGATTTTCATCCCAGGTGTATGGAAGTTGCCTCATGATTTCTTTCGGCGAAGGAGCGTCAGAAAAATTTACGTTTGGAATTCGAAAACGAAAGCCACATCAGTATGTAGCAGGATCGATCCCGGGACTTCCGGATCATTGGGTTTGTTAATCAATACCATTGCGTCACTGACGCTCCTTATTTACTCCTCCTCATTGTCTCTCTATTTATACTCTTTAGTGGAATATATGTGTACAGCTTATGTACCGTGTAACGTGCCGTGTATGCTGTACGAACATACCTTATTATTATTTTTTTTTTTGCAAGAAAATGCATTAAATTGCATACCCCGGCTGTGGCGAGCCGGCGGTTATGTGGGGCTCTCCTCCCCAGAAGGGGGAGGCCTACCCACTAAAAACCTCAGGGATGGCCTTCCTCAGGCATGTAGGGAGCCCCCGGGAACATCAAGCTTCTTCCGGGAACCCCCAGCCTCCGCTCCCCCGTCGACACAGGGGAGCCCTCCTTGGGGGAGGCTTACTATCTCCCCCGGTCTCCTCCACCGACGACGCCCCCCGGCCACGGAAGGGGCGCCTCGTTCCTCGCGCCCGCCGGCGACCCGCGGATACGAACATACCTAGGAATACAATCTGGTCTGCCGTATTGTATCAGAAATATGTATCAATAATCGATTGTATTCTGTTATAAATATAATGATAAAAGAACCTTACAAAGAATTTGAATAATTCGTTAACAAACAGGTGTACCAACATAATGTATCCGACATGCTTCAAATCCCCGCAAGTTACACACGCTGTGCCCATTACCAAACTCAAAAGGTTGGTAAAACATCCGAAGCATCCGCCAGCCGCAAGTGCAAAACTGAGATCTTTTCGAAGCGAAATTTCGGTGTGGTCCCGGCAAAATTAAATTTCGCTTAAATTCACCCCGCGTGTATTGTTTGGCGACAAACTTGCTAAGCTAAAGTTATTTCCCGTCGGCCTCACAAAAGTAAGTGTCGCCTTTGATGTCGGCGACGTTGACGCCGCCATTTTTTCACAATGTCTCAATGGCCTTTTATTTCGTCATGAAAATACAGCTGGTGACGAACAGAGAGCGGTGTGGCTGGTCGTTGCTGGTATTGCTCTAAAGTATCTGGCTGTTTTTGGTGTCGGAGAAAATATCTTT
This sequence comes from Scirpophaga incertulas, assembly GCA_036419045.1. Taxonomy (NCBI): domain Eukaryota; kingdom Metazoa; phylum Arthropoda; class Insecta; order Lepidoptera; family Crambidae; genus Scirpophaga; species Scirpophaga incertulas. The sequence continues at coordinate 5,472,056 of CM071634.1, read as the reverse complement.
AATATTTTTCTATAATTATTTCTATGTCTTTACCGGAGTCTGAAACTTCTTGTTCACGTCCAGCTTTGAATATTGAACAACGCAAATCTATTTTTATCCTCTCAGGCTGAGAATCCTCAGAAGGAGTACGAAACATACCCATCGCAGCGGCAATGATCACGTTGGACGCTATATTAGCTGGAGTGGCGCAATCTAAGAATTATGCAGGCATATCATGAGGGCTACCGCTTCTTCAAAAGGGGGCGATGAAGCGCTGGCCCATTAAGGGGGCCATATGCAGTAGATGCGGAAAGCCAATGTGACGCCGGGTTTTATCATGAGAGGATCTAATCATGGCTATGCTGAACGCTGCCGATTAATTGCTCATGGTGGATTTGACGGCGCACATGCCGCCTGCAGCTATTATTTGTATTGGCTGGCCTCTCCTCCCATAATTCCTAAACAGCGTTCACTATGCAGTTCCCGACGTTGAATCTGTCTTCCCGGAATGTTGTATATAGTAGGAACGAACGAACTAAGGGACTCGGTTTTATGTCCATCTATGAAGTCAAGGGGGGGGGCAGAGTATAGGTATCATTATGATGGTTCACTGCGTGACTCAAAGCTTTTTTAAATAAATATTTCTAACACTTGTATGTTACGAAGCTACAAACGCTCGCATTCATCTAACACAAACGTCTGAAATTCGACTGGCCAGTTGCATTGACAGGTGACCTTGGTTCTGCTGCAGATTTCGTTATTTCTGATACGATTACACAATGAAACTCCGAACATAGCCTTCTCCATTGCCTTCGTGAGACTTCGTGGGAGGTTTCAGTTCCTTATATCATACGATATGAATTCATATTATTTATATTTATTTTATATGAATCATCTATCATCATCGTCTCAGGATCATTCTCTGATCCGAAGACCAGTAGTTTAGTGGTATAGGCAAAAAAGATTTTACAGTCTGTCAATATCTTGAGTTATCTACTGGTACAGTACTCGATGTCTCATGTTACAGAAAAATTTAAAGCACCTGTAGAATGAAGAGATACTTCTTTTAATACGGTATCATGTATCAAGCTCTAATTACTTTCTTTAACGAGATTTAGGTTTCCGGGCGGTAACTAATAAATTCATTGCAAGGCGGAGATTTAAATTACTGCATTTAAAATTTTTAATATCATCATCAAAGCTTAAATACGTCCCCACTTAGTGTCAGGAGTGTACCTTAAATTTTTTTTTCACAGCTGTTTGCAGGTTTCATCCTACATTCCCGAAACACAGTATACTAAAAGAAATACTCCTTAAGAACTTCAGTATATAGTAAGAACAACGCAGATACAGAACGCGACTCAAGGACTCATTACAGAGGCTGGGAGTCAGAACAGAATTAATTTCTATTCATAGAAATATCAGACGCTGTTGACTTTCATTTCATTCTTTCATTTAATTAAATCGCTGGAACGCAGGTTTGGCTCGATGGAGTTCGATGTGAAAAGAAAAACAAATTGAAAAATTTGAATAGGTCCCGCGTGGCGACGACTTGATAACAATTTCGGAGCAGTTCTGTTGACACTGCCACTGTTTGCAAGGTGGGCTGGAGACGCCGTATTGCTGTGTTTTACTCGGAAATGTTGTTCCGTGGTATTTTTGTTTTGTAAAAAACAATTAATGTAAACGTTTGCTCGAAGTTTGCTTAACCTAAATTCAAGTCAAGGCAAAAACTTTTAATTTGTATTTCGGCATGTAAGCTTCGGCAAAAGTTAGGTATTCCGATTTGTGATAGTATATTTACTGGACCGTCGGCTCGCCACAGCCGGGGTATGCAACTTTTACCTCAGGAGGAACAAAAAAAAAAACACACAGAATATCAATACATAGTATAAAACAAAGTCGCTTTCGCTGTATGTCCGTATGTATGCTTAGATCTTTAAAACTACGCAACGGATTTTGACGCGGTTTTTTTTAATAGATAGAGTGATTCTTAAGGAAGGTTTGTATGTATAATAAATGCATAATATAGTAGAGAAACACTGATAAATTTAAAGGTTTCTAATGTGATGTCGTAAATAAGCACGTTTTTTTGCGCTTATATTGCAAACGCTGGCTGAACCCTACGAGATAGACCAAAATAATGTACTACAGTATTGTACAACTTACAAAAATCCACAAAAAAGTCCGCGATGGTATATGTCTATCTCTTAGGGATTACCCACCATAACCATTTTTTCACTGCACCCGTGCGAAGCCGGGGCGGGTCGCTAGTAGAATACAAATCAAAGGTTAGTTACAAATATCTTTCACGTCTAAACTACTGAATGGATTTTAATAAGACTTTACAATAATATATCATATATGTACATCAGTATAACATATAGGCTACATTTTATAAGTATAATCGCCACGCTAATATAAGCCAGTAGCGCAAGTGTGAATTGGGTAGACGACAATTTTTTAAATTCAATATATAATAAGAGTACTCTTTTAAGTGAGAAATATTGCAGAACCAACAGTACACCTGCACCTATTACTTTTAAAGATACGTCGACATGTTCGCGGCGCTGTCGCGGGTCGCTCTAAAATGCTCCATACTAAAAACACTGCAATCGTGACGTCATAAGTCAGTAAACTCGTCAAATTTGTATGAACGTATAAAAAAATAATTAAAATAACTTTGTTATTTGTACGTTTATAGGTATACTGTCTATATAAAAAATGACACATTTAATGTGAGAATGCTAGAAATGTGTTCGTTTCATTAGAATTACGTAAATAATTATTGCCTATTTTTTAGAAATCTAAAAACAATATAAATTAATAATTAAACTGAAATTTCTATATCGACATACTTTCATTAGATATAAATTGCTCAAATCAGATAATTATAGTATAAAAAAGGCCATAATCATTTGTAGTCATCTACCCTATTGTTCAAAGTCTGACGATAAGTGTCAGTAGGAAAAAATTTAACATCAGCTAGTATGTTATAAATTCTAGCCTGTGTGTTATTCTGATGTATGAACTATATTATGGTAAAGTTATATTAAAGTTCAGTAGTTTTTCGCGTAACTTTCGCATTTATAATATTAATAGGACAAGACAATGAAACTAGAGTTTCTACAGATATAATGTGAAGTTGTTTAAACATGTCTCCCGTCATAAACTTGTGAACCAATGACGACACGTTTAGCGTAGTGGTCGAGTAATCGGCTTCTACGCAACGGGTCGCGGGTTCAATTCCCGCACGGGACAGATATTTTGTATGACCTACAAAAATTTGTTCCGGTCTGAATGTTAGTGCATGTGAGATTTTTATGTTTGTGACTGCACCCATGACACAAGTAAAAATCCTAGTGTAGGGAGACGTTTTTTTGTAAAATAAAAAGGCGTGGCATTGAATTCTGGCGTCTTTTCTGCGTCTTATCTGTTTTAGCTGCAAAGCAGCAGTGCTAATCGTAACTTTATATATTATGCCAATATATTATGAAATTGGTTTTACTAGGTTTGCAAATATTTTGTGAATATCACAGGAGTTTTTAACTACAATAATAAATTAATGTTTTTTATACTCACACAAATTAGCCTAGACGTAAGTAAGCAATGTAAAGCTTGAAACGGATATATATATATATACCGTGGGAGAGCCATGCTTCGGCACGAATTGGGCCGGCTCGACCGGAGTGATACCACGAACCCACAGAAAACCGGCGTAAAATAGCGCTTGCGCTGTGTTTCGCCGAGTGAGTGAGGGTACCGGAGGCCCAACGGTCCCTTCTCCCCTTATTCCCTTTTAAAGGCCGGCAACGCATCTGTAAATCCTCTGGTGTTGCGGGTGTCCATGGGCAACGGTTATCGCATACTATCAGGTGATCCGTTTGCTCGTTTGCTACCCTATACTATAATATATATATTTATCATACCATGCCCGACCTTATTGGGTCCGGCTAATAGAAGCTGGTCTAAACTAATTGACCTATCCGTCTGAGGTAAACATACCAGAATACCAGCGCTGCCACAGATCACTCTGTTGCAGCTTATGCTGAAGTCGGGTTCTAATTGGCCATTTTTTTTTTTACTTTATTAAGGAACAGCAAACAGCTACAAAATACAAATAAACACAAAACATTACACAAAAGTTGGCAATATTGTAGCCCACAACGCTATCCACGTGTTAATTAATATTTATGATAACAAAAACACAGTCACGAGCCGCTGTATAATACTAACAGTAAAAAAAAAAAATATTTTCTTTTCATTTGTTGTATATGTTCTATACTAATTTTATATTTTCTATATGTAATTCTTTTAGCAGATAACGCTAATTGTATGCTTAAGACATTTGACACCGTGAGGGGAGTAAATGGCCAAACACAGAGCGGAGATGCGGAATTATTCAGGATCATTTGTCCGCGTATTTGATCCAAGCACGACCTCTGATAACGCACATACATATTGTGACCCAGTTTGTTTTGCTCGCTTTGAAAACGTTATCAGATCCCATGAAAGCCCTTGTTATATGTAGAAAGATCCGTATGAATATTTGAATTTATCCTTACACAGTTCACCTGAGTCTAGCGTAACTGCTTTGTGCCATTGATAAGTTTAGCAGTCAATCATCATTTTTTATGATTATTTTAGACCTTCAGACCTTTCGTATGGGGCATGTAATAATTTTGTTTTCTTCACACAAACTTTTTGAAACTTTTAAACATATATGAAAATATATGACGGCTTCCGTAGCCGAGCGGTTCGGTCCCAATTGTACCTCAGTCATGGCTGTTAATATATATATATATATATATATATATATATATATAATATATATATATATATATATATATATATATATATATATATATATATATATATATTATATATATATATATATATATATATATATATATATATATATACTATAATATATGTATGTCTATTCGTTAAATAGATCCCATTATACAAGCCTTACAGAACCTGCTTTGGGCTAGGCTAATTGGTGTGGGTGAGTATATTCATTTATTTATTGCAGTTTTTTTATCTGTACTAATATTATAAAGAGGAAAGATTTGTTTGTTTGTTTGTACTGAATAGGCTCCTAAACTACTGGACCGATTTCAAAAATTATTTCACCTTTGGAAAGCTGCATTATCCCCGACTAACATAGGCTACTTTTTATCCTGGAAAAATCGACAGATCCCACGGGATGCGCAATAAAGGCTTCGCTCAAAAACACTGCACAGATTTTCATGCGGTTTTCATCAATAGATAGAGCAAGGTTTTGCGGTATTTTTTACCTCGGAAAAACGGATAGTCCCACGGGAAGCGCGATAAAACCTTCGCGCCATAAACAGACTTCCGCGCATATGTAGCCGTGGGCAAAAGCTATGACCCTTAACCCTCTATAGACTCAATCCCGAAATCCACGCAGGCGAAGCCGCGGGCAGAAAGATAGTCGTTTATAAAACTCTAGCAGCACGCCTCGGCTTCGCACGGGCGTTAAACAAACATTTCAAAAGTTATATTTTCTTTTATAAATACACATACTTTCAGGATTTTGCGACAGGTCTTTTTTGTGGATCCCTAGCTTTTTTGCAATTTCAATATTTCTTATGTTTACTTATGTTCATAGTGTAACTTTCCAACAGTAAAACAATTTTTCAAATCGGTCAAGTAGTTTCATGGAACAAATAAACAATCAAATCTTTCCACTTTATATAGAGTACAAGTTGTATTTTACTAAATCTTTTCCTGACGACAAATATTAAAATAGTAAAACTTAACTCCCTTTAAAGTTACCGAAACAGATACGAAGTTAAATTGTTTCTGTTAATTGTGCCTTATGGGTTCAGTGTCCCGAACTCGTTCCCCTGAAAATTAGAAGGGTATTTATTTCAGCCGATCTTGGCTTCGGCGGCTACGAATAATTACCATCTAATAGGCCATGCCTCGCCGGGCATCGAACGCGGTGATTTGCATAGTGATTACGTGTATTTATCCGGAGACGATGACGGAATACAGACTCCTTATTATGGAGCCACTGATTTTCCCGAGATTGTTTTACTGATTAATTTAAAAATAAAATGTCACTAATACTTTAAATTATTAAACGGATTTCAAAATCCTTTCTTATTAGAATATTACGTTATCTTCGTTATGTATAAGCTTCGATATAATTTTTAACGCTAGATAATTCCATGACTACTGGACTCATTTCAAAAATTCTTTCACCATAATAAAGTTTTCATTATCCTATTATAATACAATTTTTACCGCGGGAAAATATCTCTTTCCTGTAGAAAATCTCCATACAACGTGTATGTAACGAAAAAACTAAAAAAGTATAGGATTGATTTAAAAAGATAAAAACAGGATTTTTGGATTTCTGTGTATTGAGTGAATTTTTAATAATTGCATACAATTTTTTTGATGTTGTTACTAAAACTATGCACTAATCAAACTGAACTATTATGTTTAAGCAAAAGATTAATTTTGTAAGCATACGTAGTTTGTGATTAGGCATAATTAAATTATATAAAAATTAATGTCTAATAAATAAATTGAATATATTGTACAGAATTAAATAAACGATTTTTCTAGATTAATATTACTAAGCTCGATTTGTAAATCCAAAATAAATTTCTTAAGTCTAGTGCTAAACGTAATTATATTTTGTAGATCTCTAATCAAATATCTCTCTATCTAGTTAAATATTTTTTTCTATATACTACATTTCTGTATAATATACGACACATTGCATTTTATTTATGGAATTAATAACGATATATAATGTCTTATTTTCAGGTACAGGCTAGTGTACCAGACGTACAATCACTTCGCCGGTGGATACAACTTAGCAAAGCGGAAGGAATATCGGAATTCTATTGATGATTTACGTAAGTGACTACAAATTCAATTCTCTATGTAATATTCAATAAAAGCAGAACCCACTTACTGTAAAAGTAGCACTGAATATAAAATGTAGCGAAGAAAATATAAACCGTAGACTACGCCACGACTACGAGTTATCTACGCGTAGTTGCGCCTACGTGTAGACATGACTACGTCCGTAGACTATACTTGTACTATGTAGTTAGACTATAGACTAACTATTCTCAAATGAAAGTTCGAAGTCACCTCCATTTCTACAAAAGTGAATATTAAGTTGTCAGTGTCGTTAAAATGTATCTTGCATTACTAATCGGATGTACACACGTGACATACAAATGTATAGTTTGTTTGAGCGTAAGTCGAAACTAGACTGCGGTGTTTTAACTACCTCATTTTAAAGTGACAACTGGAAAGTAACCTAAACTAGACAATTACCCAAATCATGAGGGCGACCGCTCTCTTAGTCATATTAATAATTAACTATGAAGGTGAAGGCAAATTTCCAGTGTTGGAATTGCAACAACGTTTAGATGCGTAAAGCTGAAGATAGAGCTTACAAAAATGAAATGATAAAGTGATAGAAACTATCCTGTCCAACGAGACATGACATCACATGAAATACTGCCAATAACAACGCCGCCTATAACATTGAAAGTAATTTTCTGATTAATTATTTTACGATCCAGACGCCTGTAATAAAATGTGTCAGCTCTATATTGGTATTAATTCTGTAGAGGCGTAAATATCAATATGGGTCTATATTGATATTTACGCGATATACCAATTTCCGACACCGCTATTGTTACTAAATGAACGCTGTAAAATGTTTATTGTCTTGTTCATTGAAGGTCCGGAATGGACAGGATCATTAATTTTATATTTTGTATTTATGTTGTTTCATTAAAGATCAGCAGCCTACTCGTAACCAAGTTTGATACAATTGGAAAACATTTTTAATTCAATTACAAAACCAATGTTCACCTGTCAAGTTGACCAAAACACTAATTCAATTGATTTAACTGTCAAAGGCGGTACTTTGCATGAAGTGTCAACATTGCTTGAAAATGGAATCTACTTTCAAAAGATACTAAATCTCTCATGTGGCGGTATTAAATAAATAACTACTTCTTACACTGACACCAATTAGTCTAACTCAAAGTAAGCTCTGTAAGGCTTGTGTTATAGGATCTAGGGTAACGGACAGACATACATATATTATACATATTGAAATATTTTTGGGAGATTTCTATCATTTATTAAGAACCATAACTAAGGTACAATAGCTCGCATTCATCACACAAAAATCTGCTCCCACCGGGACTCGAGCTCGGGACCTCGGAGATATAGACTTTTTATTCACCATAGATTTTTACAGGCACTCTGACGAGAAACAAAATGTACATTTTAAAGGACATTCAGAACTTAAGAGCTATATAATCTAACACCAGCTTCTAATTTCCGACTCTGTAAAAAAAAGGGAGAAAAATAAATAGTCGTTTTCTTGCTGGTTCTTTCTTAGAGGCCAATCCAATGGCGTAGGATCTTCGATGTGCAAAAGTGATTGACTTTGATTTTGTACAATAGACACGTTAATTTTTAGATTATAATAAGAATAGAATCATATTTTTATGTAGATCATATTAAATAGAATATATTTTTTAATGTTATATATATATATATATATATATATTATATATATATATAATATATATATATATATATATATATATATATACATTATATCCTTAATCACAGTCATACATCATACTGTATGACTGTGATTGAGGATACGATCTGTTAGTAGGGATCAAACATATTTGATCCGTGCTTAAATATATAAATGTTAAAGTACCTATTTGTCACATTTTCACGTCAATACTGAAATCTTTGGTCTCCCGCCAGATTTGTTCCCGCTTAACAATAGTCACATAACAAATCGCATTTTAAGAAATTGGTGACAGCGCTCACAAACAAGATAAGTGCTCCCGGCCGGGAATGCTGTTGTTGCCAAATCTGGTGTCTTGGTAGCCTCAATAGTTTTATATCACTCACTGATTGTGGGATCCGGTGTGTGGATTATGTGAATACTCTTTGAAGAGGTCCTTGGTGTCCCTTGTTGCGTTCAAGTTGCGAAGAAACTTGCTATAATGAATTGTTCATATTACGTTGAAATCTAGACAAATCTGACGTACTAATTTCGCTGTAATTAGGGGCGACGATGTTTCCACCCTATAAACTTTTAATTTTTTTGAGGGGGGGAAATGCGACCTTGTGCACCATGACACCGCGCTGGCAAGACGCGGCCGTGTGTGGGGCTCTCCGGTCAAGAGGACCGGCCTACCCACTAAAACCCCCCCGAGTTCTCTGGGCCCATACGGGGCACATGGCGGGGTGCGCTCTCGCGAATCGACCGCCATTCCACCCTATAAACTAGTTTATTTTTTTTTATTTAAAATAGGTTTGCGTTTGTCCGCAATCTCACCTGATGGTAAGTGACGATGAGGACTAGGATGGAACACGCTTACCTAGCAAATGCCTATTCACTCGTGACTTGAAGACCGTAAGATCATATTGTTCCGGGAACACAGACGTCGGCAAAAAGTTCCACATCTTAGCTGTTCGTATTAAAAACGAAGACTGGAACCGTTTTGTACGTGTGCGAGGATAGTCCACCACGTAAGGATGGTAGTTAAGCCTACGTCTGGTTGACTGGTGGTGGAAAGGAGCGGGTGGAATTAATTCATGTAATTCCAATTTCCAATTCTTATACAATAATACACTATCCTACCTATACAATAATATTCCAAAGTACATTTAACAAAATTCCACTTAGTGTTGCTAAATTGCCTTTTATATGTTCAAGGTACATGTTAAAAAGACGCTAATGAGTAAGGGCTATTACAAAGTCAATGAATATTTAAATGATGCCAATGCTTGGTGATGATTTGAAGACATTACATTCTAAAGTGTGAATATTTGTTTTCCCGTATAAATTGTAAACACATATGTACGAGATAATTTATTGTAAATGTTGTTATTACTTTTGATTAAGCTGATAAGCTGATAAGCCATGGCGGTAGGTTTGTGACAAGACATGACATATTTTGTATACCGGGAAAATATATCGTATCTAAGACAAACAATAACTATATAACTATTACCGGTAATCATGGAGATGTCACATCAAAACTACTGAACTGAATTGTAATTTGGTACACAGTTTGGAAGCCGAGAAAGGAGACACTTCAATGCGAAATAAGGGTTATAACGGGTTAAAGGTTTATATACGAAGTACGTCATTTTTTTAGATAGAAATTTGAAACCTATTTTTTAGGTTTATGATTATACAGGGCGTCCCACGGCCATGCCACACGGAGGGAAAGTATATTAAATATTGAACGTAGGATATTTTACTAAAAGAAGACATCGTTTTATTTTTAATAATAAGCAGAACTGCATTCACAGATTTTTTGAAAATCGCCTACCTCAACCGAGAATCGAACCCGCCAAATGTGATAGAAAAATTACATGTATTTTATAATAGCGTTTGAAAGGGCTAATCATGAGCACTATTTTTTCCTAAATAACCTAGCATATTAAATGAAACTAAGATCATAAAATTTTTCATTTTATTGAAAATTTTGTTCAGGGGAATTTCCTCTGACTTGGCCATGCTTCCAACAATTAACATTATCATTTCAAAGACCTACCCACTTGAGATATGAGATTTCCGTGGTGTGAGTACATAATAAAGTAATACATGAAGTGTAGTATGTGCTTGTATGCATTTCTTCATGTGCTCACTATTACCATGCAACTGGCTGATATTAGTAAAAATAAATAATTCGAAAATGGAACACGTAAATTTTCAAGCGTCTGTTCTTTTGTTTATTATAAGTTTCATTTTCGTCTATTAGCAATTTTTGTGTTAATTTACTTACCATGGCGTACCAAAATAATTTGGATTCAATAGAAGCATACTTTCTAAATCACAAAGACATTTCATTAGCTTTGCGGTGGTACCGCGAAAGATATCCCGATAGACGCACACCATCTCGATATGTGTTGAAAAGAATGGTGGATAATTTAACAAATTTAGGACGTTTTGATCATCGCTTAGAGAAACCACAGCAGCAGATAATAAACGTCAGCGATGATGAACTCAACATTCTGATTTACTTTGAAGCGTACCCGAAGAGTTCAGTGAGGGAAGGTCCACGCCCCTTCCGTGGCCGGGGGGCGTCGTCGGTGGAGGAGACCGGGGGAGGTAGTGTAGCCTCCCCCGAGAAGGGCTCCCCTCTAGGCAGGGGAGCGGAGGCTGGGGGTTCCTGGAAGTTGCTTTATGTTCCCGGGGGCTCCCTACATGCCTGAGGAAGGCCATCCCTGAGGTTTTTAGTGGGTAGGCCTCCCCCTTCTGGGGAGGAGAGCCCCACATAACCGCCGGCTCGCCACAGCCGGGGTATGCAATTTAATGCATTTTCCTCAGGGAAACAAAAAAAAAAAAAAAAAGGATAATTCTAACTGTAGGGAAATATGCCTTTCGTTTTGGATATGCGGGCAAGTTTGAGTTGTTGTGACAGCTGTAAGACATATTTCTTTTACGGTTTGTTTATTTTTCATTAAAAAGAATGTTTCTTTTCCATAAATAGTAATGTTTACGAAGAGGCTTTATAAGAATCCCTCAGCCCAACAATACAAGGGCGTCTCAATCGCCGCATTCCGGGCTCATGCTTTGTTTTCCTCCATTCCCCCGATTCCGTCCCGACTGTTCCAGACATCGGGTTACGAGCAGTAAATCTATGTAGACCTGTTTTTACACTCTGATTTCGGCCTGCGGACGTATTCGTAAACCTTCAGTATTATTAATAGGTTACAATAATTAATTGATTTTTAAATTTATACAAAAATATATATGACTAGCTGGTGCTTGCGACTTCGTGTGCACAGATAGTAGATTTTTTCCCATTTACTTGACTCTTTTTGTCATATTTATGACGATTCCAACAACCTTTACGCGAAAGTTTGTAAGTATAGCTCGATGTTTGTATATTTTTTATGTAAAAGCTACTGAATGTATTTTAATGAAACTTTACAATAATATAGTGTAGAAGATATGAAAAAAAATATGTCTACGGAGGGTATAAAGCGAGTGCAAACTATTGACCCGGGCATTGCTGTCCGTCATTTCTGCGTGTTGTCGCTAACGAAAAATAGATGGCGCTACGTGTGCTATGTAGCGTTCGAGCGTTCGACAGCAACCGAATTTATCCGAGCGCTCTCGAGCTCAGAGGCTTCGTGGCGACTGCCAGTCTCATTTACTTAGTCGACGAGTGTTTTTGAAATTACCCTGTATAGTTTTCTATTAAATGTTAGTTTTGTAAAAAGTTACGTCATTCTCTTAATAATAGCATGGATCTTCTTATAATAGCTTATACATCAGAATAACACATATAATAGGGTAGACGACTACAACTGATTGTGGCCGTTTTATACTATAATTATCTGATTTGAGCAATTTATATCTCATGAAAGTATGTCAATATAGTAATTTAATAAATCATTTTATTAGTGTGATTTTTCGTACATTATATTGGTCTTAAATAAAAAAAGGTCGCAAAAATCTACCATAATAAAATAAAACAAATACGTAATAGCAAACTTAATATAAGAAACAAAAGCAACCCTATATTTTGTGTTCGAGAAACTGTTTCGCATCATAATATGCCTTCTCTATTAAAAAAACATTTTATTTTTTTTTTGAAAATGTGAAAATTATTACATTCAAGTATATGTAAGGGAAGATGAATATATATACGTGGTGCCATGCAAAACACACTGTTACTGAATTGAGCAGTGTGGTTTGTTGGAAAACATATTTTTTTATTATATATATATATATATATATATATATATATATATATATATATATATATTTGTTACACTAACACCAATTAGCCTAGCCCAAACTAAGCTCTATAAGGCTTGTGCTATGGGATCTAGGGTAACGGATAGACATACATATATTATACATATATAAATATTTTTTTTACAAATATATATCAAGACTAAGGTAGAAATGCTCGCATTCATCACACAAACATCTGCCCCCACCGGGATTCGAACCCGGGACCTCAGAGATGGCGACACCTTGAAACCGGTGTACTATCCACTCGACTATGGAGGTCGTCATTATGCCGCTTACTTCTGAGAAACTGAAATAGATTTAGATTTGCCGCAACAAACACAGACAATTCATAAATATAAAGGCTAGGCAGAGTCAAAAGTCTTAGGCTTATGAAAAAAGGTTTACAACTGTCAGTAACTTTTAATTTACATATTGCTCTCACACATGTCATCGGCAAAACTCTTTCTTGTTGCGAGCTAGTAAGACTTTAAATGATTTGTGTAAATGTAAAAACATTGATATATATAATTGTAGCTTGGCGACAGGGAGGCGTGTACTTAGTGAGGATTTTTAGATGATTAGTTCGGATCTTAAATATTTAATAGTAATTGTTCACACCTAATCTTATTTCAATGTATGTTTCCATACGTGAAGACCCATTATTGGCCACTGTTATATAAAAAAAAAAAAAAAAAAAAATCTTATGTTTTATGTGCTGTCGGTCTTCCAAAACAATAATAAATAAATAAATAAATAAATAAATGTCTTCTGTGCCCTAAACAAGATTTCTTTGTCAACAGAGTTTCCCCAGAAAATTACTCCGTATCTTAGGAAAGATTCTACACTGCCGTAATATGCACTAATAACTAATAGATTGGTTCACAACTTTACTAAGTAAATGTAGTGCATACGAGGATTGATTTATTTTGCCGCATAGTTTATCGACGTGGGATTTCCAATTTAAATTGCAGTTTAAAAGGAGCCCCAAGAATTTTACGCGCCCCACTTCTACAATAGTTTGTCCATTGAAATAAATATTGAGAAATAACTTTATTTTCCTGTTTATAAATGTCATAATATTTGTTTTGTCCACATTAATTAATAATTTATTACGTTTCAACTATTTAGTAATATTTTCGAGTGCAAGCGTTATATCAGCCTCTAATTCAGCTTTGTTATTGCTAGTAAACATAACAGTACTGTCGTCAGTGTATAATACCATATTTTGCTCGATTATTTAAGGCAGGTCATTAATATAAGTAATAAATAAAATCGGACCAAGCACACTGCCTTTGAAAATTCCGACATATATCAGTTTAATTTTTAATTTATATTGTTTTTCGATTTCTATAAAATGACCAATTATTATTTACGTAACTCTATTGAAACGAACACATTTCTAGCATTCTCACATTAAATGTTACATTTTTTTGTATATAGAAAGTATACCTATAAACGTACAAATAACAAAGTTATTATAAAATTTGTTTATACAAATTAGGCGAGTTTACTTAGTTATGACGTCACGATTGCAGTGTTTTTAGTATGGAGTTTTGACGTGACAACGTCTATTAAATTGGTACGGCGTGGAGTCATTCTCGAAAACACCGTAACGGCCGAATCTGACGCCACACGGAGTCCACGCCTACTTTACCCCCACCCCTAGAGCGCCCGAAGGCATACTCGGAAACGGCGTAACGGCCGATCTGACGCCACACAGCAACGTATCTCTGATGCTGCATGGCGTACTTTAATACGCCGTAACGACTCATCTGTTGTTAATATACGCGTTCAAAGTTTAACAAAAAAGTGATTTAATAAATTACGTGTGGTGAATTGTAGACTTTGTCACGTTCAAATATTGGCAGTAGACGGAGTTCTACAGACAACCAATTTTTGAGCGACCCGCGACAGCGCCGCAAACATGTCGACGTATCTTCAAAAGTAATAGGTGCAGGTGTACTGTTGGTTCTACAATATTTCTCACTTAAAAGAGTACTTTTATTATGTATTGAACTTAAACAAATGTCGTCTACCCAATTATAATGATATGTTGTGAATTGTCTGAAATATATCGATGTGTCAAGTAAAATGTGTCGTATGCAGACGAAGTCCCAGAAACCAGCTAGTATCTTTATACATTGCAGCCTATGTGTTATTCTGATATATACCGTGGGAGAACCATGCTTCGGCACGAATTGGGCCGGCTCGACCGAAGTGATACCACGGCCTCACAGAAAACCGGCGTGAAATAGCGCTTGCGCTGTGTTTCGCCGAGTGAGTGAGGGTACCGGAGGCCCAACCCCCCTTATTCCCCTTATTCCCCCTATTCCCTTTTAAAAGGCCGGCAACGCATCTGTGACTCCTCTGGTGTTGCGGGTGTCCATGGGCAACGGTTATCGCTTACCATCAGGTGATCCGTTTGCTCGTTTGCTGCCCTATGCTATAAAAAAAAAAAAAAAATATAAGCTATATTATTGTAAAGTTTCATTAAAATCCATTCAGTAGTTTTTACGTAAAAGACAAACATCCATCCGTACATACAAAATTTCGCGTTTATATTATTACTAGCCCGTGGCTTCACGGCTTCACCCGCGTGGATTTCGGGATTGGGTCTATAGAGGATTAAGGCTCATAGCTTTTGACCACGGCTACATATGCGCGGAAGTCGGTTTATGGCGCGAAGGTTTTATCGCGCTTCCCGTGGGACTACCCGTTTTTCCGAGATAAAAAATACCGCAAACTCTTGCTCGAGAATTACTCTATCTACTGATGATAACCGCATGAAAATCTGTGCAGTAGTTTTTGAGCTAAGCCCTTATTGCGCATCCCGTGGGATCTGTCGATTTTTCCGTGATAAAAAGTAGCCTAGTATTTAATGCGGCCTTTTATCTTTCCGTCTGCAATTTCAAAGCAATCGGTTCAGTAGTTACGGCGTGAAAGCGGAACAAACAAACAAACAAACTCACTTTCCGATTTATAATATTAGTAAGGATATAGTACTAGACAAATCACACAATATCTATATAAATATATTGTAGCCTTTTTTTTTTTTGTTACGCTGAGGAAAATGCATTGAATTGCATACCCCGGCTGCGGAGAGCCGGTGGTTATGTGGGGCTCTCCTCCCCAGAAGGGGGAGGCCTACTCACTAAAAACCTCAGCGATGGCCATCCTCTGGCGTTGTAGGGGGCCCTCAGGATCAAGTATCGCATCTGAGGACCCCTGGCCTTTGCACCCCTGGGTGCATTAGGGGAGCCCTTCTCGGGGAGGAGTGATCTTGCCGCCTCCTCCCCTCCGACCTTCTACGAAGTCACCCCCCGGCCATCCGGGGGTGAGGTCCCTCCCGGTCGCTTCCACGGGACGAACTGCGTCGCGCCCGCCAGCGACCCGTGGCGGCGCCTCAGGCCAGGCTATCTGGCCCGAGGCCGCCTTCTTCGAGCGGGATCGGCCATCTCCCGATCCCGCTCGGCGGCCTCCTTCTGGAGCATCACCGCTTCACAGAAGGAGACCACAGCCCTCCAACCTCCCTCATCCGCCAGCATTGCCGCAATCAACGCTGGCGGAGACAGATCTTGCCCGATCTCTTCGACCAAGACTCGGCGTTCGGAGTCCCAAGCAGGGCACTCCGCCAGCGTGTGCTGGGCCGAGTCGAGGTCAGATGCGCAATGGTGGCATCGTGTCGTGTCCTCCCTCCCTATTCGACTCAGATACTCACCGAAACAACCATGTCCGGTGAGTATCTGAGTCAAGTCAATATATTGTAGCCTATATGTTATTCTGATGTATAAGCTATATTATTGTAAAGATAATAAAGATACCCGTAATAGTTCTAATTTACTTTCTGAACTTGCTGAAAATATTTATTTTTACATTTTACCTTAACTCTTCATTGAACATTTTGTTTACTCTCGAATCTTGTTTGTCTATTGAAAGTAAAAAAGAAACAGTCTCCAAAATATCTCGTATTTTTTTCGTCAGAATCTTTTCACTTTATTGAATGAAACTTTTCGAATACAATTTCTCTTGCCTTTAAGTTAATGTTACTTGCTTAAAAAAGTTGCAGGGAATCACTCCCTGAGGGATAAGAGTTATTGAAATTAAACACATTGTGAGAATAATAATCAAGAAATAAGACAATGTTTTATTATGAATCCTTGTAGTGCCTTGTTGTATAAATGTAGCACTGAAGCAGTCATCTTGGTTCACTAATTCTTCTTGGGCATTTGTTCTTTTCTTATTGATATAGTTCGTTCCGAGGTGGCAAGTTTTTTTTGTAGACTTTTGCTGAAGCGCAGGTGCTTTATTCAGCTTAATCTTGAGTATGTTTGTGAAGGGCAGAGGAACTGAAGGTTCTGCGCCTTGCCTACTAACGGACTCGGCGCCATTCCGGCCGGGCGAGTTAAAAAGAGTTGACGCAAATTGAACGCGCGGCTACTGACTCATATGATCAAAATCGTCGTCTGATAGTGGCATGTTGAATGAAGATTAAGGTTATTATATGTATTTTTATATTTTAAAGTTAATGTGTTTTGAACGATGCTTTTAATCTTCAATTGTTTAACCTCACATTATTAGCTTAGTTAAGTATAATTGACTCATATCCTCAAAATCGTCGTGTGATGGTGGCATGTTGAATGAAGATTAAGGTTTTTATATGTATATTTATATTTTAAAATTAATGTGTTTTGAACGATGCTTTTAATCTTCAATTGTTTAACCTCACATTAAGAATGAATTATATTATTCTGTGAATGATTTTTGAAATGATAAATTAATGTGAATCACCGTCACATAATAAAACTAACTTACGTTAAGTTCAGTTCTGTTGTAATTTTACAAGATGCGTAATCCCAGATATCTAATTGAAATGTGAATTGTTACGAAGTGAAGACAGTGGAACTATATAATAAATTTTATAATATATCAACAATTTGATATAGTGTAATTTTTTAATATTAATTTTATTTTTTTTAACTGAATTGAAACAAACAAATTTACCAATCATTAGTATGGACATGCTTTTTTGTCCGACAATATCGATATTTTTCTTATTCTTAATGTAATTTATTTGTAATTGATAATAAATAAATAATGAATAATAATAGATTTATTTCACATTTTACATACATACAGCTTACATCACATATATAATTCTTGTTTACAATAAACGTTGTTATAGCTACTACATAAGCTCGCTGGCTTCCAAGCTAGGTACAATGTGGTTTGGAAGACAGTGGTTAAGTCTCGGAGCAACTGAACAATTCAGACCAGAGCAAGCACCCGGCCATACTAATGCACTCTTTTTTTTTTTTGTTTTTTTTGTTCCCCTTAGGAAAATGCATTAAATTGCATACCCCGGCTGTGGCGAGCCGGCGGTTATATTTGTGTGGAACTAAACAATTATCTTATATGTGTATGCATTTATGGGTGTGTGTGTGTCTGTGTGTATGTTTGCCTTTACGATTACGCGTATGTCACATATGTGTATCATGGTCTTGAGTACTTCCTATACAATTAGAGCTTCTGTGTCTTTGTAATTTAATTTTAAAAGCCACTCCTTAATTTTATATTAGTATATTTATTTATTTATATATACCATTGTACATATTAGAATATGAAGTTTTCATAATCTGTATTGTACACAGCATATTAACAGGTAAATAAAGAATATTATTATTAAAGGAAGTTTTTCTTTATAGTGGGCGTGGTTATTATTGAGATCGTAGCATCGCGTAGCGTTACGAGTGTCGCGTAGTCGCTATTTCGTCTACGACACTAATTCTTAAAGTGGTCCACGGGAGACTACGGGGGAGTGAATAAAAACGGGAGTCCACAAAATCGTAAGCACGGGCGGGCTTGAAAATTAAATTAATAGGCTTTGGTAGATCTTTTTCGAGATTAACTTTTTAGAAAGTATATTTTGAGACTTATAGTAATGTATAATATAATATAGCAATTTGCAAGCAAGTTGTTTATATTAGATACTTTTATTTAAATGTTCCTCTTGCTGTCTTATTTTAAGTCTTGGACTGTTTCATGAAAACCGTTTCAAGCTATTGTTTACTTATCTAAAAACCTGCTAAAAGTATTTTCCTACTGAAAATACTTTATTCTTTGTTAAAAAATTGATAATTATTTTTCACATTTGAATTTCGCGCTAAAACACCACTCTTTTATTATGTCTCGATTATGACGTCATTTATCATATAGAGGTTACTTACTCATTGCTACAGCGTGTGTAAACGTTCGGTTATATTTCTCAATCTATATAGAAAATGAGTGCAATTAAATATTATCAGTATTGTTCAGTTTCCCTGTGCGATAATAATACAAATAAGACACCTGACAAACTACCTGACCTCATAACAACTAACCTGTGCCTCATGATATAAATATGCGAAAAAAATGGATGGTACTGGCAAGACGAGACTGAAAAATCAATCGAGAAAGTCGATGATTTACTTTTGTGAAGATCATTTTGATGTAAGTGCATTTGCACGATCTAAAACAAAAACAATACATTTAAGGTTACATTGCAACCAACCATGGGTCACTTAAAATCAAATTTAAAGAAGTTTTGATTCACTTTTCATGTGTGTAATACTTACGCGACAGTTTTTACATTTCTGAATTCCAATGAGATAAAATCAGGGTTTTTAGCGAAAAATTCTGCCACCATCATGACGTCGATACGTGGCAAATTTGAACTATCAGCTCTTACGAATTTCTTTGCCATCGTAAATAAACTGAAATTTTACTTCAAGCAAACGTCTAAAACTTTAAATCACAGAGAATATGCAAGAAATAAACGAGGTTTCGAAATCTCAAACAACGTAAACAAGTAGTAGGTGACAAGTGACAATGACAAATGACGTCACGCGCTGTGATTGGCGTTTGTAGTCACGTGACTTTCACATTAAAAATAATAATTTATTATGCTAAAAATAAATAAAAGTTATGATTCTTATCTAATTATTCCTGTTAATAATTAATTCTAACCGCATACACTATCCCTGTACAAAACAACATATCATTTTATTACTACAGTCTAAGACCCTATTAATTAATTTGATTTGCATTAAAGTGTTAAACATTCAATTGAACGATCCGCAGACTAGTTCCTTCGTGGTTAGATAAATGGCTGCCGGCAGGAAGATGGTGCGGTAAGCTACAATCAGCTTACATTCCGGAGCCATGCACGGAATCCAATACTGCCCAATATCTCGCCGCCCACAGCGGCGGCGATAGCTTTAATCACGCGCGCAATTTAACTGACATAGAAATGTTATTTTAGAGTTATTTATGTGCATAGTCAGTAAATTCCATTATGTGCTGTTGTTAAAATTGTATTTAATATATAGATTTCCAGGTTATTACTCGTATATACATTTTTAAGAATTTTGATTTTTGCGTGCTAGCATTGTCATTATTCACTTTATGAACAACTAGCTTTCTGCCCGCGGCTTCGCCCGCGTGGAATTCGGGATTGGGTCTACAGAGGGTTAAGGGTCATAGTTTTTGCCCACGGTTACATATGCGCGGAAGTCGGTTTATGGCGCGAAGGTTTTATTGCGCTTCCCGTGGGACTATCCGTTTTTCCGAGATAAAAAATACCGCAATACCTTGCTCAAGAATCACTCTATCTTTTGATGAAAACCGCATGAAAATCTGTGCAGTAGTTTTTGAGCGAAACCTTTATTGCGCATCCCGTGGGATCTGACGATTTTTCCGGGATAAAAAGCCTATTATTTAATCCGGACTTTTATCTTTACGTCTGCAAAATTTCAAAGCAATTGGTTCAGTAGTTACGGCGTGAAAGCGGAACAAACAAACAAACAAACTCACTTTCCGATTTATAATATTAGTAAGGATATATATATATATATATATATATATATATATATATATCGTGGATGTAGATGTAGATCATTTTATAAATGATCTAATACTAACTGGCTGCGGAAAGCCAAACACCCAAAATTAAGATTAATAAAATAGCTCCTTAATAGATAGCATTATCTATAATACGAATAAATAAAAATAAATTGATTTCTCAATTTTATCCATAATATCCGTTTTTCTTACATTAAATGTAACATTTTTCATTATAGAAAGTAAACATATAAACGTACAAATAACAAAGGTAAAGTTTGACAACCTCCGGAATCTGGTGAGGGAGTTCGATTCCCGGTGGGGGCAGATGTTTCTGTGATGAATGTGAGCGTTTGTACCTTAGTCATGGTTGTTAATATATATTTCTTTCAAATATATTTATATATGTATAATATATGTATGTCTATCCGTTACCCTAGACCCGATAACACAAGCCTTACAGAGCTTTCTTTGGGCTAGGCTAATTGGTGTCAGTGTAAGAAATATTATTATTTAAATTTTGTT
Source organism: Scirpophaga incertulas (assembly GCA_036419045.1). Classification (NCBI taxonomy): domain Eukaryota; kingdom Metazoa; phylum Arthropoda; class Insecta; order Lepidoptera; family Crambidae; genus Scirpophaga; species Scirpophaga incertulas. The sequence goes on along the minus strand of CM071634.1, from coordinate 5,450,878 downwards.
AATTAAGCGATTTTACCATATTGTGACGTCACGCTTGTAGTGTTTTTAGTATGCAATGTTATTGAGCGATTCACCACAACGCTGTAAACATGACGTATCTTCCAAAGTAATAAACGCATATAAATTTATCTTTTCAAATATTTCGCCTCTAACAGTATCCTTTTAATCTATACTAATATTATAAAGAAGTAAAGTTTGTGTGTTTGTATATTTGTTAAATTGTAAGGGGTAATCTCAGGATCTACTGAAATTGCTGAGTGTCATAGGTTATATAAAAAACCGAAAAATAAAAAGGTTTTTACGTGGTAGTCCGTTTAGCAAAGTGAATCGGAGAAAAAACAGGCAGCGGACGGCGCGCGATGGCTTCGGCTTTAATTCGGATCGCGTTCGTGCTCGCTTCGGGGATTATTAATATTATGCCCAACGAAAGTGGGCACGGGTCAGCTAGTATACATATAAATCATAAAATATGGTCTAATATCCAATTCAACCAAAATAAGGTGGAAATTGTAGTTTAATAAACTCAAAAAATTGCTCAATCCAACCCAAATATCTCCTGATTTTATCGCTCGCAAATCGCATTAAACGAAGGACTTGATAAGTATCAATAACTTCAGTGCGCCAGGAGGAGCCTCATAAAGAGCGGCCAATACTGGGTTCCAACAAAAGTGTCGAGAGACGACCGGAGATATTCGTCCGTTCGTCATATCAAATTGAAAGTGAAGCACAAAGCCCTACGTACCCTCGCAGCCACAGTGCAACTAAAACAGTAGGATGAACCAGATTCCGATAACAATCAAATGACAAAAGAAATATGAGTAACAATAATAAATAAATATTTCTTACACTTCCTAGCCCAAAGTAAGCTCTGTAAGGCTTGTGTTATGGGATCTTTTTTTTTTCAAGGGGAAATGCTCCTTATGCACCGTGACACCACGCTGGCTAGGCGCGGCCGTGTGTGACTCTCCGGTCAAATGGACCGGCGTACCCACTAAAACTCCCTAGGGTCCTCTAAGCCCATATCGGGACGCGTGGCGGGGTCGGCTTTCGCGATCCTACCGCCACAACGCCCATGGGCTGGCTCGACCCATTAATGGTAGATGGTCGAGCCTCCGCCAAGGATGGGGATTTTCCGAGAATACTAGGATAATCCCCCAGGTAGCGAGTAAACTGCATGCGCGGTAGCCAGCCGCGTACGCTGCCTTCTCGGCAGGGTCAATAGGCGGGCGCTTGCCCGCCTTCACCTGCCAACTACCTACGGAACCCAGGAGCTCACCCTTGTGTTATGGTGTCTAGGGTAACGGACAGACATACATATATTATACATTTATAAATAAATTTAGTATATATATGTTATAACAACCTACATAAGGTACAAATGCTCGTATTTATCACGCAAACTTCTGCCCCCACCAGGACTCGAACCCGGGACTTCAGAGATGGCGACACCTTGAAACTGGTATACCAACCACTCGACCAAGGAAGTCGTCAACGTCTATGTATAAAAATATATCTGCACAGGAAAAATATTCCAAGCATTAAAACAGAATATAAACTAATAAGAACCTTCTTGCCTATAATATTTAAAGAAATTTAAAAGGCACAATGAATGGTCCTGGTGGATGGCGGCGACCTAAGTTAATAAACTTGGAACAAATAGGTTATATATTGAAAGAAGGTCCTGACAAGAGTACCTGGAACGTGCATGAAAGTCGAGAAAAGTTTGTTTGGATCCTAGCAAGTTATAAAACTGTGATCTTTGCCTACTCCCATGAGAGAGACGTGAATATAATGTATATATTATTATTTCATGACTCAACATAATTAAAGTTGAGATCTTAGAACAAAAGCGCCATCTGTATTTTATTGTGTCATTTTTTTATTTAATTTTTGTCGGAAAATCCCTGAGTATTTTTTTATTTTCCAGTAATACAATTTGCAAGAAATATTGGGAGAAATATGTTTTCATTATATATTATCAATCTGAAAGTTACTCTGGTATGTTTGGTACGTTACGCATTCACAAAATTATTAAATCAATTTTGATTAAATTTACTATAGAAATTAGTTTGATACCCGGGAAAGGGTAGGTAAATTATTACCGCGCGAAAATATTCCTATAAAAGCAATTGAACTAATTCTGATGTAATTATTAAAAAATATAACATTACTAGCATAGGAAAGTATATCTTTTCAGAAAATAACTAAGAAGAAAGAATGAAGTATACTTGATTACTTACACTATGCCATAACTATCGTTCCTTATTCCATAGAAATTTCTGAAAGCTTCCTTCACCTTTCTTTTGGGTCCTCGATGACACGGGTGGGGGCGTTGAGACGATGTAATATTAGTCGCACCCTACCAGCTGGTGACTTATGGAAATTGTTGCGAACTATTCCACTCACGCGAAGCGAGCTTAAGCTAAACTTGGCGTTATACTTGTTAGGAGTTCATAAATAGAATACTACATTCTCAGTTTCAACAAGCCAAAATAAACTTTATAAACATGCCTTCATTTTTCCAAATTATTATTTTGATATAAAGAGGGTTTTTGTCAAACATTGACTACGCCTTGGTCTAGTTTTGCTTAATTTCACATATTTATGTGATCTGTTGGCGATGTCTGATAATGCACAAGCCATTCTTAAATAGTAATGTTCGGGAATTGAATTAAAAACTGCTGTTTTTTGTTTCGAACCCCACCCAAGTGCTTTTATTTTTATGTAAAAAAAAAAGATATTCACTTTACCAGCTTCTATCCCACCTGATACTTTATTAAATGATAATAATGCCAAAGGCAGACCGACGAAAAGATGGGTGGAAATATATCATTACAAAAATGTATTATTGATCAATGTATTATTACAAAAAAGGAATTAGAGCTAAATGTATTATCACAAAAATACATTATGGATCAATGTATTATTACAATTGAAACGTATGTTTCATGGTAACAATCTCACAAGAACCACATCTACAGACGACTATAACCAGTTACTATCTGCAATTTTCTAGTCTGGTTACATCAATGTATTATTACAATTATAACAAATATTTTATCTTCTAATCTCACAGGATACATGTACAGTTATAATCACCTACCATTAGAAATTAACTAGTCTCGTTATATCAATATATAAATACAACAGTGTAATGTTACAACAATATATTATTACTACTATATATTATTGATCAATGTATTATTACATACATACATACATACACTCACGCCTTTTTCCCACGGGGGTAGGCAGAGATTACGTCCTTCCACTTGCTACGGTCCTTACATATCTCTTTCGCTTCATCTACTTTCATAACATTCCTCATACATGCTCGACGATTGCGGGTACTTCTGACCTGGCCTTTTTTGAGGACACTTTCGATTTGTTCGAAATATGTTCGCCTAGGTCTTCCTCGTCCCGTGTCTCCACTCACTCCAGCTTCATAAATCATTTTGGTCAGTCTACTTTCATCCATCCGTATTATATATTAATGTATTAATATATCAATGTACTATTACAACAAAGTATTTTGTTACAAATGGCCACTAATTTCCCTCGCCATTATACAAAGTCATTAAACATTACAAATATTCGACACAAAATATTCTGTAGAACCGCCGTTTGTCGGATATTCTGGCAAATTATGTTATTTCGGACACGGTATTTGCTTTCCATTCGTTAAACGCACCATCCTGTTGACTAAGCAATTTTTGTGAGTGGAAATGAAAGCGGTATTCAATTTATTCATTCCGTGTGTTTGTTGCCGCTTTATTATGTTCACAGATGGAAATTACAACGCAACGTTCTAGTATGCCCACAATTGTTCAAATTGTTTTTTAATTTTGCCACCCCACTGACCCACATTTTAGAATTATATTTGTCACATTTAATTGTAGTATCTGTATGGTTTCCGACATTTTGGTACTAATGACTCAGATGGCACAAATGATAGTCTGTGGCACTGATGTTGAATTGCGTCAATTTTGGTTATACCTCTTATTCTGACTAAAATGTGTTCACGTAACATTTTTTTTTGTAATGTGATCATAGTTATATTCGAATAACATAGTATAATTATTTTCATATTTTTCATCTTTCTCACACTTCTTATTGCAAATTATGCCAATTTCAGTTTTCATCAGATGATGTGAATCTAAGAGCTTCCTTGATAAAAATATGGAAACAAAAAAGTTACAAGTCTACGTCTAAGTGGTTTTAATCTTTGTTGCCATTCTGGGAGATATTCACGTTTTTAACTTCCAAATATAACATTTAAAACTTGGATTTAATTCATAAAAGCCGCGCTGTCCAGGATGGCGGGCGATTTAAAGTAGCCCGAGGGAAATCTTGCGATTGTGTTAGGAGAGTCCCGGAAAAATTGTCAGGAGAATGACGCGGCGAAATAACGGGGCTGCTGGACCTAGGGGAAGGGCGAGCTACATTTGCGAGGGGAACAACTGCGGATGAGAACATTTTGTAAATATGATTGAAATTGAAAGCAATTTTTTATACATGCTGCCATAAAAAGCGCAATATATCAGAACGCAATAGCAGTGCTCTCATTGCAGTGTACTGTGTGAAGGGTAAAGGTAACCATAGAGAAGTAACAAGGTATTGTGACGTAACTTTTTTTTTAAATAGGATTTTACAATCACTTTTGAATGTCAAAGATGCTACGCCATTGGTTCACAAGTCTACGGCGGGAGACCTTGTACTGGAAAGAACCAGCAAGAAAACCAGCAAGGACAATTTTTTTTCTCCCTGTATCACTACAGAGTCGTCAGTTGCAAGCCGGCTTCAGATACACAGTCTGAACCTAACCTCCGATACAAATTAAAACAACTAACAAATATATATTTCCGTCACAAGAGTCATATCGCATTAATATGTCCGATACAAAACAAAAATATCATTTATTAAAGAATCATTAAAATTATATATCGCAAAATTTACAGCTAAGCATGTTTAATTATTCAGGAAATTAAATATCGTAAAATTACATCCAAGCATTTTTATCATTCAAGAAATCATTGACCTTGTAATACCCTCTGTCGCGGCGACGTCCAGCCTTCTTACTTGGACATGACGTATTTTTGACAACCTTTTAAAAGAGACGGACTTGACGGAAAAGGAAAAAGAACGACGAGAGACTGGACGGATGACCAAATGTTTTTAGGACGGAATTGTAAATATTCAAGGAATAAACATCTAATCGAAATATTTAGATTTTAAATTGACATCAAGACTATACAAGTGGTTCTTCGAGCCGAATATGAACCAGCGACCTATGGATTTACATCCGGCTCGAAGGACCACTTGTATAGTCTTGATGTCAATTTAAAATCTAAATATTTCGATTAGATGTTTATTCCTTGAATATTTACAATTCCGTCCTAAAAACATTTGGTCATCCGTCCAGTCTCCCGTCGTTCTTTTTTCCTTTTCCGTCAAGTCCGTCTCTTTTTAAAAGGTTGTCAAAAATACGTCATGTCCAAGTAAGAAGGCTGGACGTCGCCGCGACACCCTCTTTTTTCATTAGAGTATTTTTAATATGTTCTTTAAATTTATGAAACGGTAAAGCAGTAATATTTTCTGGAAGTGTGTTATAAAAAGTTACACATTTCCCTAAGAACGAACCTCTAGTTTTTTGAAGCCTGTATGTTGGAACGGCAAGCTTATTTTTATTTCTCGTGTTTAAATGATGAATTTTAAAATTTGTATTAAATTTATCGTAGTTTTTATAAACATATATTAAATTTTCATAAATATATTGACACGCTAATGTCATTATACTATTAACTATGTCACGTGTTGGTACCTACACTGTGATTTTTCTTTATACCGAAATCATATGTGTACTATAGGCGACTGTACTCTATTGTTTGTCAAAATAAAAAATATTGTTGTGAGTTCCATACGAATTCCAACAATGTTTATTACAGAATATCACAATCCAACGTATACGCTACAAAACACTAATGGTTCGTTTATGGCCAAATATATTCTATAACAAGATTCCACGTAGTGTAGCTAAATTGCCTTTTCATAAGTTCAAGGTACATGTTAAAAAGACGCTAATGAGTAAGGGCTATTACAAAGTCGATGATTATTTAAATGATGCCAATGCTTGGCGTTGATTTGAAGACATTACATTCTAAAGTGTAAATATTTGTTTTTCCGTATACATTGTAAACTTATATGTACGTTGTATGGTAAGGACATAAGTTATTGTAAATGTTGTTATTACTTTAAATAAAGCTGATAAGATTTGCCCCCATTTTACTTATCAGCTAAAAAATACGTCCTGAATGGGTGGTAGGAAAAATAAATTTGGACGATTCAAAAGAGCTTTCTATAAAGTCATATTTGAATAAAGTTAAAATAATAATATTAATTTTATTATGATTAAATAGCACAGATGTAGTGCGGGCACCTGCTACTAGCTAAATATATACGGAGGTTAACTGTTCGTTATCAGACACCTCCCGCAAGTTATCAGCTGCAGCTTTTTATAGCTTACAGCGAGATACTACTACAAAATCAAAAATCAATCAAAATCAAAATAATATTTATTCAACATAGACCTTTACAGGCACTTATTGACGTCAACAAACAAAACAAAAAAAAGCTTAATAATAAAAAAAAAAAAAACAAAAACCTTGTCCGTACGTACGAATAAGGAAAAAAAAAAGAAAAAATATATTGACTCGACACCTGTTCGGAAATTGGGAGAGCCTTCTCGAGAAGAACAGGCAAGAAACTCTGAAGGTCTATTTTTTATCTCCTCTTTTCAATGTTAATAATTATAATAATATAATATAAAAAATACAATATAGTATAAGATACAATCATACCTAATACGATTACAGTCGTATGTATGTTTACATACACATATAAAATAATACAATATTATAAATAATGTTGTTACCAACATGGCTCTATGAATAGTGTCCCTATTCCCAAATACTGTGATCATTTAGATAGTCACTTACTTATAATAACTTTACCCATGAGTGTATTTTTGATATGGATTTTAAATTTATATAAAGGCAAATCAATGACACTTTGCGGAAGCTTGTTAAACATAGATATACATTTCCCCAAGAACGAACAGCTAGTTTTATGGAGTCTGAACATTGGAACAAAGCTGTGGAATTCTCGCCCTGACTCCATTAGTGAGAACATTTCTGTAACAACGTTACGAGTAAATTAAGAACTCAATTACTCTCGAATTTGCCATTATATTGACGCTTTATACAGCTAGTATGTATTATTTACATATTAGCCGATGCCCGCGACTTCGTCTGCGTAGGTTTAATATTTCAAGTTGCTTATATTGGTGGGGCGTATATCTTTATACATTGTATAAAGACGCAATGTAAACGAGAAAATTTGTATGAACTACTTTTTAATGAAACTTTACAATCATATATCATATATTTACACATCAGAATGACATATAAGCTACAATTTATAAAGATACACGCCACACTAATAGAAGTTGCTCGAAATATTAATCCTGCGCAGACACGTAAAGTGTGAATTTTATTTATTTTTTACTAGCTTTCTGCCCGCGGCTTCGCCCGCGTGGATTTCGGTATTGGGTCTGTTTTGCTCACGGCTACATATGCGCGGAAGTCGGTTTATGGCGCGAAGGTTTTATCGCGCTTCCCGTGGGACTATCCGTTTTTTCTGAGATAAAAAATACCGCAATACTGCTCAAGAATCACTCTACCTATTGATGAAAACCGCATGAAAATCTGTGCAGTAGGTTTTCAGCGAAGCCTTTATTGCGCATCCCGTGGGATCTGTCGATTTTTCCGGGATAAAAAAGTAGCCTATGTTACTCGGGGATAATATAGCTTTCCAAAGGTGAAAGAATTTTTGAAATCGGTCCAGTAGTTTCGGAGCCTATTCATTACAAACAAACAAACAAACAAATCTTTCCTCTTTATAATATTAGTATAGATAGTATAGATTATCGCTTATGTCACGTGGTTTTATAAAACACGGTCCTTCTTAAGGCGTGCGCGGGGATACAGATTAAACGCGTAGAGGCCATCTAAGCGAAATTTAATGAAAGTGTGCGTAGAGTGCACCAACTGGGTCTAATCTCTATCTGCACCATGAAAAATGCAGCTAAACACTACATCCAGTTAGATGCACAGAAACTATTGTCATTTGTGGTCAAAAAGTTTGTGGACTATTGCATTTCGATTTTGGTGGTAATGAGAACCGGACTATGGAAAAGACTCCGGCCTTCTCAAAGCCTCCTAATTTTAAATATAACAGGTGGTGACTCGCCGCTCACTTAATGGACCCCCCAAAAAAGCAGACTAATATTGGTGCAAAGAGAGCAACATTGGTGTCAACGGCTAAGGGTGTAGAGAGGTGTGTCTGCGACAGCGATCGAGACGCCGTCGGCGTTATGACATTATTACACTTCCACCCTTCGAGCATCTGCTCTTGCGACTCCACTCTGTCCGGCTGGTGAGGTGAGGTGAGTGAGAGCTGGGTGGCACACGCCCCCCTGAAGCACATCGGTACCCTCGGTGACGCAACTCACCGACAGCTCGCCGCAAGCTGCCCTGAGGGAGACTGACTGCACTGATGAGGCATTTATAGCAGTCAAGGGGCATTAAATGCCCCACCAGCGGGCGATGGGGTCGTCACTTATAATTATTAACATTGGTCATGTACATATATAAAGATCTTTGATATAAATAAAATTCCAGTAAATATAAAAATTGTTGAAAGTCTGACGATAAGTGTCAAGTAAGTACCGCGGGTCGCCGGCGGGCGCGAGGAAGTCGCGATTGCTACGGCGACCCGGGATGGACCACGCCCCTTCCGTGGCCGGGGGGCGTCGTCGGTGGAGGAGACCGGGGGAGGTAGTGTAGCCTCCCCCGAGGAGGGCTCCCATCTAGGCAGGGGAGCGGAGGCTGGGGGTTCCCGGAAGTAGCTTGATGTTCCCGGGGGCTCCCTACATGCATCCCTGAGGTTTTTAGTGGATAGGCCTCCCCTTCTGGGGAGGACAGCCCCACATAACCGCCGACTCGCCACAGCCGGGGTATGCAATTTAATGCATTTTCCTCAGGGGAACAAAAAAAAAAAGTGTCAAGTAAGTGAGAAAAAATGTACCATCTTCGCAGACGAAGCAGCCTATGTGCAGCCTATGTGCTATTCTGATTTATAAGCTGTATGATTGTACGTTTTATTAAAATCCATTCATTAGTTTTTACGTAAGAGATTTTTTTTTTTTTTTTTTTTATAGCATAGGGCAGCAAACGAACAACGGATCACCTGATGGTAAGCGATAACCGTTGCCCATGGACACCCGCAACACCAGAGGAGTCACAGATGCGTTGCCGGCCTTTTAAAAGAGAATAGGGGGAATAAGGGGAATAGAGGGGAATAAGGGGGGTTGGGCCTCCGGTACCCTCACTCACTCGGCGAAACACAGCGCAAGCGCTATTTTACGCCGGTTTTCTGTGAGGCCGTGGTATCACTCCGGTCGAGCCGGCCCAATTCGTGCCGAAGCATGGCTCTCCACGGTAAAAATCACATACAAACCTTCGCGTTTAGTGTCTTCGTAAGGAATACCTACCACTGGAATAAATGTTGTAAAAATATGTTGTTATGCCAAATACAACGAAGTAATCAAAAAGAACGATTTAGGTTTCCATAATTCACGACCTAAATTTAAGGCGATAATTTTTAAATTGGCCTCCGACTGGGATTAAGTTATTGCCCGTCTTTCGATTCCATTAGCTTTTTCTGTGGTTTGTGGAGCTTTGATATTACATTCTCGTGTTATTTTCTGTTGGCATAATTAAAGCGTATAATGAGCTGTCCAGCTGTCGACTCTGCAGCAGCTGGAGGATGAGGATTTTGTTGAGAACCTTAAGAATTTTGCTAGTAGAATGCTACCATACCCTTGGTAAGTTTCTTCAAGATGGATCGATCAAGCTTGCTTCTGATTAATTTGTTTTGGCGTGGCTCGAGGTGTGGCGGAGAACTGAAGTAGGCAACTTCAGTTTTGATATTGTTTCGTTTCTCATTTTTAATTTGGTTCGGTTTCGTTATTATTACTCGTAGTATAGTTATTTTGTATAAATAATAAAAACTAATTTGTTTTGATTGATTGAATTTTATAATTTAATTTTTATAAACTAAAATTTATAATGTAAATTTTTGACTTGCTCTTATATGTGGAAATTCACATAATTATTGCCAAGCTCGTTGAGGATCTGTTATATTTGTATATATGTATTTTTTCTATAATATGGAATTAAAATACCCATACAACTTATGTAACCCAAATTTTTTACCATTCTATGACCAACCTATTTTTAAAAGTCATTTTTAGTATTTTCTACAAATATTTTATATGGCAATACAATAAGGTTATCATACTGTAAAATATTATTTAAATGATAACAATGCTTGGGTTAAATTTTAATATTTCAATTATTACTTTGTAATAGTTTAGTTTTATTAAATAACATAATGAAATTGTAACTTGATAGATATTATGTGAAATTTTTTAAGCTTGTAAAGGAAGTTAAGTTCAGACTTTTTAGTTGAAGTCACTTACTAATTGACGGCTTTGTGAAAATACAGGGAGAAAAATCACAGCTCTTGCTGGTTCTTTCCAGTACAAAGTTTTCCGCCGTAGACTTATCAACCAATGGCGTAGCATTTTTGACGTTTATTTTTGACGTGCAACAATAATTGTAAAAATGCTATTGTAGATTAAAATGCTTGATTTTGATTTGGAACGTTTGCTGGGTTAGCTAGTTATAAATAAATAAATATAAATAAATATTTGTTACACTTACACCAATTAGCCTAGCCCAAACTAAGCTCTGTAAGGCTTGTGCTATGGGATCTAGGGTAACGGATAGACATACATATATTATACATATATAAATAATTTTTATTGAAATATAATTCAACAACCATGACTAAGGTACAAATGCTCGCATTCATCACACAAACACCGCCCCCACCGGCACTCGAACCCGGGACCTCAGAGATGGCGACACCTTGAAACCGGTGTGTTATCCACTCAACTATGGAGGTCGTCATCATATATTATGAGTTATCATATATTAGCGACCCGCCCCGGCTTCGTAGATGTGCAATGAAAAAATGGTTATGGTGGTTTTTCCCTAAGAGATAGACATATACCATCGCGGACTTTTTGTTGAACTATTTAAGGTGGACAATACTGTAGTACATATTTTTTTTGCAATATAAGCGCAAAATCTAGTACTAAATATAGCCTATGTTACTAAGTGATAATGTAGCTTTCTAATGAAAAAAGAATTATTAAAATAGGTCCAGTACTTTTTGAGTATATTCGTTGCATACAAAAATATAAATCTTTCATCCTTATAATATTCGTGTAGAAAAACTACTTTTCAACAACTATTTTACAAGACAGCTATTTATAATTTATGAAAAGCCGACACGAATATTGAAATACGTAAGCACTGCCCACGTAAGGCAGTAAACCTACTATATAGTTCGATTGAAAATATTGAAAACTCTGAAGCTATCTGCGGGAGAAGTAACGGCAGGTCGTAAAAAACGCCGGCGATTCCCCAGACGTCGCCAAATCAAATATTCCATAACATTCGAACAGGGGCAGCCTACTCCATAACGCTACATAGTACGAGTATCAACACAAGTACCAATTTGTTTCAACGATAAGTAAGCAAATATGATTAGACCAGTCGGTAGGGGTCGACCCAGACCAAAATCCTTGGAAAAAGACTTGGCATGAAATCGAGGAAGCCAGGGAAGTGTTTGAATCATAGGAAGTGGAAACCTGTGAACTCGGCCTTCCCCCACGGGAAAGAGGCGATCGAAGTAAATCTGGTAGCTCGTCAGTTACCTATTAATTTTACAGCCACGTTAGCCTTCGAACCAGAACACAGCAAAATCAAAATTATTTAAATTAAATTTATTAATTTAAATGTTAACAAAAATTATGTAATCAGCTTTGATCAAACGAATCATTTATACTTTAAGTTATTATAATAATAATGAGTTATAATAGATTAAGTTTATAATTTTTTACTGAGTACAATTATTTTTCTTGCAAGAATTTACACTTTGCGATGAATTTAACAATTCGTATTGTTCGTTTTGGAAGTGAAAACCTCTTTAGCGGCGCTGAGCACTTTTTGTATGGGTAAAAACTTCCAAACTCGCGTCAGGGTCACGTGATACTGATCGAAAAAGCGTAAGATCGAGGGGAAGGGAGAGGAACTAGTATCTTCCATTTTTTAATTATTAACACATTCTTTTAAATAACAAACCAAAGCTTTCTAAAACGACAATGACGCTATTTTACTAATGAGGAAATCCTGAAGGTTATTAAGCGATATATCTGTAACTTAATTAATCTATGTAAAACTCATGTTATTCACTCATAGATATGTTATAATTATACACTGTCTGTTAATTAAACTGTGTTCATCCATGTTTAAAATCGCACGCAACAGCACATATAAAATTGTTTGTCAATAAAAGCTAACTTATCGTCTGCAATTAGGTACTAGGGTAATAAGCTTCCTTCGTGTACGACTAGCTTGAAGTATATCTTATATATCTTTACTAGCGACCCGCCCCGGCTTCGCACGGTGCAGTGAAAAAATGGTTATGGTGGGTTTCCCTAAGAGATAGACATATACCATCGCGGACTTTTTTGTGGATTTTTGTAAGTTGTACAATACTGTAGTACATTATTTTGGTCTATCTCGTAGGGTTCAGCCAGCGTTTGCAATATAAGCGCAAAAAAACGTGCTTATTTACGACATCACATTAGAAACCTTTAAATTTTATCAGTGTTTCTCTACTATATTATGCATTTATTATACATACAAACCTTCCTTAAGAATCACTCTATCTATTTAAAAAAACCGCGTCAAAATCCGTTGCGTAGTTTTTAAAGATCTAAGCATACATACGGACATACAGCGAAAGCGACTTTGTTTTATACTATGTATTGATTGATTTATTTTAATTTATGTTATTGCCTATTGCCTCTAAAATATATGCATCTATATATATGCACAGATAATATAATGCTGCAGATAATCTGTGATATAATACCACAAAGTAGTGTTTTCTAAGTTTATTGCTTTAATAGTTTTAAGTTCAAATTCATGTTCTGTACGAGAAACGGTCTATTCTCTCATGTCACCACTGTGTCAAGCAGAACAACAGGCTACGCTTGCTTCACTGGTACTACTGGCTTGTACTAAGCTTGCCAGTTTTGGTGTGTCATGCAGCGGTACGTTGTAATTATTATGTATTGTGTGTGTTTTGTTATTGTTGTATTGTCCAAATGTATTTCTTTCTTAACTTTAAACTTTAGGTTAGAGAGTAAGCTGCTACCGTGTTTTTGCGTAACACGTCCGATAAATCACACACAGCGCGAAAACTGATGGCCGCCGTTAGTGCAAACGATTTTCTTTTAAATCATCACTTTGGCAAAGTAAATATAGCGAAATTCCGTCGAGGCCTTTCTGCGAACACGCGCGCGCGTGGTCGTGGAATTTTTCATAGACAATTTCTCACTTACAACAAGCACTACATAAAGAAACCTTAATGCTTTAAGTGAGATATGAATACAGAGAAATGTAATTTATTTATATACACTTGTACATAAATTCTGAAATTAGAAAATGATACTGAATCACATCTTTTGTTGAAATAGAAGAAAAATATATATTTATTGACACAACAAAAAACAACAAACAATATAGAGATACAGATATTTTTTATCACTTACAAAAACCTGTATGAGATTCTATCTTTATATCACTGCACCCACATAACTGGATTTTTTTTATAGGATAGGGCAGCAAACGAGCAAACGGATCACCTGATGGTAAGCGAATAACGTTGCCCATGGACACCCGCAACACCAGAGGAGTTACAGATGTGTTGCCGGCCTTTTTAAATGGGAATATGCTCTTTTTTTCGAACGTTTCGATATCGCATCGGTTCGAAAATACTGCAGGCGACAATTCATTCCACAGTTTAGTAGTGCGT